>CAKLNU010000779.1:0-441336 GCA_922788865.1 Poeciliopsis turneri
ATCGGGTATTATTATTATTATTATTATTATTATTATTATTATTATTATTATTAAAAACTAGACAATCGTTCAGCAATACTGATAGCTTAGTATAAATTCTCAACAAAAATAAACAAACTGTTAAATATAAGCATAGTTCAAAATAAAATGATAAAACTGGATTACTGTCATAACTCACCTAAGAAAAGACAGAAAAAAATTACCAAAATAAATAAGATAAAAATTAAGGAAAAAAAAAAAAAAGTCAAATTAAAAGTTTATTATGCAGAAAGGATATTTCAAAATCAGAGACTGAACCACAAGTTTTAGTTTTTCATATTAGAATAGATACCTGCAGTGTTCATGTATGAAAGGTTTTATGGGAACCTTCACAATGTTGTCAAGAAAGATGAAATTTTGTCATCTTAGGAGCCCAAACATCGACAGAATTCAAAGAGTGAATTTAGCAACGTTTCTGGATATTTCCAGAGAGCAGACTGGTTGGGTAAGAGGATTAGATCAGCTGGTACTTTTAGCTTTTCTTTTGTGATTATTTATCAATAGAGAATTTCACTCTGCTCTCTGTGAGACAATATGCTGAGGATTGACACTGAACAAAGTTCCTGCATTAGAAAGCAGCAGCACAGGTGCATCTCAGTAATTAATCTGCTGCACCATTTGGAGGAAGAACTAGCAAATACCCGATAGCATCATTTCTGAAGGAGGTAATGAAGTAAAGAGGACTTCTAATACAGAAATGTTATGTTATGCTTATGGAGAAGATTGCTGACTGGACAGTTGCCCACCAAAAAGGTTCCTTACACTCTCCACAAAAAACTTTGCCAAAAAGTCACCACTAACTGACTGAATAAAGAGTGCTTTAATATACATGGAAAGTTGTGAGGGAAAAAAGTAGAGAAGCAGAGAAAAGGTGCACAAGAAACACGGATAACTGCAATGTAAGCCACAAAACTGTTGGCTGTTTCTTAACAGCTGAATCAAAGCTGACTGATGGAAAGTTAAGTGGAAGAAAAGAGCATACTAGAATAAAAATGAATAATCCACAAAGACAAACATAGTCGTCAGAAACTATAAAATATATCACTCTGTCAATATGTAACCATGATTTTAGAAGATTTTAACAAATTTATGGACACGTAAAGAATTTTTTATGTACCAGGTAGTTTTTAATGAATCAACATGGAAACAGGGTTAATATATATATATATATATATATATATATATATATATATATATATATATATATATATATATATATATATATATATATTTTTTTTTTGCAATAATTCCGCTGCTCAGGTGCTGCTGTTGTGCGTCACCTGCTCACAGGCCGCAAATTTGCGCCGTTCTTTCTCACGCAGATTCCTCAGCCTGAACGCAGCGTGATTATGAAGGCAGTTATGAAGTTATGCAGGTAGGCGGGGGTGATGGGTCCCGGAGGGAGGGGTCCTGCGCCCGGCGGGGCTTGACAGCTCCGCTCTATTGGCTGACACTAGAGGGGGGAACTCTACCTGTTACCTGAGAGAAGGAGTGCCATTCGTCATCATCCGATTCCAAACCAGGATCAAGTTTTCCTTCCTCCAGCAGTCCGGAGAGGTAGAAGTCGGCCAGGACCGCCGGGAGTTGAACCAGCGACTGGAGCAGGACTCCGAGCATGGAGCCTATCGCGGCGTGGAGCGAGCAGAGAGTCACCGAGTGGCTCCAAGGTGAGGGACATGCCCGCTTCTTCTTTTTTAAACACTTGATCCCCTCGCAGGTACTTTGGTTCGGGGCGGTTACGTCGAAAATAGAAGCAGCACGCAAATCCTATTGGAAGTGAAAGGTGGAGGTGGAATGAGGAAGTGAGAGAGAGAAGCCACAACAGTGCAGCTCTGATCAGTGTCAACAGCTGAACGTTTCAACGCGGTAAACAATGGCCTTCTGTTGTTTTCCTGTTTATTTTGTTTGATACACTGAAACTAAACAAAGTTCTGCAAAAGAACAAAGGGGAAAAATGAAGGAGAAGAGATTTAACCACAAAGCTCAGCCTGGATTAATGCTTTCCAACACAGTTGCAACACAGCAGAGTCCTCTGCTGCTCTAGCATACTTTGTGGAAAAGTTCTATGTTCATAATAAAAGTTTTTCTGAGCACTTTCAAAGAAATGCGTCAGCCGTATTCGTTTATTTAAAAAATATATACATTTAGATTTTACTTCAACTTGAGCGAAAATGGGAATCTGAAAATCATTTCTGTAATAAAAGCTTTCTGCACTTTTCTGCTGGTATTTTGACAATTCACCTTCTGAGATGAACTCCAACTCTTTGAGGCTGGAAGCCCTCCGTGTCATCACCCTAAGCTTCACCTCCCTAAACAGATGTTGTCATCACTCCCAATCAGAGGAAACACGCTGCCAAAGTTAGGAGATTACTGGTGGGATTTGTTCAGAAATCCTCACAAAGAGGGAATCCTGAGTTTCTAAACAGATTGGTTGAAAAAAATCGTTGCTTTTTGGCTCAGCTCTTTTCACAGAAAACACAAGTCAGTCAAAAAGTCACAGCACAATTTGTTTTAAATGACCTCTAGTACACAAGTGATTGTTGAATGATTTTTTTCTAAAATGTTGCAGAGGTTCTGATGTGTTTGGGCCGGATGTTCCAGAGTTCAGGTGGCTCCTGGGAAGCCCATTCAGCTCCCAATTTAATCTGCTCCTGGTTACATCCAGGAGGATCTGCTCACCTTACTGGCCTCCCTGTGGGGGGCAGAACCAGGAGCTCTCTGTCCGTTTAACACATTAAAAAAAACTGTAAGATCTTGAAAATCAGTTTAAAATGGAAGGGGAGCCAGAGAAGAAGCTAAAACTGTCATGATGTGGAAATGATGACATGTACCTATTAGACATCACGATGCAGCATTTTCAACCATTTGGAAAGAAGAAAAAACTGTTAATGACAAATTTAACACATAAATATTATATCAGTTTATATTCAATTAGTTGGAGAGAACTGGGTGACATCTGCTCTTTTTCTTTTTAGCTTGTAGCTGTAACTATGCCAACAGAAAACAAAGTGGACCATGGACGAACCCCTGGGGGATCCCACGAGTTAGGAGTGCAATAAGAGTATGAACAAGAATTACTCAGCATGTTGCAAAACAGCAGTATGTATTGAAAGATACAATCTCAATACATATTGGTGTAAAAAATATATAATTATTCAACTGAGTTTATTTAAACTCAGTTTAAATGAAGCAGCTGACTTTATTTAAACTTTAAACATATTCAATAATGAATAAAATAACCAAAACTCAAGTTAATGAAATCCTCCAGTGTTTTTTTTTTTTTTAAATTGTGTGTGATTTTGCATTTACTTTTTGCTGTTCATTTCATATATTGTATGTGAAAACCCAGTTTTTCTTTCAGTGTGACTTTTTCAGTCCTAACCTCGGTACAGGAACCAGAGCGAGAGGCTTTTGTCATGCTGGTACATGCATGAGATTTCCTGACACTGGAGATTTATGTCCCGAATCCGTTTGTAGTAAAAAATAAAAAGCTTTCATGACTTCCAGGTCTGGATGCTCCCACTGATCAGTACCAGGTGTCGGAGTGGCACCTGTCAGGTCTGGACCTGCTCCAGTTGACATCCCAGGATCTGGAGGCGCTGGGAGTTCAGAAGATCGGACACCAGGAGCTGATCCTGGAGGCTGTGGAGAAACTCTGCTCCCTGGTGAGTGAGAATACACACCTGTGTGTGTGTGTGTTTGTTTACAGTGCATACCTGCAGCAGCAGCATCTGTCTCTGTCTCCGGTGTGTGAAGTGAGCAGGATATTACCTGAGTGGTCGGATCCATGTTTGGTGAGGGTGTTGTATATTTTGTGACATGACAGCATGCTGATTTCCATGCTGTCATGGAAATCGTTTTCAGATCCTGCTGTTGTTTACACTGTCGTACCAGGAACTGTAGGATAATCTCTTAGAAATCTGGCCAGCACACCCAGAACCACAGAACCTTCTGGCCTTGCCTTAGTGAAATATGTGATGTTTTTACTCAGTGTGATTTCTTAGTACTTTGATCTGACATTCCAGCTCCAGCTTTTCAAGCGTTTTGTAATAAAAACATTAACTGTATTATTCATGCCAACATCAGATAAGCACTTATGCTGAATAGTTTGCCAAAGCATAGCAAGAGAACTGCTGTGTGTCCTGGACAATATTTGGGAATATTTTTGGTGCTTTTTGCATGATTTACTGCATTAGTGCAGCATGGCCTAGAGGTGATCAGTGTGTGAAGAGTTCACAATACCCAGTGTGCTTTAAAAACAGCCTCTACATTGTTGACTTGGTCAAACATTTTAAAAAAAAACTGCAACAAATCTTTCAAATGGTTCAGAAAGTGTAATTAGGAATTCTAAGTATAATTTAAAAATAAATAATAAAGCTTCTTGTCGTTCAGAGCACAAAGCATAGAATTTAATGAATAGATCTGCTCTCAGGGATCGGTTATTGTCATCAATACCCAATCCATTCTTTTTAGATACAGATATTAATATTGGATCAGTGTATCTATAAACTAATTACTGAAATAAATGACATTTTCAATTATATTTAATCAGAGCCACATTCACTCTTCTTTTGAATCTTTATCGTTTTTCTTTATCTTGCTGCATAAATACAATCTTTAGGAAATTTGGATGGAGGCTTAACAAATGAGCTGTTTTGTGGGGAGATTTGTGGTCTTCCATAATAGTCTTTGCTTCAGTCTAACCTCTGATTCGGCAGCTCTGGTGACGTAACAGCCTGTAAACATCAGACTAAGATGGCTTAAACTCCTTGTTGCTGAGTTCTTTAATTAGCCGTGATACAGACTGAACCTGTAAGCCTGGAATCTGTGAATGAGGAAAGCTGCTCCTCTAGTAATTCCTTTTTTTCCCCCCTCAAACAGACCTTGTGTGTGGGTGCTTGTGTCTGTCATGATGCTCCATGAAGCTCTTAACACTGCGCTCATTCATAAAACCTCCCCATCAGATGCTCACATGGCACAGACAGGAACACTTTCAAGTGCACAGCTACATAATTAGCAGCTCCATAAAAGATTCATGGCCACTTGTGGACAAGCTTGTTCTGGTGGCTGGATGATGTGTACCAACAAAGCCTGACCAGTATGAAGCACTTGACCCCGAGATGAGTGGCCTGTAACAATCAAACCCTCTGTTTTAGCAGCTCTGAAGAGCCACTTTTCATGATGGGATGCAGAAAACTGGAGCGACATTCAAATGAATAAAGGCTGTTGTCTCTCTGAAAGACTTTGATTTGATAACAGGAATAATATGAAGTCTGAAGTTATGTTTGAATTATATTTTACTAGATATAAATCATTCCTGGGTTCTGATCTCGGCCAGGGGATTTTCTGCATGGTCTTCCTGTGCATGCAAGGATCCTCTCCTGGTACTCTGACTTCCTCCCACAGTATGAAAACATGATTGTTAGGTTAACTGGCCTGTGCCTGCAGGTATGAGTGTGTGCATTTGTTATTGTTTGTCCTGTGTGCTGCCTTGTGATGGGCCTGTGATATGTCGCCTGTTTTGCATTAGCTGGGAGCAAAAGAATATTTATCAACACCACCATTGTTATCACAAACATCTTTCTGGGAGAAATATGAACATTTAAGAGGTGGTGGAGTCCCACCACCATCTGATCCAGAATCTGTGGAGGGAGATAAAGATTAAGGTGATGGAAATGAGGCCTTCCTATTGCAAAGCCTACAAGCTCATTACCAAAGATAAACCATCAAAATATCAGTGGACACATGCAAACTGTTGACAGTTATAGGAGCAGTTTGATTATTCAAATACCAATAAGTCATTTTTGAGAGTTGTATAGATAATTTATTTTATGACATTTTAAAACATTGCAAGCAAAGATTTTGTACTTATTTGTAATAAATGAGAAAATGGTCAAAGTAATGAAAAAGATGCAAACATTCATATTCATTTAGAAACAACAATACTAATGTTTTAACTCAGGAAAAGTTCAGAAATCAATATTTGGTGGAAGAACCAGGAGGTTTTAACCAGTAGAAATGATACTGTTTCCACGGCAACAAACGTCCCAACCTGCTTCACGTTGATAAATTGATTTATAGCATCTTAACTTCCTTTTTTTCACTGTTTTTTTGTAGCTCAAAAGTTAAAACCGTTCTTTGCAGTTCTTTGCAGTTCAATGCTGAGGTTTTCAGTGTTGTATGCAGTTGCATAAAAGCTGCAATATGAAAATGTTTGTTGAACTGAAATGCAGAATAATACTCTGATACTTAAGCTTTCTGTGGATTTATTCAAACCAGACAGCAGAAAAGACACAGGAAATGAGGGAAAGTTGGAGATTTGTTTTCAACATATGGAACTTGGCCAGAAACAAACCACAGCGCATGAAAATGTGACTCAAAAAACAACCACTGTCCTCTGATGACAGCAGGGGGTAGAAAGTCCTGCCCGGTCGTTACATGTGTGTGTTTTTGTGTGTGTTGTCTTCAGACTTATGGCATGGGAGGAGAGACCCTGCGCGGTCTGACAGAAAAGCTGCGCGTCGTTGCCCACTCCCTGCCGATGGCCATCCAGGGCAGCTGGTGCCACAACAGCTACGACGGACGGAGCGCCACTAAGCTGTCAGCTGGCGTTCTGAAGAACGTCATTGAGCTCATCACTTCTGCCAGAGGCCTCTTCTGCTTGCTCAACAGGTTTGTAAAGAGGAAGTCCTGAGTGCATCATTGTGAAAGGTGTTTTATTTAACTTAGATCACTGAGATCAATGTGTTGGTTGTGGGTTAAACGATTTAGCAGAGTTACCTCAGTGGGATTCTCCCCTCAGTTTAATTCTGACTGAGTGTTTTTCCTTTGAATACTTTGTTTCCTCTCGCTCCCAATCTGTCTGAACTGATTTACATCATAATCTGTTTTTGCAGATATCAGTTATCCCAGCTCAGCAGATACACCTCGACTCAGAGCATATTCACTCATTGCAGAAGTCTGGGAGACATCGTCCACAAGGTGGGTGTTTTCCTGTGTTTCCCACATCAGTTCAGCTCAAATCAGATATTTCCAAATCCTTCCGTACAAAATTCAGAGCTAAAAAGACAAAACTCTACTGTGTGCTTGAGGCCGGCAGACATTTACAGCGAGTTTGTTCCTAAACCCTCCATCAGTTTTATCTTAAAAGGAACTGCTTCGTTTTCAGTCGTAATGTCACGCATGATAAATATCCAAAGAGGAACCACAATCGGTTGGGTGTCCGCCAGTTTGCTTTTTAATTCTCCCAATCAGACTAAACGCGAAAAACAGAAGCACATGCAGGAACAGACGGGTATGTATAACTTTCCTTTTGCAGTTTTGTTTTTGTTTTTCATCTGTAAATTCCTGACATATTTGAAGGGAGGTTGCACCTCCATGAAGCTTTGGTAAGAAAACAAAGACATTTAGCTGTGTCTGGTTTTGTTTCCTCCATTGTGGAGTTGTGAAATGCTTGAAAGAAACAGGTGAGGAAGGAATAATCATAAGAGGGTTCATGAGAAGAGGGTGGAAAGTGCTTAGTGGTTGTTGGAGCAAAGAGGACAGGCCTGGATATGTAATGCTGGCCGCTGGAGGGAGGGAGGGAGCAAGGGAGGAGACTTAGAGAGGGATTGCACTGCCTCTATCAATGACTTCTGGCTCTTAGGGGAGTGAACACCAAACACCGAGCAACAGGCAGCGAGAGGCTGAATTCTCAGAACTACAACAGGAAAGGAAAAACAAGCTGACGGAGGTGAAGGAGAGAAGAAAACAGACAAGACAAAACCTGAAAGAGAGTCTGGAGCTGGGACCCGGTTTTTAAAGGACTTTAAATATATCCGGCTCTGGAAACCTGCCCAGCATGGCAGGTACTGTTCTCACCGCTCTGATTGAATAAGTCCACACAAGGTGATCCTTCCTTTTCTGCTTTTGGATGCAACACTTGTTTTCTGCGTCATTAAGTTTAAAGAGAAGTGATTTTAAATAAGAAACTTTATCTCTGAAAATGACAAACGAGCTGCTGACTGTGTGGCAGAAGCATCGGCTCTGAGCTGCGGGGGTTGATCAGATCAGAAGTTAAACTCTGTTGGTGTGTTTTAACTGTGAAAATATCCTAACGAACCTTGAGAAACAACAAGTATGAGAATGAAAGGAAGCGTGGATAGCTGAGTGATGCAGTGTGTTGACTCTGAGAAGATGGGTTTTTTTCTGTTTTGCTCCTATGCGATGAGCTGGCCTTGTTGACGGCTGTTTTCATTCATTATTGGCTATCAACGCACGAGGGAGAGTGCTTAGTCAGTAAAAAGTAAGTTAACAATCTCACCATTTTTGGCATGCAGGTTGTCAACTATATTTATTTATAGGTGATTGTTTGACTGGTTCCTTTTTTTCGAGGCGCCACTTATGTGCTGAAAGCTCGAGAGCATAGAGGATATTTTATTGTTTGGACGCCAACGCAGTCGATGTAAAAACTGGCATTGATTGTGTAATTTCAGATTTGACGCGTCGCTTATTTTGTAGGAAACATTTAACACATTTTAAAAAGTTCTTCAGAGGCAACTTAATAGCTTCAAACTTATTTACTGTGCCTTGCAAATGTTTTCATACGAAGGTGATTGGAAAGGAAAAGTTTGTTGTTGGAGGATATCAGAAAACAAACAGAATCATAAAAACAAAAAACTGTAGCCGACAGATCGGGGGAAAAAGCTGTGGAGAAGTTTAAGGCAGAATATAAAATAATATTCCAAATATATGACAACTGCAAACAAGACATGGAATTACTCCTAAGCTAACAGCTGAGTGAGGACAACATTTAACCCTAAAAGCAGCCATGCTACCTCTGGAGGAGCTGCAGGGAGCAGCAGCTCAGGTGTGGAGATAAATATACACGCTAGATATTTGCAAAACTTAAGTTAGCTCAACTCAGTTAGTTGATGTAGGTTTGTGGCTGTAAACAAATAGCATTTAGTATAGCAGGGAGAAAGAGACAACTAACTGAATTGTAAATGTTTCTGACTCAAGGTTTAGATCAAATCATTTTCCTGTGACAAAAGGGCCTAGTCAAAGTTCAGACCTCAGTCCAAACTGAAAATCTGTTGTAAGACTTGAAAGTTGTTATTCACAGATCTGATCTGATAGAGCTTGAGCTTGTTTTGCTCAGCAGTTTGGTGAAAAACCTCAGTTTGTAGATATGCAAATTTGGTGGAACTACGACCCAAAAACACCTGCAACTGGAACGAATGGTTCAACTGAGCGCTAACAGAATATGGCCGACTTTTACTTTATCGATTATTATCTGTGTCATTCTCCTTCCACTTCACAATTATGCACCACTTCATATCGGTGTGTCACATTAGATTCCAGTGATGCCTGGAATATAAGATGTGAGAGATTTTCATGCCTCCTCCTCACCAGTCTATAAGTAAGAACTGTACAGCTGAGTGTCTTTGCATACTCATGTGCATTTCCTTTCACCACACAGACAAGTAAAGTCATGGTTGCTTAAACCTTTGCTTGTGGCTAATTGAATCTGGTGTCATCGACCGCGTGACATTTGTGTTGTCAGGGGGCCAGGCCTTCAGCGTGACGTCGCCCACTGAAGCCGCACCACATCCTTCAGGAAAGAAAGGACTCTTATTACTCCTTTCTCCATGAGTGTGTGTGCATTTCAGAGTGTATTTCTTTCTCCCACCCTGGGGGCGATCTGGGTCAGCAGTCAGCTGGTGTTGCCAGGACCAACACTTAACTTGTCAGGCCTGCGTTTCGCTGCGGCACAGCTTCAGGCAGCAGCCACAGTTAAAGAGATTGAGGGCAAGTAGAGAAAGAGGTGAACTCTCAGGTATGTGAGATTTATTTGGTTTTTAGAAGAGAAAGTAAATGATGTCTGTTATTGCACCAGCTCCAGATAAAAGCAACAAATTTTATGAAGTCTAAATACTTCTAAAACAAAACAGCTATGACAGCTTTATTTTTAGTGTGCGGTTTGAGTTACATAATGCTTCAGCTTGACAGGAAATACATAATAATGCACTAAAACACAATATAGTTGTCACTGGCTAGCAAATATTAACATGCTTCACCAAAGCGGATAACTTATTAAGAGGACAAAAAGGAGAAAATCCTCATAAAAAGGTTAAAAAATTGAGCAAGACTGACAGTTTAAAAGCTGAGCTTTAAACCGAATGTTATTTAAGACTAAGAAAAAGAATTGAGTTCACACCAGGAGAGACGGAGGCTGTAATTTCAAATGATCGCAGCAGGTGTATTTATGTTTCCTAATCTTTTTATAGCACGTCTGGCTAGCAATATGAAACATCAACAGAGCTCAAACTGTTGGTTGGTCGAGATCTTTGATGTTTGACCTCCACCAATCAGCAGGAACATTTTTTATCATTTAGATATATTTATGATATATTTATTATCTTTGAATTTAGGGCTGTGCATGTTCAAGTTGATCTCTTATTTTTGCTTTCTCAGAACGTTTCTTCAACACAATGGAGCATGAAAGGGATTGTAAACACATCAAAATTAGCCACAGAAGTGGCCTGATGCAGCTGTTTGTCAATCCACCACACAACATCTATCACATGCTTTGCATTTCTTATCTGCACTTTTTATGTTAGCTTTGTATTTGTGATTACCGCTGGGGATGACTAGTAAAATGTTGTGCAAAACTTAAATACTCTTTAGTAAAATTTTCAATTATTCTCTTAAGATTTAACATCATACTTTGTTTGCACTGATGCACTGCAAAAAACCCTAAAATCTTACAAAGTATTTTTGCAAATATCTTAGTACATTTGAAATAAGACAAAACTAACATAAAAGTAACTTTTCATCAACATATGTCAGCAGTTTTTAAGTAATTAAATCTTAAATATACATAAAAACACATTAGTTTCACTTATAATGAAACATTTTTCCTATTTTAAGTGAAAAAAAATCTCCCAGTAGGACGAGTACTGTTTGTGTCTGTATTCAAGAATTACTGACTTAAAATAGCTTATTCATCTCGCTGAAAAGTTACTTTTAGGTTATTAATTTAAATGTCCTGGAATAGCAGTGCCAGAAACATTTCTGCTAAAGGTTTTGCATCTTTGCAGTGTGAGGGCCTGGTTGCTATGAGAAGTTATTACGCTTGTTATTAAAGCTAAAATAATCATACGCGATCTTCTAATGTAGATTCAATTGGAGGTACATAAACATTAAAGTGGAATGTTAAAACATGATTTTAATGAAAAATAAACACTTTCAAAGGTGGAAAATGTCCAGGTCAGAAAGAACCTGGCTTGTTCTTGCCACCTCAAGTAAATTAACAAATTTCTTTGTTATTGTGGAATATAAATTGAAGCCAAGGGAAGATTTGATGACCAACACAAAACAGAAGAAAAAATATACCAAGAAAAACTTGATCACTGATTATATTTAGCAAAACCAAAACTTGAAAAACCTCCCCTCTGCTCAGTATCAATTAATCATCCAACTGATATTATAGGTCCAATCTGAAACCGTATTGTATTTTAGACACATTAACTCAGAAGACAACAGGAACTTCTGTGACTCGCTTGATGACTGTGAAGTTTTTGTTTCCAACGTAGAGATGAGTTTATGTGTAACTAATCATGGCTCAGCTGTAGAGTTCCTGTACCCTTATGATACATCTTACATTTTTAGGTATGTGTCCTATAAAAAGTTCAGATGTGGTTTCTTTGTTATAATCCCTTTTGACATCAGATAACTGGAAAGGCTTGAAAATGGAGCATCAAAATGCTGGAGGCCGTTGAAAAAATGAAACAGATCTTCACCACACCTCATCCCTTTTTATGCCTGATACACTTTGCCTTTTTCTACAGAGACACTCAAAGCTTTTTGTAGACCTCAGACTTTCTCCAACAACCTTCATTTTTTTTTAAATTATATTTTGTGTTAGTTTCTTGGATTTACAAACTGATATAGATGTGTTTTTTAAAATATGTGTTGCAGTGTAGATGTAAAAATATGCAATTTTGTCTGTAAATTGTGAAGGTGAGCATCTGCTCCCTTTTCTATCCAGTAATGCATTAGTTTGTTATTAAATGGCACTGATTTGATCCATGCATAAAAACCTATTCCTACTTCATAATGAACCTTTAATCACTTTCATGGTCACCTGCAGCTTTTGACACTTGTAAATATCAGTAAAAGTCACTGGTTTACTCCGTTTGATTCTCCAGTTCGGCTTTCTGACCAGTTTCCTTACAGAACAGAACATTCTGCATACCTTGGATTCTTTTAAATGTGCCACTTCCTGTTCTTCCGGTGTTAAAATAAAATGCAGAACAGGTTGCACTGTTATGAGAAAGTCTCCTGTGACACAATTTCTAAAATGAAAAAGGTGTTGCTTAGTGAGAATGGAAGTGATACTGTGCTGGTTGGTAGTCGGTGCAATCTCTTCTGAACTTGACCTCCAGACAAGTTAAGAGTTTATGTTCTTGATTTTATGCCTTGTTGCTGTTTTAATATCCGTGTTACTGTAAGACTTGAGCTGGTTGCAGATATAAAGACTTGACAGACTAAAACATCCAGTTTCCTTCATGTTTTTTAATATTTCTGAGCTTCAACACATGTGATTTGACTCACTGAGTGATCAACAGTCCGGTTATACGAGTCGAAATTATTTAAAACATCTAAACAACTTTTTGTAACAGGAAAATATGTGAAAACCTTCACAGCAGCACGGCTGAGGATCTGGGTTGGGCAGCTCAGTGCTACATCACAGACAGAAATGAAAGCAGAAGAAGTTCACACATGTGAAGGATTTACGCCTAAAACAGTTTGAGCTGCACAATAATTCACTAAACGTCACAACTTTGTGGGCAGAGCTTCTTGAATGATACAGAATGTACTGAATACACGCCGATATTGTTCACATTCTTCCTCTAGATGTTTAGGTGCAGCTTGGTTTGCCACAGATATCTCTTCTCTTCCCACAACTTCTGACATTTTCATTTTTTAGATATCTTTGGCAGTTTGTCAAAAATGCGTGTTTTTCTCAATCAGAAAGTTTTCAACTTCAGGAATGTTTACTGTGTTATTTACATCCTCTCATCCTCTCTTAGGATGAGAGGCTGCAGCAACAAATGCTTGTTTTGTTATTTGCCTCCAATATGGCTGCACCCAGTTTGATGACATCATGTGAAAACATAGTTTAGCACATTATTGGTTGCTCTAACAAGCAGACTGAGTGATGCTAACAGAGCGAATATGACATTTTGTCTGGATTAACTGAGGTTTCCTTTGGTCTTTTGGTGGCAGTTTTTGGTTGCAAAAAACGAGGCCATTATAAATTATAATAAATTACAGAAAATATTTATTTTATACGAAAGAAAATTTTTTAAAATGATGATACACTTTTCAGAGCCCAAATCTTAGCTCAAGATGCTAATATGTATTCATCACTACCTGCGTTGTACCTTTTTTCTTTTAACTCAGATTGCTTACTGCTCTATTTTTAGACATTCTTACGTTGTGAAAAGTGTCTGACTAATCAAGCAGCTGAGCTGAGTAAGCCTGACAATTAGCCTGACTGTCATGATGAGATCAGTTTTCTCAAACAGGTATCAAGTTTAAACAGCTATTTTCATCTATTCTATTATTTTTAAAGTGCCAATCATTGTCACAGGTACACAAGTTTCCACACTTGAGTAAAAGCAGAACTGGGCTGATAATGATGCTCCTTTTCATAGTCTTGTGTCATATGACTTCTCAATTAGCCCAATCTGTTTGTGTTCAGTGTTGATCCCTCGGTATATTTCACAGGGATTAGTTTTACCATCCAGACCTCTGTGCAACTCGTCACCCGGCCCCTCAGATTAGCTCTGGGCATTAATGTTATCTGGTGTGTTATGCTTTGTAAACATCTTTGAATTTCTCATCTTTCTCCATTATATGAAGCTGCTTCTTCATTTCTTCAGCTCTCTTTCTGAAGCCACCTCTCTGCCTGGTGAACCATTATCGTCACTCACATCCCAGAAACCAGACATGAAGGCAATTTAGTTCCACTGTAATGGTTTTAATAACTGTATCATTCAACACTGCCGCCTTCCGAGTGAAACATTGTTTATCAATGTGAGATAGATGGAGTATGTATACTGCAGATTAAGTGTGTGTGTGTGTGTGTGTGTGTGTGTGTGTGTGTGTGTGTGTGTGTGTGTGTGTGTGTGTGTGTGTGTGTGTGTGGGGGTGTGTGTGTGTGTGTGTGTGGTGTGTGGTCGTGTGTGTGTGTGTGTGTGTGTGTGTCTTGGAGGCCGTCCTGTAAATGTAGGAGTGCTCCATCTTTCCTCTGATGCTGATTTTAATGAATTTATTTGCTGTTTAGTACCAAAACCTTTCTGAATTTTCAGTTCTCCTTATAAATTATTCACTCCTTATAAATAAATTGCATTGCTGTTGAGCATTTCTTATCCATTTGACTGGTTCTAAAGAAACTATTCCTCTATATATTAACAATCATAAGCCGCAAGGCTCCAATAAAAGCCTAACAGTGCCTCCAGAAGTTACCATGCAACTTGATCTTTTCCACATTTTGTCACTTTCCACAGAATTCAACATTTTTTACTTTGAGAGTATAGAAGAAGAAAAGCAGCAGAGTGAGGAAGAGCGAGTGTGTTTGCTTCATTCACGTTTTCATGCGTGTCGGAGTAAGAGGGGCTGGATACAAATGCATTCCCCGATTTCTTTCATTTTTATCAGTAACAACATGTCAGTTTCCCTCCACTGCACCAGCTTGCCCTCTTTTGTTTTGGTCCATCTAATAAAAGGTTTAAAGATGCACTGCTGTTTATGGTTGTAACATGACAAAATGTAAAAAGCTGCAGACAGAGCTGCAGACTGATTGAATCATTACAATTGACTTCATCAGACAGCTTTCAAGTGGTGTGTGGCTTTTTTGCTTCCTGACTCAAGCTGTGAAAAGGAAATGGGACATGGGTTTTGACTCAGTTTGTCCCATTTCCACAAATCAATAGCATTAGCATATAGACCGATGTGTCATTTTGTGACTCCTCTGCTTAAATCCTGCTGTTTCACTTTTCCAACAGGACTCCACGGTCTACGAAAAGGAGAAGGACATCATATCTGTTGTGAGTTTGTCTCAATTATGCTCATTCATAATTTCAGCTGATGAAACTTTTGTTTCATTGTGCTTTAAATGAGGTATTTTTAGCTGTGTGAACCGGCGTGTTTTTCCCGTTTTAGTGCCGTCAGCTGGTGGAGGTTTGTGATGAGATCCTGACCTCCAGCCCCGACTCGCTTCTGACCCACACGGCTCAGCTGGAGAGCGTCAACCTGGTACCTGCTACACCCGGTGATCATCTGGTAACGTTCTGCTTCCTTATTGTCTTCTTGAATGTAAAGAAGGTTTTATTCCATGTTAAATTTGTGTCAGCCACAATGAGCTCTCATGGGTTTTATTTTAATTTTAGTTTTTACTAAGGCTAAGACTTCAATGCATGCTTTCAATTAAGAAGAAACTGTCATGGTAGTTGAATTAGTGTTTAAATAAGCTAATATGAGATTAATCACATAATGTCATGTGTTTGGTGCTGGATAATAAGAGTAAAAGCTAAACATTATATATTTTTTATTTTTTTACTTTAAATTTCAATATTCCTTCTTTTTTCTTTAATTTTCTTGACCTTCTCATTCGTTTGTTTTGCACTTCAGCTGGCTGATCAGTTGACTCACCCTGATGCTGATGCTTTTTTAAACACTGACTTGATTAAAGCTTATTTTTACCCCTGACCTCTGCTGGGGGTTTCCTCATTCGGTTCCTGTCAACCGATCCTTCACCCAGCTCAACGTTCTTCTCCTTGTACCAACTTTTATTTCTGTTCCTGAAGCCTGGCCTGTTGTCTGGTAGCTAAAGCACAATGTTCTTAATTGTGCTGCCTGTCCTGCTTTTGCCATGAAGTCTGCACATTTGGTTCAGTGCCCACAGCTCTCCTCTGTTCCTCCATCCTGGTTATCCCACTAATCTAGTATCCTTTTAGGATTCATTTCTAAAAAGTTATTTCTTTCATGCATTTCCCTCTTTGTGGACTCAAACCATTAAGTAAAAGTCTCATTAGATGGTGGATGCATTTTCCCATCTCATCTTGTCTTTTCAAACATTTTATTTATTTATTTTTTTACATTACACCACCTTTGATGTTGCGCCTGCATATTGTTTACATGTCCGTGCTTCTGAATGCTAAGTTCATTTTTCTGCTAATCTACTGCTCCTACAAAAGGAGGACTTTTACAAATGTACTTAGCTAGAGGAGACGGTTTGTTAATTACAGCTGACAGCAGGTAATTGATTAGAGCACATCACCGATAATGAAGTCGGCGCTCTGACAGATTAAGAGTAATGGGAACTAAAGGCAGGGGGAGAAGGAAGTGAGAAGCAGAAGGCATTATGGTTCTTACGAAGGGGGTTTACCGTACATGACGTGCCTCCGACACAATTTGTAAATCTAAAAATTAAAAGCACTGAATCTTTTTCACATTTTGTCTAAATATGATTGTAGAAATTTTAAGATTGAAGAAAGAAAAACAATGAAATTATGTCAATACTTTCTAAAGTTAGTGCTTAATTTTCTGGATTTTAGGATTCACTCATGTATGTTTGTCACAAAGTTTTAACATTTTGTTAAATATTTAACAAAATGTTATTCTGGAAAATATTAACTGAGTAACAAGAAAAACTATCCCAATGTCTTTTTTCTGTAGAAAATGAAACAGTTTTAAATTAAAAATCTAGTATCTGTTTCAAAGAACAAATTAGAATAAGTAATAATAGTATTTACTCTCTGAGTTTCTCATAAACTAACATTGAATCCCATTAACATTTAATTTTATGGATTAATATAGACACTTTACCTAATCAGCAATATATAACATATAAGTCCCATCTTTAAAAGTGAAAACATGCTTGATAGCAGCCAGAAGATAATGCAAATCTAATTTCACATTATTGTTTATAAAAATGCCTAAACATTGGAGACGCCACATACTGTCTGATCTCAGCCGTCCTAATAAACTCTAAAGCCTTTTTCATTACTATATGTCATATTTCTTAATTAGTTATTGAGTTATGTTGCCCAGCATTAAACTGAACCTCCATAAATTGCATTTTGATTAATTAATATATGTTTGATAGATTGCTCAATATACATCACAATCATTCTGAGGTCATTTGTTTTTGTTGTTTTGTTCTTTTAGACATTTTCTGTTGCATAAAATCCTCATAAAATCCATTGAAGTTCTGTGTTTTATAAAGCAATGAGGATAGACGAGTTTATATACTGAGGAAGAGGAGAAACTGACCAAGCAACAAAGAAAACTAATCAGTTGAGAATGAAGAACAGCAGTGCAGAAAAGCAGGCTGAGGAAGAGGAGCAGCACAGAAAACTAATGGAACAAAAACTAAACAAAGGGAGAAACTACAACATCTAATCTAAAGAAACAAGTCCAAAGGCACGAATGTTGAATGAATAAATGAACAAACAGAAATAACCAAGCATGCAAGATCCAAAGAAATGATCCAAAAGAGAAACACAAATGAAACTTAAAGTTCAAACCTATTTTAGTCAAAACAAGTTAAAGATCGTTACAAAATGTGGGAAAAAATAACAGAAAAAGTATATATGTAGTGCTGTTTTTTAAAATCATATTTACAGGAATGAAACACTTTTTATCCATTGATATTTCCGTCGCCGTTAGATATGTATTGATTGTGTAATTTAACTTGTTTAGTGATGACAAGTTGATGAGCAAACATTGATTTCTCCACAGAATCCAATTATAACAGCAGCATCATCGTTATGCTGCTTCTGTCCAAGCTGTTTGTCAAATTCACACTGCAGACTCACAAGTTATTTTATCTTTCTGAATTATGCACAGCATTATTATTTTTTTTGTTATCTCTCAGGGGATCGAGATAACATCCACCAGCTCCAGCAACCACTACGTGACGGGAACGGCTGCAGAGGTCAGGTTCACACATTTGCTTTTCCTCCCATTTGGATGTTGATGCAGCCGGCTAACAGTGTGTGACTCAGTGGTTCTCCTGAACTCTGGGCCAGTGGGGTTAACTGCAGCTAGAGACGTGTTCAGAGGCGTCTTCCCCACGTTGAACTACCCAGCTGCTTTGCTAAAAAAGCCTCTGATGTAAGAGAAGAAGAAGATAACCAAACTGTTACTCAGTTTTTGCTTCAAAAGAACACTTTTGTTCTTTTTTTCTGCTAGTGTTTGGTTAGTTGATGTTGTTTTGCCAAACACTTGTCATTTTTGTTATGAAAAGTGAAAATTAACAACAACACTTTTCATTCTCTGGCCTCTGTGACAATAAAAACAAAAAAACGGCGAAGTGACAGCACAGTTTTCTCTGTTCTGTTAAAGACGGTGAAGCATGACACATTACTTTCAGCCAAAGGCTCTTCTGTCTGCTCCAAACTCTACAACCTGCAGGCACTTGGTGCATTGCATTTGTAAACTTACTGCTCATTTTAAATGTTGCGTAATAAATCCAAGCTGGGAATATGAATACTGTCGGATATTGATTTATGTCGTTGTTCTGTGCTACATTTAGCTGTTTTTGTGTTGCTCCATGTTTACGCTGCTTGTTCCTCCTTTTGCAGCCTTCCACTGATGCCTATTTGCGAGTCCTGCATGGTGATGAAGTGATCCAAGTCAACGACCAGATAGTGGTGAGTGATGCAGCACATGGAGAATGATCCAAATTTATGTTGGACATAAATGTGCACAATGTGCTCATTTGTGCTCTTGTGCTCTTTGTGCACCTGTGCACAAAGAGAAAAACCTTCTCGCTGAAATAATCTGTGCTGCTGCATCAGGTCGGTTGGAGCAAAGCCAAACTTATTGAGAAGCTGCGGGAGAATCCCAGTGGAGTGACTCTGATCATAAAGAGGATCCCGGGTTCGCTGCGGCGCAAGCATTCCATCCAGATCACACCTGTGCAGGTTAGTCAGGTTAGCTTCACACCAAGTTCGAGTCCAAATTTGATTTGTCCACATATTTCAGCAGCATTTCAGTTTGCTTTGCATCATAAAAGCACAAAAAAAACAAGGTCACAGAACACACAGTCAGCAATGTTACATTTTGCCGTCGTTACACATCAAAACTTTGATTAATGTTTCATTGATTATGTTTCAAAACCAGCTATAAACAGGATGGTTTTAGTCTAGATTTAAAGGCTCTCAGTGTTTTGGCTGTTTTGCAGTTTTCTGTAAGTTTGTTCCAGATTTATGGTGCATGGAAGCAAAATGTTGCTTCTCCACATCCAGCTCTGGTTCTGGGGATGCAGAACAAAACCAGAACCAGAAGACCTGAGAGGTCTGTAAGGTTGATACGCCAGCAGATCTGTAACTCAGTGCATCTCTAATATTGATATGCATCTAACCCAAACCAGACGTCACATATTTGAGGACATATTTATTTTTTCTCTTATCACTGCTGATATTTTGCAGCTCTAGTATTTCACTTATGAGATGCATCTTTGGATAAAGTCTCATCACCACTCGGGATCCGTTTCCACCAACACTTAAACTCGTCACCATGTCGACTGTTGTTTGTTTATGATCATCACAGTGAAACGCTGCACCAGTGAACGAGTTCACGCGCACACACTGTGCACTTCACACCCCCTTGTGACCATTGCCATGATAATCTGGGATCTCGCTGGCGGCTCAGGCTGAGAGAAAGATGTGAATCAGCTCCGTGTTTCAGCCCATATTGCCCCGAGACTTTCACAGACTTTGTGTTTGTGTGACCGTGTTCCTCTCTCATCTGCTCGACCGCAGTGTGTGCAGACAGAACCTGCCATCGCAGTCCACATGACATCCGCTTTGTTAACCCTGCGCTAACCTGCAGACACACACAGGCTATAATCTGCACACTCACATGTTTGGATTTCATTTGTTTGTAGAAGGAGGAAGAGGAGAGACGAGTGAGTTCGGAGGAAGAAGAACCGGAGGACAAAGAGGAGAATCAGAGGCACTCCATATTCGAGAGAGTAGCAGCCTCTGTCAGATCCCTGTCATTTAGGTAGGATCATTAATAAATTAGTTTGTAAAAATGTTCATACACATTCACCCTTCAGCATGTCAAACTCAAGGCTCAGGGCCAACCACAACTCTGTTAGCGGCCCTCCAGACTCAAGATGCCAAATTTCTGCAATCAGTTCCTTCAGATTTTCACAATTCTATATTCGCGGAAAAGTATGCAAAATTTTCTGCAAAAATGGTCAAAATGATTGAGTTTAATTGATGCCAATTAACACCTGCAGGTGGTGATATCTTATTTTTACAACACAGCTGTGTCAGTGTAACTTGATGTAAAGTTATAATTTGATCGATATGAGAAGTAACAAAAAGTCACATTAAATATTATGAAATTCCTTGCAAATATTCCTACATTAGCACCATAAAATCAGTGATTTTGACTGCAAAAAAATCGCAACAACAATCCTGGATGGACTGATCAAAGAGAAACATTTTATGATATACTTATTGGATGCAGAAACAGCTATTTATCAATATTTTAAGAGCTTCTTGATTGGCTTTATCAATACATTCTTGCACCACCAGCCTTGGAGAACATGAAAATGAGTTTGTGACCCAAGAGCGTAGTTCATGCGTAGTTGAATAAATCCAACTAATCTGTGAAGGCCTCAAAAGTTTCTTAGAGGAAGAAACTGTATCATGAAGACCAACAAACCCATCAGTAAGTTCTGCAGAAGTTTAAATCAGAGTTCGGTTATAAACCTTTGAACACAGAGCTCTTTTTAATCCATCATCTGAAATTGGAAAGTGCTGAGACAGAGCAATTCAGCTAAATCTGACAATCAGAGAAGCAGCCAAGAAGTCCAAAGTAACTGGGAAAGCAGTGAGATCCGCAGCTCTAGCGTAAAATTCTGGCAACAATACTCTGGTCAAATAAGCCAGAAAACTACCTTTTTAAAAATCTGACCTGTTTAAGTGAGCCAAAAAAAAAAGCATAAAACCTCTTAAATCTGTGAGGGTTTTTATAAACACTTGTTGCCAAAACAAACAAAAAAACACTAATGAATCTGTGGGAGATAACATAAATATTTCATTTCCACATCCTGGTTTGTTTAAAGTTTGTTTCACTAAGTGATCACAGATTCACTGAGTTGAACAGAACCTCCCACATCCTCTGCTGACCTTGTTAATCTGCCTGAACCCAAAAGGTTTAAAGTGATGTCACTTACAAATGCCATAAATTCCACCGAGCCCACCGACAAGCCGACGTTTCGCTGGAAAGGGAGCGAAATAATAGATGAAGATGCCAACCAGCATCTGAGTGAGTTTCAGGACGGTGATTAAAAAGCTAAAGAAGAAAAATCAGAGGAAAAAGTGAGAAGAAGCAAATATGAGAAGTGATGGCTGAGGAGCTCAGGCAGATAAATGGTGGGAGTGGGAGGTGATGCACTGCAGATCCACATTTCAGACTGCAGGCGTGTAAAAGTCCTATCTGATCTCTGCAGAAGTTCTGGCTTTGTATCAGTGTCTGTTTAAACACAGCTTCCTTCAATCAGTGTTAAATCAGTATCACATGACACTTAAATGACGACTGCGGTCAGTTCTTCTGAGAGCTGCCATCACATGGTACCCACTGTTTTATTTACTTTTTTTTTTTTGTTTTGGTTCTGAAAAATCTCAGAATTTTCAACTTCTTGGAAGTTTCCAGAATCCCCGCCTGGTTTCTAAGAATGCTTGTTGTTGTGTTGTGCTGCAGGCGGGCCGTTCATGGGCCGGAGATTCGGCAGCAGCCTATGGGACAGGAAGAGTCTGAGTTGCCTTCTGACAGGGAGCAGGAGAGAACCGTGACGTTTGCTGCATTTCAGAAGCATCCGGGCAGGTTGTCTCCTCTGCTGGGGTCAGGTATTTGAAAAATCCCTCTGGATGTTGGGGATTATTTTTTATTTTATTTTTGTACTTTCAGAAATAAGTCAGGATGAATCATCTTCAACACAAAATACCCCAACAACAATTGGTTCATCCTGTCATTCCTTGTGGCATTTCTAATACTCTGCAGGATGTAGCCAATGAAAACAGAGGAAAAGTGTCAGCTGAGCTCAGTTTTGTGTCTGAACATTTTTTTTAAACCAGAAACCAGCAAATGCAGCTGGGCATGGAACAGTGCAAATCTGCTCCTTGGTTACTAAAGCATAACAGAAACAAAATTTAGAATAAATATATTTCTTGTTAAAGACATTCAGTAGAATAATGTAAACTAAAATAGACTCAGACTGACTGCACACCTGTAAATATCGCAGGTGTGCAGTTCCTGCCACATGTATTTGTAATTCAACTCAACTCAAAAATACTTTATTCATCTGAAAGAAAAATTAAATATGTTCATAACTCGCATCCAAATATCTTGGAAAGACTGAAGAATGCTGCTGTATGACTGTGTTTTCATGACTGTGATGACATGCTAACAGCAGCAACACCACCAGTTGTTGACAAACTCTGCTAATCCACCTCCTTTGCTTTTGCCACTCCTCTTTAAACCTCTGCCTGGTTATAAACCTGAGCGGAGACGGTTTGAACTTCTTTGATCCTGCTCTGCATCCATAAAGCCTCCTTTGTAACTCCTGTTAAAAAAAGACTATGCCATGTTGCCATGGTTACATATCATAACAACTGTGCAAAAGTTAAAGAAAAAAAGAAAAGAAAAGTAAGACTGAAAAGCATTCCAGCTCAAAAGCAGAGGGAATCAAGCAATGCCTCAACCAATAAAAATAATGAACAAAAGAACAAATTAAAATAATTTGTTCTTTTAAATAAGAAATAAGTATAAAATATTGAGGAAAAATAAAAAACAGGATTGTTTGAATGTTATGCTTTTGAGGATGATCCTCCCTGCTGATAATTCTCACTGAATCTAAGAGATTATTTAAAAAGTGTAATAACTCAGGTTATTGATTGTGAACTCAAACTCATTATTGCAGTGGCTGAGAGTTCGAATGGTTTGAGGCTTTCTCCAAATCTCAGCAAAGACCGAACACCGTCACCAAGAAGTCCTTCGGCTTTTGAGTTTAACCCAGAAAGAAGCAGCGTCAGCTCCTGCCCAGACATGGTGGGACACACGGTGAGAGGATGCAAAGTCAAAGAGCTAGTGAGAAAACGTTAAGATCTCTGTAACTTTCCTGATTATTCTGTTCCAGTCGAATAAGGAAACCAAGAAGAGCTCTACGAAAGGTAACAGGAAACAAACACAAAACAAAAGTATTCGTACCTTTCAAAGTACCAAAAACAGTATAAAGTTTCTTCCATTTTAAAGTTATGCACTAAGTTTGTAGTTTTTATGTGGCATGTGAAAACGCTCTAGCAGTATGAATATTTATGCAATGCACTGAATACTACTAGTGTTAAAAGATTGCTTTATTTCACTACAAAATAAACATTTAAGGATTATTTAAGGATCTATTTACTGAGTTACTATTAGATTAAAAAAATGGATGAAAAGCAACATTAAAGGTGAAAATAAATGTTTTTTATGGGCTTTAATGGTGAATTTACTCATCTTTCATTTTGTGTTTGTGGTGGATTCCCAGGAATGTCGTCAGCTCTGAGCCGGCGCCGAGTGTCCTGCCGGGATTTGGCTCATCCCGACTGTGACGGCTGGCTCTGGAAAAAGAGGAAGGAGAGCAGCGTCTTCATCACCCAGAAGTGGCAGCGCTTCTGGTTTGTCCTGCAAGGACCCAGTCTGTACTGGTATAACACACAACAGGTAGAGAAAAAAAAAAAAAAAAGAATTCACTTTTGGCACATTTGAGATTGTTGATGTGATTGTTGTATTTTCTTCAGGATGAAAAAGGCTGAGGGTTTCCTAAATATATCCAGCTACAACTTAGAGAGCGGTGGAGAGCACAAGAGAAAACAGTGAGTATTCCTTTCATGATGGATCATATTGCAAATCTGCAATCTTTTTTGTGGTCTATGCATTTAAGGTTCCAGAATGAAAGCGAGGTTTTATAATCTCAGGTTCTTCTTGTTATTTTGGACAAACTGAAATGTTTCATCATCTTACAGAGGAAAATAATTAGGATTTGTGTGACTCGGACCCTCATCCGTCCATCTTTCTTCTGCAGCGTTTTCCAAATGACCCATAAGAAATTTCAGAACTTCTTCTTCTCCGTTGACTCTGCCGCCGATCTGAGCAAGTAAGCTGGAAACAGAACATCCAACATGACTTACTTGTTTTTATTGATAGGGTAATGTCAACAAGTTGAAAAATTAAATAACATTTTTCATGCATACACCTTATTTTATTCACTCACAACAGCATTTGATCATATTGTTTTGGGTGCAGATGCACACTGCCCCCTGCTGTTGGAATTAATGGATTCTCCTTCTCCTGCAAAAACAGTTTCAGTTTTTTAACGGCCCCTACAGGTGTGATTTCCTAGCAGCAATAAAACATTTTTCTTAATATTTCAACCTACAGTGCTTTGCAAAAGTATGAATATCTGCTGTTTTGGTAATTTGTCAATATTACAATCAGTAAATTCACTGTATTTAGTGGGATTTTGTGTCTTAGTCACAGTCCAAACAAACAAAGCAGCGTATAATCATGAATTATAAGAAAGCGATACATTGTTTTTGCAATTTTTCACATGTATTTGGGCCCATATTTGTAAAGCTAATTGTCCTGTCAACACATTCACTAAATACAAATGCACAACACAATTTTCAGATTTTTAGTTAAATTGTATAAAAGCAAAGACTGATTTCCTTCCACTGTTCATCTTTGTGTTGGTTTGTTAAATAAAATCCACCAATGTTTAAAGCTGCAGCATGACGAATGTTAAGGGAATGTGAATATTTCTCCAGTGCACCGTAACTTCTGATTTAAAAATATTTATTTTTCTTCAGGTGGATCAACAGTCTGATTATAGCCATACAGAAACACAAGAGGCTCCAGAAAGGTCCAGATAGTGAAGAAGGTTGGCCAATGCTTTTATATTTACTTTTCTAAACAAAAAGCTTTTTATTCCAGTTTCTAAATGTTTATCTGCAGCTGAAATGCTTGTTGAGGCTACAGTGTCAGCACCAGTGGGAAAACACATAATCGTGTTTCTGAATTATGAAATGTTAACCGTTAGCAGTGAAAGGAGCCTAATTGCTGTTGCTGTGGTTGCCAGGCAGCTGGTTGATAACAATAATGGAAAAACAGCACACTTAAGGCAATGTCATTATTTTAACAGCCTTGTTAATGTTTTCATAGAATGTTACAGCGAAACTGAATCGGAGAGCGAATCGTCTCCTTCATCTCGCAGGAAAAACAAGGTTGGTCCAGTTAAAAAGAGTCAAAGCCGTAAAAATAAATGCGGTTCGACCTGCTGATAGTGGTAATGTGTGTTTCTGTGTGTGCAACAGAAAGTTCAGTCTCACACTCTGCCTCGACCTAAGGGGAAAATAAACAAGGCGCCATTACCAACTTCATCAACAGAGGGCAGCAAAGGTACAAATATGGCCTGACAGGACCTGCAAAACCTTACACAATATTTTAGTCCAGTTTCTTGTTCAAATATCCTAATTCACTTGAAATAAAAGTTACTTACAAATTATTTTTGTCTTATTTCAAGAGTACTAAGATATTTACACTAGAAACGACAACAAAAGCACTCTGCAAGGTTTTTGTGTTTTTGTAGTCATTTCACTTTCTTTCTTGGTTCATTAATAATAAAAAGTTAGATGTTTGCATGTCATATTCTGTATCTTTTTTTTAAGATGGTGGCACTGTGGATGAGATGGGGATGATGTTTAACAACCTGAAGGAAGGAGGCGTTTCTCTGATCGGCCATGAGCAGCCGTTCACGCAGGACCACTTCAGGAAGTCGTTCATCCGGCGCAACAAGAACCCGGTCATCAACGAGAAGGTGCACACGCTGCGGGCCCTGCAGAGCACGCTGAAGGTGAGACAGGACGGTCCCTCAGGTTTGGAGAACAATGATTGCATCAAATGTAGTTTACGTCATGTTAGAGCTTGAATTTACTTCTAGAGATGCACCGATCCAATAGCAACATCTGTATCTGCTCCGATATTGAAAAAAAAGGCTAATTTTCTTTGGTAGTGCCCTGCCAGGTTGATGGTAAAAAATAAAGAAACACAAGTCACACAGATATGGGTAAACATACATAACATATTATAAGAAACTGTTCATACCACCTCCTTTCTGTTGAGCTTGGAGTGGAAAAACTTCTGCCTGTTTCTTGCAGACATGTTTGCATTTCAGCTGCATGAAAACTGAAGCCGCTTTCCTTTGCAGGCGAAAGAAGCCGAGTTGCTGCAGATCAACAAGCTCCTGAACGAGTCGGACCTGACGGCGTCCAAGTACCGGCGGTGGAAGGATCAGAACGAGGAGCTGGTTTCAGAAATCGAGAAGCAGGCCTCGGCGGCAGGCGGCAGAGACGTCGCTCCGGCGGAGCGCAGCGAGGAAGTCGCTCCGGCGTGGGACACGCCTGCTGAGGACGTCGCCTTGGAAACGGTTGCCACAGAAACAGCCGCTGCAGAGACGGAGGGCGCGTACAGACTGAGACTGAGCGAAGGTGAGCAGCTCGTCGACACGGAGCCGTCTGATGTTCTCCTGGAGATCCCTCGGGAATCTCCGAGTCCCGAGTCGAGCTCGGTGCTGGAACTCTCTCTGGGATCGCTGTCGGACTCCATAAACAGTCAACTGCGCAAAAACGCAGAGAGCAGAGACTCTGATGATCATTACTTCTACATCTAGAACCTCAGCGGCTCAGTAAAGCCTGTTTTTTGTTGCCCAGTGTTTCCCACGGAGCTGTCGAACAGGAGCGCATGTTCTGATAAATACGTTCAAGGTTCTCTAAGCATTGCCTCTCAATCAAAGGCTGCATCCTTAAAGACTTTAGTCTCTTGTTATATGGAAAAAAAATCTGCCAAGTGTTCAGTAAATATTTATGAAATTCTGAAATATATTAGATTTTGCTTATTTCAAATTTTTCTTGTAGGTCATGTCGTTTTGATATGTTGTGTAAGTATTTTCCCATAATTGCTATTTTTACTGGTTAACTCAGAGTAGCTTAATACAGGTGTAAATGAAAAACATTTGATGTAACGTTTCCAGCAGAGTTGTAGCTGCTGCTCCTGCTGGTTGAAGCTTTTTCAGCTCTTTTGTCTGTCTGTGCTTCACTTCACCTCTTCTGAGCGCTTGCTGATAAACTCTTCATCAGACTGACTGTCTGGTTGAGCGGTGAGTGAAGCAGTGAAGGTCTCTCCATGCTGATTTGAAAGAATAAAGAGAATTTAGATCCAATATATGCAAGTATATGTCAGTAAATTGAAATATTATAAAAATGAATCGAAAAGTGAAACTTGTACCCGGATGGATGCATTTTAAGTGTTTATTTGTGTTAATTTTGGCTCACAGATAATAAAAAACAAAAATTCTGTCTCTCATAAATTGGAATATTACAAAAGACAAATGAAAACTGACTCCATGCTGGATTTCCAGCATGAGCTAAATTTCCAAATGAAATCAAACATGTACTTTTATCTGAGAAGGGGTCTATGCACCACTAAACAACAGTCTGTTGCTTCTCACATTGACTCTGTTTCACAATCTTACGTTTTACCACATTTTTTTCCTTCCACCAAACTTTTCATTGATGTGTTTTGGGCCAGCAGATTGTGACAATCCGGCTTCTTTAGTGGTGATCTTTTGTGGCTTATGCTCCTTATGGATGGTCTCACTAATATGATAATTACAGCTAATTTCTGCATAGGAAACAATTTTTTTAATTGGACTCATGAAATGTTAAGATTTTCTGAGAACCAAAAATATCGAGTTTTCTTTCGCTGTGCAAAAATAAACATTTATCAGTCGTTGTTTGATAAATTGATATCATAGTTTTAAAATATTATTTAAATTACTGAAAAAATGCAAGCTGCATATTATCAATGTGACTCAGAGAATTATGACTGACAATCACTAGTAAATGTTTTGTTTATGTCTCTCTCCATTGCGTGATTTTCAATGTTTATTACTTTGCTTCCTTCATCTGTCCTCTAACAACAAAAATAAAATGTTTTCAATTCTCTGCTTAGCTTTTCTTGACCAGAACACAACAAAACCTTCATCACTGTAATGTCAATCAGATTTATGTTCTACATTGGCCTCAAATTTAAAATTATTTAATCCAGTAAATAGTAATCACATCCAGTCTCATAAAACCTGTCAGCGCCTCTGGCTTGTTTTCTGCACAGCAACGTCTGGAACGATCTCTGCAGCTCAGATTAGTGTGGACAGAGAAACACTGGTAGCAAAGACTAACACATATATAATCCCAGTTTGTCAATATCTTTAGTTGAAATAATGATGGAGAATTGTCTCATTTCAATTAAAATGCCATCAAAAAGTGAAAACAGACTCTTGACATACAGAGAGGAATTTATTTCTGTTAATTGTGCCTAACAGCTCAAGAAACCACCAATTCTCCAATAAATGATATTTCAATTCCAACATTTAAATTAACTTTTTGATGTTATTCTAATTTGCTAATATTGACATTTTGCTTTGTCCATGAATGTCTTGATTACCCAAACAAACTTCACAAAGTATTTACTTTTTCTATCATTCAATGTTTTATTGAACTCACAATATACAAACAAAAACACAACTAAACAATCTTGATCAACACAAGAAACACAAGCACATCATCAGATCGTCTTGTTTGTTTTCTGTCCATTTTTGCTAATAAATAACACACAGGAAATCCAGTGTCTAAAACATTTAGCATCTAAAAGCTGCTAACACTGGTTCTCTGACATGGCTGCAGCCTTTTTCTGACTCAAACTAATGCACAGAAAGACAAAAAGCTTCACAAATCCATATTTCAGCATCTTTCTTACTGCAACATTTCTTACTGATTTATATTTACAGTAAACTTTGTTTTGTCAGGATTATTTTACAGACATTTTCCAGACTCAGCAATAATATTTACTCCAAATTTTACTTCCTTCATTGCAGGTTTGTGCACATTTATGGACTTTGCTGACAAATCAGGCCCAAAGACATTAATGCCTAAGGAATCTGAATTAACATTGGATTTTCACAGCCCTAAAGAAACAAAACTTGATGGGCTGTTGCTGAATAATACAATATTTTAGAGTCATTGGAGATAGAAAAATTTGAACAAAAAAAGTGAGAAATTTTTAAATGAATCTCAGAATTTTTTAAAGAAAAAAACCCAATAACATTTCTAAGCTCCTAAAATCAAAAATTTGCCAGAAATAAATCAGAAATTAAGAGAGATTTTCCATACCAAACGTGGAAAATTTCGGAGACCCGAAAGGGGAAAAACTTGTGAGAAATGAAAATCTGACATTTTCAGATTAATCGCAGAAACTCGGTTCGGTTCGATTCTGACGAGTATCGAAAGAAATCTTGGTGTTTTTTTTAGCTCACATTCTAACAGCTGACTTCATATACGTCCACGTCGGTCTTGCTGGTCATTTCTGGACACGAGTGGCAGGCAGGACAGACGGCCTGCTCCTGGCGGGACGGGCAGGTCGGACACCTCGGTCTCTTGAAGCTGAACAGCAGCGCGCCGCCTCCCAGCACCTGGAAACAAGAACCCAGCCACCCGAAGTACAGCGACCCGCCCTGACTCAGGCTCAGCTGGGGGAACTTGTGGTTGTGGAGTCCTTGACTGGGATCCACACCCAGCCTCCTGAGGTTGTGGGTGTAAATCCCCAACCCGGTCAGGCTCAGCAGGCCGGCGGCCACCACCAGGAGTCCGCCTGAAGCCGCCACCCTCCTCAGAGGCAGATCTGTCCAGCATCGGACCCCGACGCAAGCCAGGACGATCCCGATCCCGCACAGGAACAAGGACGTGAGCACCAGGCCTTGCACCAGCCGGACCCGGGCGTCCCTCTGGTACGGGCCGGCGATGGGCCAGCACTGCTTCAGCTCGGACTGCTCCACCTGCAAGCAGCTCTCCCACAGGCCGTCGGAGCGCAGCAGGAGCAGGGCCTCCACCGAGCCGGACCTGACACCCACACCTTGACCCTTTGCTCCGGACCGAAGGAGAGATCCAGTCCCGCCGATGTGCAGGCGAGCCTGTCCCTCCCGCCACTGAGGGGTGATGGCGGCAGTGAAGACAAGGACAAGTCCCAGAGGAGCGAAGACGATCCCCATCACCATGGAGACTGGAGTTTGCATCATTTGTGCTAAAACTGATTTTCTTGCAAATCTCTCAAGAGGATTAAACGAGTGCTGGGAACGTAAAGTATAAAGCAGACGATCTGGTTGTCAGTTCATTGGGATGCAGCGTGACTGGGAGCTCCAGCAGAAAAATAAGAAACAACTCTGCAAAAGGAAAACAATGAAATTATGATGATTTGTAGAGTTGAAACCAGACGTTCACATATAAAACAAAACAGCAGAGCCAAACCATCCAAATGATTTTTTATCGGATTAATCAAAGGGTTGCAGTGAATTAATCACAGTTAATTAATTGCTAAGAAACGAACTGAGTTAATGAGTTCTAAATGTTTTATTAGGCTGATAACAGGGGATCATTACTCATGTCTTTCCTTTTGGTATTTGTCATTGTTCATGTTTTTTATTGGTTCACAGCTGCATGTAAAATTCTGCTTTGCTTTGTTGTTTTGTTTAGTGAACACAGAATGTAAATTAGCACAGCAGTAAATGTTGATTTTCACAGACCTGAAAAAAATCACAACCTTTGTCTATGTCAAGTGGTCGAAAGATTGAATTTTGCACCAACTGTCATGACGGTTGTTCTCAGAAGCTCCTGTGACCCTCATAAAACAGTGCAGATTGTTTTAGTGCACATCAGGACTCGGCTGATTCAACAGCATTACACAATCTGACAGCCGCAGGCGCAGGAGGCAGGAGGCAGGAAAAGAACTCGAGGTACCAAGAAACAAAAGAAAAAAAACAGAAGAAGAGAAAATGAAAGAAAATTAAGGGGAAGGGAGCAACTTTCTAAGTCATTAGCAAACAATCTGAATTAATATTAGCAGGAGTTGCATCAAGGTAAATGCAGAACTTAATTTTAACAACATGGATTATTTGCTATCATAAATTTTCAGAATCAAAAATGCTGCCAACAATCGTTTGACATTTGCATGTCATGGATCTCACAGTAAAACAATTTTATCCATTTCCATTAACAGAATAGATCTCATGATTGCAAAATGTTTGAAAAAGTTCAACAAAACATCGTTAATGCCTGAAAATCTCCCCATTATTGTACAGCAGATAAAACTGATCAAAGGAAACGATGGGGCAAAATCTGAGGACATCTTTGACCAACTGTTGGTGAATTTCAGTGAGAATTATTGCCTGGCAATAATAAGTTGTTTTAAAAAAAAAAAAGGGCTGCATTGTAATCACAACATAATTATTCAGTGAAATGCTTTAACTGAAAAAAGTTTAGGGAGCGGCATGAATCCAAAGGCTCCCAACCCGAATGGGATTATGAAAGAAAGCAGAATACTTCTTACAGCAAGACAGCAAGTACAATAGATGACTTTTGTGCTTTAGACGTAACCTTAAAAATACTTTACTGCATCACAAACACATTTATTGAACCTTTTGCATCAATAAAACATAATAATAGACCAGTCTTAGCAGCAGATCTCTCATCTGCAGGTGAAATTATAGTTTTGGTTTGAACAATGTAGGAGGGAGATAAAGTTATGATTTTAAAATGAAAAGTGCAAAGGTTGTGAGAGAATTTAGTCCACATGTCAAACACAAGGTCAAATCCATAGCTATTCAATATAACAATATTTTTATGCTGACTATTTTATCAGTGAAATCCAATATGTTTTAATTTGGCTAATTAATAATTATAATTGGTTACTTGATAATTAATGGATTCATCATTGCTTGCATAATTGCCTGTGGATACCGACTCTCTGACAGAACCTGTTTCCTTCCTCCTGGCTGAATGTTTTTGTTGTATTTATGGTTTGAACAGATGAAGGTGGTACCTTCAGGTAACTGGAAATCACACCCAAACATGAATCAGACTTATGAAAATCAAACATTTCCTTCCTGATATCCTGAAATATTCTAATTTTCTCTTAATGTTTCTCACTAGGAAGGAACATCAAATACTTAAATACTCAGGAGTATTTAAAATATATTCCCCTTTGACCTTTGCAACATGCTCACACACTCATGACATCATCATCTGGACTTTCCATCTGGACTTTCCGCTATTGTTTAAAGACATTGTAAACAATGTTCTCATTTTGATTGAAGTGATAAAAGTATCTCTTTCATTATTCTGGCATTTAATGAATGTAAATAAAAACAAATTGTACGGTTTAACGTCAGAAAGTAATGCAGTATAAACAAAGTTCTTTCCGTAAACTGTTTTTAAAAATGAACAATGTCAAACACCACCAGCACAATGTTTACAAAATGAAATGGCTTGTCTCACACCGCTTCATGAAAACTCTTTGCTTTGTTTACCTGCAGACTCTTCAGTCTAAGAGTCAGAGTGGGAGAGAAAGACTGATTTAGACAAAGAGGATAGCAAATGAGAAGTGGAGACACTAAAGAGATCTGAAGAGGAGCAAAAACAAGCAGGTAGAGAAAACAAAGGGACAACTTAGCTTCAGTGCTCCTGTTTTCACAAAAAAAAAAAGGTTGATGCCTTGAATCAGTTGCTAGGATACAATAACCTGGGCAGTCTCAATGTGACAGCTGCGTATGTGGAGCTCTAATAATGAGACGACCTTGCTGGGTCTCGGTCTGCGCGGCCGAGCTCACGTCCTGGCCGTGTTTCTGAGTGCATGCACAGGAGGGAGCTGTTTTCTAAAAGTCTGACGCCTGAGAACCAGGCGTGACCTTGGAGGAAATCTGTTGGTTTAGCAATCACGTCAGGTCTGAGTTCGAGTTAACCTCCAGACATGGCAACCTGATACTGCAGACATGGTCAATATGGTTTTATGTCAAACAAATGCAGTTATCAGAAATATCAAGACAACAGGAAGGAACACGTTCACACTGGAAGAGCTTGGTGAGACCTCATGGTGCCGTTAAACAGTACGCTGCAGATGTTCCTCTAAACTATTTACTGTAACGTTGGCTTCATAGACAAGGAAATATATTGCTTAGAGTTTAATATGAAGCCCTTCACAAATGTTTTAAAGTTTAAGATTCATCACTCTGTAGTTACACAGTTTGTGCAGCTAAAACATTTCAGTGTAACAATAGCAGTCATGAAATACAAGACAAAACAAACTGACTCAACATCTGGTTACAGGGGCTCACAGAAGCCACATTTTGTTACACAACAAGCACAAACTTTGATATCTTTCAAAGGGATTGCATGTTATTGGCCAACACAAAATGTATTCAGAAGTCAAGTAATAGAGTCCAAAGTGGGGAGAAGTTTAAGGCACGGTTAGATTATGAGAGAGAATTAATCAGAGATGCAGCCAAGATGCTCTGGAGGAGCTGCAGAGACCCACAGCTCAGCTGGTTGGATCTGTTGGCCAAAATTACAAAATGTTTCTTTCTACGTCGTTGGTTTTAGGTAATGCATAAAGTTTGTGGTTGTAATAAGGTAACAAAATGTGAAAATTTTGAAGTTGCTTTTGCAAGCTACTGTAATTTACAAATAATCCATCCATCCATCCATTTTCCGTCACCCTTCTCCCTAACGGGGTTGGGAGTTGCTGGTGCCTATCTCCAGCTGCGTTCCGGGCGAGAGGCGGGGTCACCCTGGACAGGTCGCCAGTCTGTCGCAGAATTTACAAATAATCTAGACCTAAAACGTATTTAAACTAAATAGTTTAAAGAGCGACTGCTGTTTCTGTCTGTTCTGTCTGTTGAAGAGTGTTTGGGTTTTCATGTCAGCACATCATATTTAGACTTTTGTACATTAACAATTTTTTTCTGAAATATGCAGCTTTGTGACTTTTAGCTGGCACAGGCTGAAGTGTTTATCTATCATGAGATGTCATCAAGAGATGTCGCATTTTCCATCTAAACGCATGTCTGCATGTTGAGGAGGTGGAAACATCCACCGCAGCTGAACCGGAGAATACTGAGCCTGGATTAATTCGATCTTTAAACATGATTATTATTTATTAAACATGGCAGACTGGAAAAAACGTTGCTCTTGAAAATGAAACAGAAGATGTCCTGACGGATAGAAGAAGACAGACAAAACTGCGTGAATATATGGGGACAGAAATGGTGACAGTCACATGCACATGTGCTGTGTTGAGACTCAGACAGGCAAATAAAAACATGTTTAATATTTTTAATGTTTCGTTTTTGCCAGGGCGACATTTTCCATCTCAAAGTGAAAGAATGTATCATTATCTCCTCTGATCTTTTGCCGAAGATGCAAAGCAAAGAGAATGAGCTTGTACATTTTGTTGGTTGTTCAGACTATCCATTTCTCAATGTTAACTGAAGTTGATGCTGCAAAAAATATAATTATAATCTTTTAAAATGATCTCGTATGAGCAAAAGATACTTAGAGGCCGTCTGCATAATCTGAAAACAGCAGAGAAACAATTGTGTTTAAAATATGAATCAACACAATTTATGCACAGCTGAATGACATGAAGGTATTTTAGAATGCAACTTTAATATTTTACTTTGTGCAGGCTGCACACTTTGCTCTACAGTTAGTTCTAGGAAAAGTTATTTGTGTAAGACATTAACAAATGCACCGATTAAAAGCACAATCTGTTAAAATACAGTTTTGGTTCTGTAATCCAGTTGCATTGTCCAAACTTCAATGCAGACATCACATATCACGCACATAATGTTCCATAAACATGCAGAAATTCACATCTCAAAGAGACACAGCTGTTGTGTTTTATAACAACATTTACTTTGTTTACATGTAAAGCTTTAATTTAAATATTTGAAAGGTTTCTGCTAGATTTCTTCATTTTTCTTGGAAACTCACTTTCAGTTCATCACTTCACTAAATTCAAGGCAAACTAAAACCACAGCTGAGATCTGCAGAAACACCAAATAATCCAGAGAACAGAAAATGTTGTATTCCTGTTGCTCCTGCTAGAAGATGAGAAATCTCCTTATTAGCTTCAACTGTAATTTTTAGCTGATAATAGTAGGTTGTAGAGAGTTTGTGTTTTTGCTTTTATCTTTCTTTGTTTATGTTTTTCTTCAATGTACTTAAATGTATAAATAATCGACAATTGTTACAGAAATATTTGCAATTTATTATTATTATTGTGAAACTAAGTGGCTTCTTTAAAATAACTTTCATTATTTATGCATCTGCATGCCTTTATGTTTTCCATCATATTTTATTGAATATTATTTTATTTTTCGTGAGTTTTGTTGTCTTTTACAGGTTTGTCTTCAGTGAGCTCCCTTTTTTTGACATGGTGGCAAAGACAGAAAATGACAGACATGCTGTAATTTGCATCAAGAGTTTCCACAAGTTTTTCTTTTGTTGTTGTTGTAACTGGAGCTCACCTAATGTCTGATAGAGCAAAGCCTGATTTTGTTTGCAAAAATTTGAGTTTTTTCATTCTCAACAACTCGATTGATATTAGATCCTTCTGATAAATCAAGCTTCTGTCCTGAAAATGCTGCAACTTTGCTGGATTCTGAGGTTCTCGTTTGCTTTAATGTAGAAACGGCAAAAGGAGAAATCTCCATAGAAACTGGTGATGAGCTGAGAACCATATGCACCATTATTGATCCTCTCACTGCTTTGTCTGAAAACGGGCAAGCTTAGAGCAGTTTACAGACACGATCACCCAAATGCTGCCAAGGGAGTCAGGCACTTACCATTCAGGAGAGGTTTTGTGCATCTCACTGCAGGCTGCAGGCTGCATCGCTGCTCTGGTCTGAATCGCTAACATGCTTCTCTCTTTGGCAACAGATGCTGCAGCCACCTTCCAGTTATCCCCTTTGTTTCTTCTTTCTCTTCTACCCAAGCCTCCAGTTTTGCTCCTGCCTCTGTTTGTTCTGTTTCAGCCGTTTTCTATTCTGTCCTTGTGTGTGTTCCCCTTTTCCCTGCTCCTTCCTTCCCTGCCTAACTGCTCTTTCACATCTCACGCTCTCTCTCTTTCTCTCTGTGCCCCTGTCTCGCCAGCTGAAGTAATGTCTCTGTTATTCGCAGGGCAGAGAGACTATTGCAATTACATTTTAGTTTCTCTGAGGTTATAGAGCTCTGATTTGAGTCTGCAAAGGCTCGCAAAAGTATTCAACCCTCTTGAACCTCTGCTTAAAGATCTGGAAAGTGTGGCATACATATGCAATAATCCCCCTTTAATACAGCTAAATAAAATCCAAATTAACCGCCTTCAGTCACAGTTGAGGTCTGTTACAAGCTGCGTTGCATTTAGCCAAAATGCAGTGAAGTATTTGGAGGAATATCGACACAGAGCTATCTGAATATATATAAACAATGATGAAACATGGTGGCGGTAGCATCATGTTTTGGGCAAGCTGGTAAGAGATGAAAGAAAACCTGCAGAAGTCAAGAGACTGGGGTCAAAGTTCATCTTCCGGCAGGTCAACAACCCTGGACGTATGAGACGGAGTCACAATGGACCAGTTAAAGTCTGGACCTAAACCAAAATGAGAATTTGAACATCGTCTTTGACAAAATTGAGTTATTCTGCAGAGAAAGGAGGGCAGAAATGTCATCTGCAAAGCTGGATTTATAGCAAAATTATGCGGTGAAATGAAAATATATGCTGCTCTTCAGATTTACAAAGAATATTAAAAATTATTTAAATATTCACCACTTTGTTTATCTATTACTATAAAATCCTAATAATGTGGGTATTGCGTTTGCAGAGTAGGAGGGAAGCATCATCGATACTTGCTCAAAAACAATCATGCAAATTTACAGAAATAATCCCCCCTCTCCTGCAGATGGGGTTCATGCTTTCATGTAGTTTCATCTTTTTCAATATGCACTTGACCTCCAAAGTCCTTTGATTGTCAAATTGGTTGGAACTTCTGAAGCAGACAGACAAAAGAAAACTTGTTTTTTTTTTTGTTTTTTTTTTATTTTCTTTGAAAAAAAAAGAGAAAAGATGTATCAAATCTGAACGAGTCGCCATGCTGCTGTTATGAAATAATTCAGGGATACATGGTTGCTTTGAAATGATGCACAATGTAAAAATATATATTTTTCTTTCCCTCATACACACACACACGCATGACTTGAAAGTCTCCTCTTCAACCTGAACCTTTTTGGGGGGGATTTGGGGGTCTGCTCTTTCAACGAGGTTGCACCGTAAAGTAGAGAAATGTCTGAAGATTTGGGCAAGAAAAAAAATGGCCAATACTAAACCTCGGTGGAAATGTCTGACTTTATGTTCCGACTCCAAACTGACTTTTTCCTGGCAATTTTCAGGTGGGAAAACTAATAGAAAGAGACTTAGCGGTAAAAAAAAACAAACCGAAAAGTAAAGTCAGATTATGGGTAAGCAAAACGCTCCAGTGGGTATGCAGAAGAAATGATGGACAGACTGAAAGCAGCAAAATTTACATTGTTTAAAAAGGCGTAAAAAAAAAAAGGTCACTGAGCACAAATGATGTTTAGAGCTCTGAAAATTGAAATTCAAAGCAAATTGTGTCAAGCTCATAAAAACACTGAAATATTAAACTATTTACATCTTATGTACACTGCAACTCATAAATGTTTTACATTAAAAATATTTTAGTCAAATAAACAAACCATAAGAACTGGGCAGACCGGGATTTACAAATTCAAGAAATGGTTTTAACATTTTCATATCAAAGTCTGAAAATGTGGAGGGCTCCGTTCAGTCCGGTTCCAGCTCTTTGGGTTTTTTAGTCCACAGCTCTATCATGGCTTCAAAGGTGGCTTCAAACACCGGCTGTGTTTCTCCGTCCTTCAGGGGAGTTTATACTTCAACGAGCGTAACTTGGAACTGACCGGCTGCCACCTCAGACATCTCGATGAGGAAAGCCGACTGGTTGCTGTAGTGTTCGATGATGTTGTTGTCCATGTTGACCAATATTCTACAAGATAATGACCAAAAAACAAAGCGTTACTTCAGAGGTATTTAAAAAAAATAACATCTAGTTTTTTCCAATCAACACACAGTTCTATGAATTTTTATTGAAATCAACTTCTGTTTGAGTTCTGGGTAAGAAACATGGCCTCTGTCAGCCTGAAAGTGTTTGATGCTTTAATGCTCCAGTTACCCTGCGGCTCACGCACACCGCCTGCAGGGACTGCGCTGATTGAAGGTAGGAGTAACAAAAAAGGGCGTGAGCTGCTGGGAGAATGTAACCCAACCTGTTAGCTTGGCTGCTTCCCCCACTGATAGCTGCAAGCAAGAGGCAGGAAAAAAACCCAGAGGTGTTTCTGCTCATCTAAGCAGGTCACAAGGTAAGGACTTCATATTTGCCCTGGTGTCACGCAGGAAAACAACCCAGATTAACGTAGGTTTAAAGCTGATGAGTTCCTGTTTTTCTGACTTAGCTCAGTGTGAAAGAAGCAGGTTTTTACATTTATTCGAAGGGTTCGGATTCGGTAAAAACGACGTGATCTTTGTCACATGTGTGGCAGTCGATAACTTGATCTGCAACATTTAGCTTGTGACTGGAAGCCCTGAGGCCTTCGTCGAGAAAGGATCGCTTCAAATAGTACTTCCTGATGTTCCAACGAGATACAGTTGTGAAAACATCAATAACTCAAACAACTGCTGGTGACTCATCTGCACTACCTGTGAAATCTTTTCATCTGCTGACTTTTTGTAAAGGAGCGACAATTAAAACATTCCACAGGCTAAGCCGAACCTACCGACCCGGTCTGTCGACATGAAGAGGATAAAGCTAGAAACGAAGCCCTGAGCATACGCATCCATGTCAGTTTCTTTTACATCACCCAAGATTCAGCAACTCACCCTCGTTTGCATTTTTTGCAGATTCTCCCAATGGTGTCTCTTTGCAAGCCGTACTTTTCGGAAATCTGAGGAGAGGAAGGTGTAGAGATGAAAGCTCTTGCTCAGAGAAAGATAATACACTTGTGAAATGAGGAAGACATAAACAAACGTCTTCATTTGATACTTACAGCTTCTCGCAGGCCTGACAGCGTCGGCGAGCTGAGCATGAGCGCGTCGAACACTTCCTCAGCACCGGTTCTCACGTACAGCAGGACTGACAGAGCAAGAGAGACACAATCAGCACCAAGAAAAACAAAAAGTACTTTTTATTGTGCGTAGGAATGGGCTGGTTCAGAAAAAACACTGTTTCAACAAAAGGCAAATCGGCGTCGAAATAAAACTGCCCCTCCTGCGCCTGTTGCTGGCTTAAAGAAGGGTAAAACACCTTTCCTTAGCTTTTAAAAGAACAACTAATAGTTGTTTAGAAATACCTCTGAGTTTAAACAACAGAAAGCCATGCTGTTAAAAACAAAAAGAGGCATGACAGCGTGCCACACATAACTTACTAAGATTTCACTTTTAAGATCTTCCACTAGCAGGTCCTGAGCTAACCAATGAAATAATTGGATAGAATAAAATGTTCTATCCAAACTTTTATGCCACTGGTGCAAATTATAAACTGCCACCATTTAAATAAATTTTAAACTAATTTCAACAGAATGAACTAGCATTGTTATGTTTGGCTGTTTTTAAAAATATGTTTTATTGGCTCTAGTGGCCTTTATTAATTGACAGGAAAGTGGGACAGCCGCTTCGAGGCTCGGGCCTCCATATGTGGGTTGAGCTTAACCCCTGTGCCACCACAGAACAGCCCCACCCAATAATCTATCTAATGTGGGAAAATCCATGCATCATGATCAAAATAAACTGTTCCTAATTACATTAATTCGTCAGCATTAACAGGTGTTTTTCCTTAAGGTCATCCCAGCGTGAGAACCTGAGCCAGCCCATGCCTGCATTAGGGTTGTTTTTAATGTTCCACCTCTTTGTGGGTCTTCTCTGCGTGTCTGTTTGTTGGGTGGAGAGCCGTTCTGCTCTCTGTCTGGATACAGCCTCTTCAGACAACTCCTGCCAACACAAAACCAACAGCCACGTCAGACAAAAGCAACCGGCTGATGGAAAGGTGACAGACATTCACAAGATAATGTGTTTTTTTTTTCTTTTTTCTTTTTGGAGTGTTTTTACATGCACTTACCTTTCGATGTCATCCATAGGAGTGGCCTGGTGAGACAATGGAGAGGAAAAGAAAGATCTGATTAGATGCATCTCCATCGATAAAGACATTGCCTAATGTCCTTCATAAAAAAACATTTTATCATTTCTTGAAGTGTTTATTTCCCATAACTTCTAGCAGAGCCACTCTGACGTGGACACTGATGAGGAGAGGCAGATAGCACCATCATACCCCTAATCACACCATTCAATCAGATATCCATTTCTTTTCATGAGTCACTCTATCTTTAATTATTCTCAATCTAAAATGTTTTGCATTTTAAATGCATTTGGTATGTTAATAACCTGACACTTACTGGCTCCTATGTAAACTCTACAACGTGTCCATGTAAAGCTGAGAGACTGTGGGAAAGTTGGCCTGTCTGAACAGCTCTCTAACCACACTGTTGTTGTAGCACTGATGAGTGAAGGACATGCAGAAAAAAGAAAAAAAAAGATGAGGGCGGCGTGCGGCGGATCGACCTGTGGATGTTACCCTGGCTGTCTGCGTGCTTTCGTGCAAGCCCCCATGGCTCAGATGCCACATGTTCAGGCTGCAGATGCTTGAACTTGTGCCTGGTTTCGACTCCAATTAGTTTATCTGATGCGGAGCCTGTGTTTAGCTTCACTTTCACTGGTATTATTAACATCGCCATCCCACTTCCTCCAGTTTCCCAAGCCCACCCCCGTCCTTGCATACTTTCCCACAGTTTCTTCCCTGCTCCGCTCGTGCCTATCCCATCACCTGCAGGGCTGTGCACGCAGACAAGAGAGATTATTAACGAGGGGCTTACCATGCGCTGTAAGCTGGTGAGGTGTGCCTCTGGGATGAAGAGAACTGGCTGAGTGACGAGGTCGTCTAGAGTTTTGAAGAAGGTGCACTCAGAGCCGATGGAGCTGCTAACAACAGCCTTGACTGCAAACAAACCAAGAGATTCAACAAAGTGAGCTTATCGCAAATTGTCCCACAAGTTACTCTGATAATATTGCAATTTTGAGTAGCATAATTGTTAACTTTAAATTCTGGTGAATATTTTACACTGGAACTGGAAGACATTTTAAATAGCTAAAACAAATAAATAAAATTAACTATAAGACTTTTATCATCCAGTTTTTAGTAGAAAAAAAACCCCCATAAATTATGCAACTGGAAATTATTGCACTTGTTTTACTTCATTATGCGATTAATCAATTTATTGCAACATGACTAGTAATAAAAATACTCACTGTGTGCATCATTAGTGTTCTTTCCCCTCCTCTTGGATCTCTTCTTCTCTTCATCACGCATTTTCCTCTCTGCACCCTGCAGACACACAAACAGGAGGTTACAATAATGGCACGGATCCCACAAATACCTGTTTTACATCGCTTATTGAAAAACAGTGACTGAATCTGAGTGGATTACCTTATCACAGAAAATCTTGACCTGGCAGGCAGCTCTGTGGAGGAGCTGGTTGTTTCCTGAACTGAAGTCATAGGTGTCGATCTGCAGGTTCAGAGGCAAACCTTTCACACCTTTCTGAGAAGAAAAGTCGGTGCTCAGGGAGTTTATACCAATGTAAATCTGAGGAAAAAGAAGACAAAAAGATCTTAAATGCCCGTTTTATTATTCATGTGCCTCATTTAGAGAGTTAAATTGAGGGGACTTCAGTTCGAATGAGAACAGGATCACTTGCAGCACTTTTTTTTTAAATTTCTAAGTAGTTATCTTTCCGTCTCCCACACTAATGCCCAATTGGAGCAGCTTTATTGGCCCCACCTAACACCTCAGGGCCCAGCAGAAAGGCTCGGTCTGCCGGAGATTGACAGGGAAAAGGCATATTTTACATTCCTGCTGTGCCTCTTCAGCCGCTCCTTTTTCTTTTTTCTGTTTTGTTTTACTGCCAGCGTTTCCGTTGCTCTGCCGTTCAACACGTCAGCTAACGCATCTCGCTTAACTTTCTCGGCTATCGCATCTCACGACAGCAGAGAAACCATGCATGCATTAGGACAAGGTGCTGTCTTTACCTTCGCCTCCTCGTTGGGGTTCCACACGAAGGAGAACGCGTTGAAGGCCACTTCCTCCACGTTGCTGATGCCGCTGAACACTTCTTTGTAGTCGGCTGTGTGAAGTTAAGAGATATAAATATGTTAAATCCTTACAGGGTAAAATTTTCTCAAAATTAGAGACAAATAAGGCCTTTAACTCGTATTTTAAAACGGTCCATGCATGTTTGGTAACTGGATGTTCTCATCAGAAAATTTTTTTTAAAGCAAATGGTTATTTTTTATCTTCCTAAAATAATGTCATTATTTGCAAAAAGATCATTTAAGCAAAAAAAGTGTCTTGGAATATTATTTTATGAAGGTGACAATATATAAAATTTCATCATATTTCCAAAAAAAATGACAAAACACTTTGGCCAAAAAATGACTTTCCAATAGGCGGCACAATTTACACTGTTTTTCTTTGCTAGCAGTTTTATTTCACATTCCTTCCTAAAATAAAGGCCTGAGTCATTTTTTTGCCAAACAATAAATTAGGCATAAAATAAATCGTTTTTAAAAAATACCTTTTATTTTCGGTGGTAAAAAGGAAACTGCTAGCACAGAAGAACAGACAGTGTAAATAGCTCCCCCTATAGGTCAAAGTACAATATTGTCACAGAATTTGCACACTTTCTCTTTGCCACTTATTTTTTCAACAGAGAAAGAAAGTATATTTTTGACCCCAAGAAATGTGAAAATTATTTATAATTTTACATTTTTATTTTGAGGAGAAAGTTCAGAAACCAGAAACTTGCACGGACTGATCACGCATTTGTGTTTTGGCGTGTGGAAAAAAAAAAAACATACCGATGTCAATAACCCTCTGCTTGACAGTTGGCTGACGCCCGTGCCAGTGGTTCCAGAAGCGGAGCTGCATATCTGGGCTCTTGTCGTTCTCAAACACAGCCATCACCACCGTCTGGAGAGGAGAAAACAGAAAGGTCAGTGGCAGTGAGTAGGCCACATTTTTCTAATGAGGATCTCTGTTTTTACTGAACAACAATACATTTCATTCATGACGGGAAATCCTTCTTTTCTCCTCTGATTTTCCTGACAAACAAAAGAGCAGTGAGAACGCCACACCTTCTCCCCTCCTTGTTCTGTCTTTTTATTAACACAGCCGAGCTGAGCTGTCCTCCACTCTGGCCCCATTTAACTGCCATAGAAACAAATTGTATGGCACAAGCCCTGTCCGCAAGCTGTTAGCAGGGCATTAGTCACCGACGGAGCTGGCTTCCAGGGAGGGACTAACATTTGGGAAGGGCTCGTTTGGCGACACAGAAATAAAACAAAAATAATACCTGCTCCTCAAACCCTTAGGGAAAAAATACCACAGTAGTTCCAAATGTCTTTACGTCAAGCTGATCAAGATTTTGAGGAGATTTTTTTTAACACAATGACTCACTAACCTTGACTTTGGTGGCGGTGAGGCAGGCGCTGCTGTCGACTCCCTGCAGAGTGATGGGGTAGAACTGGCCTTTGTTCAGGTAAACCATCGGCAACTCGCTGGACTTGTGAGGCAATGCAGCAGGAGATCCGAGGGCAAACTGGAAGTCATTCCTGGGCCTCTCCGGAGAGGAGCTGGCGTACGAGCCCGAGTAGACGGGGCTGGAGTGGCTTTCAGGAAACGGATCGCTATAGGGAAGAGTCTGAACCCCACACAGCGCAGACATGTTAGTAAAAACACTTAAACTTTCAACTTTCAGACAGTGGCAGTGGGCTCACCTCAGCGCTGGGGTCAGCGAACGCAGAGTTCTCTGGCCACTTCTGAATCAGGTCTAAGATGTTGTTGAGCTCCTGCTTGTCGTACGTGTCTGCGACGACGCTGCTCAGGGTGGTGTACGTGTCCGAGGAGCCGGGAGCGGAAATGATGGGCTGGGAGGGGATCTGCTTCAGTCCCAGAACCTCCTGAGGGTGGGAGGGAACGAACTCGGAGAGGATCTTTAAGACCGGGTCGTTGACGTTGGTCAGAGTCCTGCCGGGTCAGAAAGGGGCAAAAGTTCAACAGAGAATCCAACAACTATGGTTATGTGAGCTAAACATATAAATATATATATAAATAAGCAAAATACAAAATACACAGGTCAAATCGTTTTGTTTTCACACAGTAAAGGTTTTACAAATTGCACAATAACTTGATCCAGCTTTGTCTAAATGTAGAAGTTTTTCACAATTTAGTGGAAAAAAATCCTCAGAAAATTTTTTATTATCAATAAGTTTAAAGTTTCATTAGAGAATAATCTGTTCTCAACTTAACTAAAGATAATTAAACATATCCCTGCAATTTACCATGTGACAACTTGTGGTTTGCCATCTTGATGAAGGATTAAATGAATAATTTCTTATACTTTTTACAATAATTTTGTTGTATTGTCTTTCGTTTTGTATTTAATGTTTAATATTTGTCTAGCTTCATCATTTTAACCTTGTTTTGTACAATCTGATTGGATTTAGCAGAGAAATTACTCATTGTTCTGGGCAACAGATGAAAAATGGCATTTTGAAAGGAAACTGTAATTTTTATTTCTGCCAAATAAATTTCAGATTTAGTGCAAAATATAAACTTCTGCACTGTTAGCCAGCAGTGGTCCATATTTTTTTTACATTTGCTTGGAAGAGTCGCACTCCCACTTAGCTGGAAACACAAATAACTTATGGAAACCTTGAACTGACAAAACCTTTGCCACCCCCTGTTAGCATAAAGCCCTGGGCGGAGAGCCACGTCTCCCACATCAAAAAGCACCACTGAATGCGACTGAAGATGGCGACGCGTGCAGCAGCTAAAGCGCCAAAAGCTGCCTGCAGAACAGCAGGCTTTGCGTGTGGGTGGGAACTATTTGTTTCTTAATCCGGGCCTTCTTTCCCCGGCTCTGTGTTTGCATTTCTCCATTGAAAACGTTTGAGGGGACAACACTGCGCCCCGGCAGCGGCCTTTTCTCAGCCACCTCAGGAGGAACAAGGAGCAGCAGCAACGTGTTGTGAAACTGTCAGGAAGGGAGACGATGATGGAGAAAGCGTGTGTGAATGGAAGGGCTGGAGACAATGATCCCTCCCGCTCTGTTTGGCTACGGGATTACCCACTCATGAGTTTATGACCTCCTAAAGCCCTGCCATTTTTCCTTCATGAATTATGACCGTCATAAGTTTCATCAAGTGAGAAGAGAATAAATACGCGGATTAAATTTCTGAACGTGACACGAAGAACATCTGTTTCTCAAGTTTCTCACAGTCAATGTATTTATTTTTTATTTTTTTCATGATTTAATTGTGGACTTTAGAAAATTCTGGGGGGAAATTTGGGAATTCTGTAAAAATTCAGCTGACCTGTCTGTTGGCTTGCAGATGTTGTTCCGGTTGAAGGCAGCAGCTTTCTGCTCTTTCTGGTTGTGGAAAAGAACAAAATTCAAAAGCATTATATAAAAGCATCAAAATAAACAAGAAATTAATTTGTTAAGGAGTGAAAATTGAACATTTTTTACCCTGCACTGTTCCTGAAGCATTGTTATGGCTGTCATGGTTTCTCCAGGGTTGAGTCTGAGCTTCTGCTCCGGGTTGGGGGTGTCCAGGTAGGGCCAGGAGTCCATTACGTAGTTTGTACAATAGTTGTAGCTGAAGTTCTCGCTCTGAAAGACCAGTCCCAGAGTCCTGCAGCAGGAATCAAAGAGTTTAGATTACTTTATTTGAACAAAACAAATTAAAAAGCATGCATTTTCTCGGACTGAGAGGCTTTGACAGAGCCGTAGTGAGCTGCAGACGAGCTGCGGAGGTTCCTGAGCCTCGGAGCACTGTACATACTTGCCCTGTAGCATGGAGGGTTTCGATTGCAAAACCACAGTGCTGAGTAAGAACCCTCAGGATCTCCAGCGTCAAAAGGGTTCAACAACACATAAACAAGCACGCACATACGCAGGTGTAGCGCTTTGTGGTTTCAAGCGTGAACAGGGAGAAACCACATGCTTAAATCCTATATAAACCTCCTTATTTGCACAAATGCAATCTGATGTATTTTCTCCTAAAAAGAAGCCAGCATCTACAACCAAGAAGCTCGCTCTGCTTTTCCAAAAAAGCCGAAGGTTGGGATTGTGAGGACATGACTTGTTTAGAAAAACTCACAGTGACATTGGATTGTAAACAGGCGCCCTGCCAGGATAAGCCCCCTGCCCTCCCCTTCTTTATTGTGAGTCTGGAGCCACTAATGAACAAACAGCAGAAGTTTAGCTTGGATAAACAGTTAATGAAATGTGCTGACAGACACACAAGACCACAGCTATTCACAGCCACATCTGAGTCAGAGCACAGGGAGAAGAAATCCCATGTATGTTGTGACTCCCAGTTAAATTCCAAGTTTGGAAACTGGACTTTTTAACTTAAATTTCTCCCCAACTTGCCTGCCCTCCAAATGCTCAGAGATGCACTTGCAACAGATCGAATAAATTCCTGCTTAGACTTATCCTACATTTCACCCAGAAACCAGGACTTTATCTCAGACAAGGTGGGCTCCTGTCTAACGTTTCACCACCGTGTAACTCAATGCATCACATGCTGTCACTGCGCTCCAACACCTCCAGAGGAGATTCTCATTTCCCACAATCCCTTTGTGCTCCGTGGCCCCTAGGTTAGAGACAACACAAGCTGAAACAGACCCACTGCAGCCTCGGATCCTGAAAGTGTGTGTCAGCCTCTGCGCTTTTAATACAACTTGTCCGTATCAATTTTCCCTGTAGAAATCCCAGATAAAAAGCAGCAGGGATTTTCACATGGGGGTCCCATTGCACACAAAAAATTTTAAAATTAAAATAAAAGGAAATTATACACAAACCATTTACAGGACTGCTATACTTCTACTTACAAGTACAGTTTAAAAATTAACATTTTAAGGGAAAATATTTAAAAAAGAAAACTTACTCAGTCTCTTTGGTCATCTCTCCCGTACCAGTTAATCTGAACAGGCTCCTTTAGGTATTCACTGTATGTCTGAGCTCTTCTCTCCGTGTCAGTCAGCAGAAATCACACACAGATTAGTCAACTGGAGTGATTTGCTCTGAACAAGGCCCGGTTTTATGTCATGCCAGAACAGAGTCTGCTTCTCTCATCTGATTGGCTGAGAGCTCTGCAACAGGTGTCTGATAGGACAGGTGGAGGGGGGGACCTGCAAGCTTGCACAGGAGAGTGCCGCAGTTAGAAGGTTATTTTGCATAACAATCTCAGGTGGGCGGGTCTTGCATCTCATCAGGCGAATCTGAAAAATGGAGATTGGGAGTCATCAAGTGTGAAACTTTTGATAACAACTCAGAGAGGGGAACAAAAGGAAGGAGCCTGCCTTGAACATGTTAATAGTTTTCACCTCTACTCTGGTTTCGGTCTCGTTCATTTTTTTTCTGTTTTGGGAATTGTTAATTGGGGGAAAAATTAGCATGTTTTTCTAAGTTAACCTATTTTTTTGTTCCTAAATTCTACTCCAAACAATCCTCACTGAGGTGGAGATTGTAAATTAAAACCACATTTAATCTGTTTTACTGATGAAACAAGCAGGTCTATGTTTAGACAAAATATCCACCTCTGTTGGATTATTGGGTTTAGCCTGTAATTAAAGTCAATGTGACGCCTTGGTTTTAAATTCGCACACTTGGAACGAAAGAGGAAGCTTTTTAATGATACAAAAATATTTAGTGCACACTAAAACATTCCCTTTTAAATTTAATCCTGAGTTATTCAAGACTCAAGATTACTTTCTTGATCCCTGCAAAATTATTTTGCCCAAAAATTAAAAAATATAGAGAGTAAAAACAGAGTAAAAGCAAATACTACAGCGGCAAAAACAAGTCAAGTTGTAAGCAGAAAAATGTTCCCTTCATATTAACTTTCCCGTTGCAACCATAAAGTTCAATGAATTTTGGTGATTTTGTGAGATAGTTGGGAAGTGGAAGAATAAGTATTACTTAATTGTGATAACTCTTCTCCTATGGAGGACCAAAACTGACATAATAAGAAATAAAAGCATAAATATGTTGGTTTTTCCTGGTCCTTACAGATTTATTGTGGTCAAGAAATGTATGTTTTGTTTTTTTCTTTCCTTTATTCATGTGCTGTCATCAAAAACTGTATATTAATTTTACTTTTCCTTACATGTGTGTTTTTGTCAAGAAATATGTACATTTGATTTTTCATTTCCCCTAAACTTACATTTTTGGCAAGAAGGGTAGATATTTTGTTTTCTCTTTTCCTTTTACAAGCCCTCCTCCTTTTGTCATTGCCTCCTCTCCTTTTTCTGCTTCTCCTCTTTCAGCTTCTGTCTGCTCTCTTCATTAACATAAAGACGTTAACGAGAAGAGCTGCCCCCTCCGTCCTGCTCCTACTATTGGCCAGTGGAGCTTTGGAACCAACGCCTCAGACGTTACCATTATCCGCCGAGCAAGCGTCGTTTAGCTCCAGGTTGATCCGATTTATGAACATCTCTGTGTAATTTAATCTCATTATAAGTCCAGTTTCTCTGTTCTTTAGTGAACAAACAGCATCATGAAGACCAAGTAGCACAGCAGACAGGTGGAGTTTAAAGTTGGGTTAGGTTTTAAAACAATATTTCAGGATTCAAACAGTGCACGTTTACAATCCAACTCACAAATATAAACTTAATGGATGAGTGATAAGAAGAAAAACGTCAAAAATGCCAAACGTGCAAAGGCTTAATCTTCAATGCAAGTTTTTTCTTTGTTCTAACGAGACAAAGTGGGGGTGTGAGACAATGCAAACTCTAGAAAGAGAAAAAGCCTTATTTATTCACAAATGCACGGATAGATCACATTTAGTGATTCGTGTGAAAGTAGAATGGATTGAGATAGGGGTAACGATGCATGCAAATAAAGAGAAGTGCTCTATAGTTTCACAATGACTCCAGAAAAAACTCAACTATTCGCAAGCCGGAAAGCTTGATCCTGCATTCCTGGTTGTCAGCAAACCAAACTTTGCCAACATTTAATTTGACATAACTCTCCGCTTTAACATGATTGGCTGGGAGCCCCAACACCTGGAGGAATTTGGTGTGGTAACGCTTCAACATCCTAACCACACACACACACGCCCACTCTTACTTGCTGAACAAGTAAATGCACAGAGAAAAAAATATATTTCCTTTGGGAGTGAAAGAGAAAGAAAGAAAATGTGCAATCATTGTTCTGCAGCACATACCTTTCAACGAGACATAAGTGGCTCATCTTTATCATAATTATTACTCTGCTTTTGGCAAAGGGCATCTTTGTTTTTGCTTAGACCATTTTCTAATTTTGGCTGCAAAATGCAGCCTAATCTGGGTTTAATTTCCCACCGCTCCTCCAGGGGCGCTATTGGAAATCTTGGTAGATTTCCGGTAGCGCCCAGAAATCTACCAAGATTTCCGGGCTTAAACTTAACCAGCGCAGCTGCGCTTACAATTTTTTGAGTCTATCTGACCTTTGATAGGTCAGTCTATCCAAAGCACCACAATTTTAAAGGATTGCACCTCTTTCCTGAACTGCTATTACTGGTTAAAGTAATGCATCATTCCGGCCAAAACAACCAATCAGAACCAGGAGGAGGGTCTTAGTGCTGTCAATCATCCTCATTCACTCACTGCTAAATGTGCAAATAGTGGAAAAACCACTTATCATTACAGAAAAAATGTGTATCTGCTGTCACTGGTAGCTATGCTAACTAGCATTCACAACAGACTGCACGAGCTGAAGCATAGGGATGAGCAGCTACATGAGATTGTGATTGACAGCAGTAAAACTCCCATCTCTGTGATTAGTTATTTCTAGATAGTATTGGGAGAAGGCAGAGCAAAAAGATTTTTCACAGGTTATATGTCATGCAGTTCAGTCACAACATAATGGCAGTTTTAACAAATATATTAAAAAATCAAAATTAAAAAAAAAGAGAAAAATGAAATACTGCAGCTTTAATTTAATTTAGGAGAGGGCAGGTCAGGAGGGATGTAGGTTAGAGCTGCTGCTGACCGACTTGTTAAGGGGTAAAAGGGACAAGTTCAATATATGAATATCTTGGTCAATGTTTTCCTTAATGCATTAAATGTTACTAAAAAGGAGGCTAAGCTAACTATGCTAAATGGTTGATAATCTCACAGTCTTGGAGAAAACCTGGGTTTTACCTTTTTCTCTCTCTGTCTCTCCATTTTTTGAAAGCTTACCTTCACTACTTTTCTTAGCAGCAGAGTGACTGTCTCAGTCGTTCTTGTTTTCCTCTGACTGCAGCTGAACACCATCAAGCTCCAAGCAGGAAGGAACCATTTCATGCGGATCCCGGGGATTCTGGGAAAATTTTAGCTTTTTGGTCTGGGAGTGGCAACATTTAATTTTCACTGCTAAAAACTATTTTAGAAAGCACAATATAATTAATTTTGTAATTGACAGGGAACTATTTTTTACATTTCTATGAACAAAAATAAACAAATAAATTGTGCACGACCCCCTATTGGTCAGGGCCCTTGGACTTGTCACAACCTTTTCCCCCTTTGAAGCCCATCCCCCTGGATGGAACCACAACATAAACTGTGTCTGTATAAAGATCCATCCTGCAAAGGATTTGATGTCCAATTTTCTCCAAGTCATACAAATACTGATATTTCAGGGTCAATGCCCAGTCTTGTATTAAAAATTTTGGCATAACTTTTGGACTTTAGCAATTTCCATTCTAAAGTTGTGGTTCTTAATTAATCCTGCATAGATTCAGCATGGTGTCTGCAGAGTTCCTCAAAGATTTTGGCCCTTATTTAGATGAGAACATTATGGATTTGCAGCAGATTGAAATGCATTAACCACCTTCAACCCTCCCATATTTACTATCTTAATGCTCACTTTGACCATCAGCTCTTTTTCATACATAAATGCATTTGCTATTTGTTTTAACATGCCATTAAATTGTGTACCTAATAAATTGGCCAGTAATCGCATGAAACTTAAGATTGTGGTTTAATTGTGCATTCAGATTTTAGTCAAACTTTCAAGTTCCAAGTTGAGAAATTAAACTGGAATTTCACCAAATTAAAGAAAAAGGTTCAGACGGAAAAGTTGCAACAATCGTAAATAAGAAAATACTAAAAAAAATAATATTTGGTATCCTAGTATTAGCTTATAATGCTAATACTGGTTTGTCCTTGAGCTCAGCAGTTAGCATTCTGCTAGTTTTATATCTTTAAACGTGAAACAGGCTACAGCTTGAAGTTTTTCCAACACATGTTCCTTTTTCTTTCTCCCCTGCAACGCGCCGTTCTCTGCTTTCCTGAGAACAGCAAAATAAAAATAGCACCACAATTAAAAGCTCTGATCCTTCCCTGTTACTGAATCACTCGCTTTAAGTTAATCACACATCGCGTGATGCTTGCTATCCGGACTTCATGGTGCTTCATTTAAGTTACAAGCAGAAGTTTGGCTGTCATCCAAAATCAAATTGAAATCACCGCTGTGCCTTTCGGTTAAAAGAGTGGGCGATGACGGCACCTTCGGCTTGAAAATAGTCACACCTGATGAGCCAAGAGCATTTCTGAAAGCTAAACAACAAATGCACATAACACTTCAGATGACTGAAACGAATAAAAAGCTAAACTAATCGAGTGGAAGAGATTATCTGATCAAACTCTTGGCCTCAGTATCATCAAAGCTGAATTAACAAATCCTTAAGTCATCTCTAAAATCAACAACACACCAGAGATTTTAGGTCAAATCTGACACCTGAGAATGACAGGTGAGGTAAGAATGGATGACCATCAACCTGTTTGACTGAGGCCTAGAAAATTAAGCTGCCAGAATCCACTGTGTGGCAGTTTGCGTGCATTTTCCACCACGCTCTGCTGCACACAAACAGACGTCGGCATCGGCTCCACGCACGACTGCTGCTGAGACGTCTTCGCTCTCGTCGCCTTTATCTTTTCCAAACCATTGTCTCCTCCTTCCTCACTCTACAGCCCACTTACTCTTCCTTTCACCCCCTCTTCCCACCGGCCCATTCCCTTGCAAATGTTTAAACAATGGGTCAAAATTAAACACCATTACCGTTGTTTGTTTGGTTTTTTTTGCACCAGTTTCACACAAGACAAAAAACAAAAAACAAAAGGAAGTTTAAAAAAATGTATTTATTCTTTTATGTATGACTGATTTTCAGCGTTCACTCCTACATACTAGCCATATCTTGGCATCTCTTACTCTAGTGTTATCTTTCCATTTGAACTGACTCCTTGTTTTGTCATGAAGGAATTTGTGTTGGAGATTTAAGACAACAAAATTAGCCCAAGGCATGTTGCGTTCGTTTTTTCCTCAAACTGGGAAACTTTGCTTCATGCTAATAAATCTGCACCTGTTCTGGTAAAGACCTGTCACGTCTGTAACCTTTCATTTCTTCTATGCTGCTCATAATAAACTCCTTCAGTCCTTGAACAGTTAATTCTTTACATGGCTTTGGAAAAACAGAAATCACAAGATTGACAGTTTCTCCAAATAGTAACATTTAGGAGGCCACATGCACAGATGCAACATGCGGGTCTGGAGCCAGACATCACTCCTGCCATCAACTCCTCATCTGTGATAAACATCAGCAGAACCGTGAGGCTTTTATTGTGAAATATCAAACCGTGAATGTTACTCTGCACCCATGGAAATGTAAGAGAAACAACAATACATGCATTGTTTTGAAGATTAACTTCCTGACTGGCACAAGTGTATAGAGCAGATAACATATCATATCTCCCATTTGTTAAATTAAAGAGAGATTTGCGGCAACAGTTTATATAACTATAAAGTTGCAGGTTTTAGTGAGGCAGAAGCTAACATTTTCCACCTCTAATGACACATATTAAGCATTATTCAAAAGAAAGACAAAATAAAAGAGTGGTAATGACCTGCTTGCTCATATGTACGCACCCTTAAGCTAATGGACAATTACATCATCTTTTTATTCAATTCCAGTTTTTAGGAATTAACATTGAGCAGCATTTATTATAAGGACTTGAATTAAAAGTTCAGTGTTTCCTGCAGAATTTCCTTCCTGTTTGCTCTTCTGCATTCCTGAGCAGAAGCCATAATCTGCAAACATCCTGAAAAGGATCAAGTTATTGTGTTAAGGCAAGAATCAGGAGAAGAGTTCAAACCCATATCTGTCATATTGTACAGAAAAAGTCACATTGAAAATGATAAATCAAAATTCTTGTGATAAGAAATCTATCATACGGCAAAAATAAATTAAAACAAAAAACAAAACACATCAAAAACACAAACATTAGCAGGCCATCTTATGAATTTTCTTTTTTAAAAAACAGCTTTGTTGGCTCATTTAAGATGAATCTCCCAGTGTGTTGTAATGTGAGCTGTGTGAGGATGTTTGAATGATTTGTTGATCTACCGAGCTGAGGAGAAAGTGCAGGCCTCGTCACTGTTGTCACGTCGTTTGCGCTACACCAGAAAGGCTCCAGGAGTCTTCTGACATTCAAATACCCCCATCCCACTCCCCGTCCATCAACTGCCCCCTCCTCCTTCCTACTGCCCCCACATGGGAGGCTGCAGCCACTCCCAGAAACTCTGCATTGCCCCGAGAAAGGGATCAGAGTTGTCAGTGGGCAGGAGATGAGGAACTGCAGAGAATCCAGAGAAGCTATAAAACATAAATGTTAGGGAGAAAAGAGGAGATCCATCAGCATCTGAGGGGTTCAGAGTAAAGTAGATCGTTTTAGTGGAGTGGCGTGAATGTGAATGGCTATGCAGAGGATAAAACGAGCCTGAGGCCTCGAGTCGTTCCACAGAAACGACGGCGGCATTGCTCAATGGTGGGTTTTTTTTAGCAATGCAGCTCAATGGTTTTTTGTTTTTTTTCTCAGCTCTGCTTCAGGCAGAGGAAAACAGTTTCCGGCTGCTTCATCCAAAGGCCGTAAAATAAAAAAGCAGCATGTGGCCTGCAAAGGAAACATGTTTTTCAAGCATAAAAGTATTGCCTCTGCATTGAGAAGATTTGCTCTGCAGTTACAGCCATTTTGGGAAGGATTGTTGACATCTGTGTTGCGTTTAAAGCCACTGCTTTTGGATTCCCAGCACTTTCTTTGGGCTGTCGGTTTGACCACAGTCGACAGGAATCTGCAGAAAGACATGCAGCACAACCGCCTTCACACCCATAGGCTTGTTTTTAAGACCTGCCGTCTCTTTTGGATGAAAGCAGAAACACTCAGAGCTAAAGATTACCACGTCTAAATCTTCTTCATTTTATACATGAGACATTTCACTGAGGCAATCAGAATCAGCTGCTCATCATCAAACTAACTCCAGCATTTTGCTAAATTAGGCTAAGAAGTAGAAAATAATTTAAATATCACTGTATTACCACCACTATCATGGTCTTTTTTTACAGAAAGCAGCTGTTGGGACTCATTTCCATATCAGGTTTCATCCTGAGCCCAGAGGCCAGTTAAATGCAACCCATCTTAAACGCTGACCTGTGAATACTTGTCTGCAGCAAGCAGCAGCAATTACAACCCCTTGAGACATTCCCACGCCTGTTAAATAAGGACAATATTTATAAGAGCACACATAACCAGCGTAAACCATTTACTGCCTGAAGATACAGATAAGATTAGGAGCTTTTGCAGAGATGCTTCTCCAGCCCTCCTGTATTATTGTTATTCCAGCACAATGCAAAAGGTTGAAGAGAGAACGGTGACTCTACTAGTCTTGTTCATTCTAATATGAAAAATACCAGTCTGGTTTTTCTACCAAAGCTATTTTCCTCCAAAGAACTGCATTCTGAATCACTACAGTCTATTTTCTGTAAATGTGAGAGACAGTTTACTAAAATACTTAGCCTGGCCTGTCTGGCAACAACAACTATGCCACATTTAAAGCGACTTGAAACGTCCATGATGGTGAATACATTTTGCAGTTGGATTGTGGATTAACTGTAACAGCTATTATGTGTGCCTCAGTGTTTTACATTGAATAAACTAAACCTAAATCTGTTTAAATCACCATTTTTTGTCCTTTTTCTCACTTTCAGCTGTGCTCTGCATCATCATATTCAGCTTCCTCAAAGCATTGAGTTCCTGCTATGTGAATTACTTGTAGCACCAAGAGAGGTTTTTCTTTTAAATATTGCAATCCTGAAGAAGTGTAAGCTTTGTGCTACTCTTTAGAAGTATCAGTCCATATGTTAGTACTCCATACCTGTTTCTTTTTTTTTTTTTAAATGGTTAGCAGCATCAGTCTTCACCCAGGAACAAGTGCTTATTGTCGCTCTGACAGCCTCAGTCAGGTAACATATGTCTGTACAAATCACAGAAAGACGTCAGGCAGAGTTAGACCTGTTTCTGGTTTCTAAGACAAACTCCAGCAGCAGGACAATGCAAACAAAGTACACAAGCAGACAGCCCTCTATTAAGGAGTGGTGTGTCATTTCTGAGATAAAGCACAGAAACCGAAGCTAACTGTTGCTTAAATTACTACAAAAACAAACTGTGAAACTGTGGTTTGCCTTTGCAACGTTTGGGAACAAAGTGACATTTCTCACCTCATAAACAGAGTTTTATTCTTTCTACAGTTGGAGGATTGGGATATGTAGCTGGAAAATGGTTCAACGCAACATTGCATGATCCCAGCTAAACCAGAAACTTCTTCACATGAATCAAAAGTAATATCGTCTCAGTGATAATATCAGTATTATATTCTTAATATTAAATTATCTCAGTTGACTGAGTTAATATTTTACATCACCAAACATATCTGTCTTCTGCAGTTTAAAATAATAATGTCAGACTGCATGGGAAATATTATGTAACTTTCACTCGTCTGTAAGCTTAGCTTAAAAAAAGTGAAAACAACCTGCTAGTCTTGCTTTGCTTCACATCTATTATTACAAACTTGTGCAAAAAGAAAAGAAGTTGATAATGACTGGAGCCTGTGTATTTAACTGAACATGGTAAATTTTTGTCATCTTTAAAATTTCTTCTGTTTTACGTCCACTTTTTCTTTTCACTGTTTCTTAAAGAACTGTAAAACAAAAAAAGGACTTCGTTGTAAAATGACTCAAGTTGTGTGCCATTTTCTTACAGTGCAAAAGAACAAAGTATTTTCTGTGGCTTTTATCTGATAAAACCAACAGATTAAATGCACTTTACATTTGTTTCGGTATTATTTCACTTTTTGATGCACATCTCTAGCAGGTTGGATCAATGAAAAGTCAAGAGTTTGTGTTCAGTGGCTAAACCTCGGTCAGATTGACAATTTTCACTTGGATTTAGGTCTGTACTTTGACTAGGGCGTTCCTGAACAGGCTTTGATCTAAGCCATTCCTTTGTAATTCTGACTGTATGTTTGCGCTTGATTTCCCGTTATGTCCCAGTTACCAGGATTTTTGTTTCAGGATTGCCCTTGTTTTTGCTCTGCAAATATTCCCAGCCATTCTGATCCATTCTGGTCTAAGAGGTAATTCCCACAGCATGCCACAGCCAACACCATGTTTTACCATGTCTTACGTAGATGGTGTGTTCAGTGGGCATGTGCAATTACCCCCCAAGCAGTGTTTTATAATGCAGTCACAAAGTTCATTTTTCGTCTTATCTAACCAGAGCATCTTCTAATCACTTCCTTTTTGACATTTTTCCATAAAGTCCAAAACTTTTATGACAATATGAAGGCCAGTGGTTGCACTGGACTTTAACTATGTGCATGAATATTTTTGTAAGGCACAGTCATGCTAATTTACAGCATGATGGCTCTAAAGAGCAGCTTTTAGTTAAAGGTAAATTAACCGTATGTTTAATGTTTCTCCGGGCAGCCTATTTTCTGTCAGCCATCACTGTAAATATACTAGTTATTAGGAAGCGCGTGTCTGCACCTGCTTTTCTTTCCCCGAAGATAAACATCTCTCCACCTCTCTCCCATCACCATCTCTTTTTTTTCTCCTCCTCATCCTTTTTCCCAATCCACCCATTCCTCTGCGTCCCTCTTTTTCTATGGATGGCTGCTGATATTCCCGTGGGATAGTGGAGGAGGAGAGTTTTCCAGGCGCTGTTGCTTCATCATCCCAAATAAATCAGGGAACATGTTCAGGCCACTTTACATTGGGTTCACAGGTGAAACACACAGACAGAAACTCTTTTTTTTCCTGCTTGCATGTCCTTCTCATGCACTCTGCACTATTTACAATGTGAACATTATAATGTTCTCTTTGCTTACTTTACCTAATTGTCTTTTTATGCTATTTCTAATCTTACAACCTACTTATTCAATTAAAAAAAGGTAAAAATCTCAAATATGACTAATGTGTTGCTTTTTTCTATTGGTTTATCTTTATATTCGTACAAAAATATACATTTTTGAATCAATTAAAGATTCAAAAGTGACTTCCAGCAAAGAAAAGACACCTGTGATACTTTTCCGTAATCCGTTTCTCTCTCTCCCCACCTCCTTTTGCCTTTTCTTCGTCTCGCACCCAGTTTCAGTCTACATGTCCTGGCTTGTACGTTTCCTCCAAGACTTGGAGGAAAAGTACACTCCTCATCTGCTGAAACAATCGCAGTGCCCTGCTCATGTGCCGCAGCAGGGTGCGCCTTGTTGCAGACAGGGAACACGAGAGGCTGACATATGCGCAATCTTTTTGACCTCTACTTTTGATCAACGGCCAACATTCTGCTGCCATAGAGATCTTTGTATTGTTTTACACAGTTAAACAAAGAGAACCGTTGTTTGGGTTGGATTTTCCCCAGCTTGTTTCTCTCTCTGAAAAACAAACAAACAAAACAAAAAAAGAAAAAATTAATTCGAAGGCCGGAAAATGTCCTTGTGAATTGCGGGAATTCACAAGGTAAATCTTGAGGATTTAACAGTGTTTTTCTTTTTAATTGCTTAATTTAAGCCTCTCCGTCAGTTTTCACAGAACCATTAAAAATGATATAACAGCGAGCCTTATTGAGGTTTGGCTGCAGACTAAAAACATTTGGATTTCATATACAAGTAGAATATGAAACAAGAGATCTATGTAGATCTGCTAGACATCTGGAGAGATAACAACGAGAGATTTAATCAGAGAAGCAGCCAAGATGCCCAAAGGGGTAAACAAGCTGGAAAAAATACCAATGATAGTTAGTACTCCATGTTTGACTGTTAAAAACAAAAGATCACTGCAGTCTGTAAAGAAATAAGTACATTTTCATGAATACTGAGGAATTTTTTTTTACTTTAAAAATGCTCATATTTCTTGCCTAAAAGTTACTTTTAAGTAATTTTTGTCTAATTTCAAGTGTACTAAGATTTTTGCACTGGAAACTAGACAAAATTATTTGGTAAAATTTATGTTTTTGCAGTAATTACAGCAAAGCTGCTTCTATGAAGCCTTGATTTAGTGGAACTGAATACAAATATAAACCTGTTTTCTGTTTTTTTATTATTATTATTATTTAAAAAAAAAAAACACTTAAAATTACCATTTATTACTTTTCTTCCACTTCCGATTTATGTGATCTTTTGTGATGAATCATCACACAAATATCTCAATAAAATGCAATGCGGTTCAGTAGTTCATGTTTTTTTTTCTGCAAATATTTATGGAAAATTTGTCTATTCTCCATTTTTTAGAGCACAAAAAATATTTGAAGTAAAATGCAGGTATGAGAATTAATTATGAGTATTTTAAAGATTTTAGCAAATCACATTCTGCTGCTGCCACAACAACTGCAAATGCTGGGCATCTGCTGTATTTTACAGGTAAAAAAATATTTTATTGTAACTTCTTTCATTTGCTAACATGGTGTTTTTAGGGTGTAGATTTAATCAACACACTAAAGGTATTGCTTCTTAGACAATGCCAAGAAAATACCTCACCATATCGCATTTTATATCATTAGATTTATTACTCGATTAAGTTGGGGATATGACGGCTTTATGTTGCATTATCTAGTAAAATAACAAGTGGAACATGTGAATTTTACTAGGAACACACTGTGGCTCGTAGTCAGAGCACAGACCAGATGCAGGGAGACCGTTTTAATTAAAGTGGGTGTGCAGAGAATTAAATAAATTACTTTCTCAGGAGTGTCTGTCACAGTTTGATAACTGAATGCAGCAAATAGGTTGAAAGAATTAGCAAGAATTTTAAAATATATGAGCAAGAACATATTTTAAAGCCAACCTATAAGTCTTTAAAGAGTACATCAAAAGTGAATGATAAAACCAGCCTCTCCAAAAACAGGAAGTGAGAACGATATATGGATGTTCAAAATTCTCAAATAAGCATGACTGGATGTTGTGAGCTCTTCCTCCTTATTAAGGGAAACAAAGATCGACCTTCCAGGAAGTCATCTCAGGATTTTAAAAAACTAGAAATCTCAGATGTGAAGGAAAGAAGAGCCCAAACCTGAGCCAAGATGATGCAACTCAGTTCATGCCACGGCTAACCCAGCTAAGCCAGCGACAGCAACCAGACCGTCGAGGGAACGGATCGCAATCCTCCTGCATGTCTAGCAACAAAAATCAAGTTCAGCTGCAGCACATTTTTTCTCTGTGCCTGAGCAAAATGAAGACGATGGTGTTGGACTGGAAATACAAACTGCTCATTCATCAGTATTTAAACTTCCCATCCGCCTATTGTGTTTTATAGGTTTGAACAAGCGGAGTTTGAGTTGCATGACATTGTTCTGGCATTAACATCACTAAGCTACATGCAACAAGATTACTCTAGTTACAGCGATTTGGCTCTGAGAACTAGAGAAGAAATTATGATGTTGAACCAAATGCTGAGATAAATTTATATTTCAAGTATGATTTCGAAACATACCAGCATTTTAAACATCCACTAAAGTCGTGATGGTTTTTAGCTCCACATTCCTCATGACTTCCAGCATCTCACTGAATAAACCATGATCACAAACGACATGAATCTTCATTTTATTAACCTAAATTAACCATCTCTATTTTTCACTGAAGCATTTAAACAAGATTATGGACAATTCATCAAATTAAAACATTTTAGTTCACACAAACACATGCCAAAGCTAAGGCTGATGGACATAAAGGCCAAAATAATATAGAAAGCAGTTACATAGATTGGAGCTACTGCAAGAAAATACTTATCTATGGTTTAATCTGCAACCATGCAGGAACCATGAGGAAATTTCTGAAACTGAAACGAAGCACGTCTGGGTTTTTGGTCATTATATTATTACAATTGCCTTCTTTTTATCAAATATACTTTTATTTTATCGTTTATCTATGATGTCACAGCCACTGTGAAGCACTTTGGTCAGCTGAGAAACCGAGATTGTTTAGACGACCTGCACATTTTCAAATAAAAAAGGATCCAAGTTATTCGGATTCTTTCTAAAACAAAAAAAATAAAATGAAATAAAATAAAATGTGTATCCAGCAGACATGCACCTGCTTGTGTGAGGTTTAAGAGTCTTTGGGGCTTCAAGTCACCTGCCAGTGCAAAGACGGGGTGGGGAGGCAGCGAAGCGGGGGAGGAAGAGGAGAAAACAAAAGACAGAGAGGGACACTTATGCCTTCAAGACAAATGCGGCTCATCTGCGGTTTTAAAAAAACGCAATTTAAATCTTAGGTGTGAATGGACGACCAGGAGGAGGAAGGGAAAGAGGATGGTGTGTGTGTGAGTGAGTGCATGTGGCTGCGTGCGCGCGTGTATTGTGGGGGAGTTAGATAGGAAAGGGAGTTGTCTGCTGCAACAAGTCTAACCTGAACCAAAGCCAACAAGATGCTGTGATTGCAGGGTGCTGAAAATACGAAGTAACCACCAAGAAGAAAAAGAGTAGATAATTCAGCACTAGCTTTTGTTCAGTCTCCTACGTTCAGGTTTCAGAACGATTTCTCTCTCCCTCCTGCCTGTCTTCCTTTTCAACTCACAATCTCAAAACGGATAAAGAAACGTGCAGCGTATCCAACCGTGCAGCACAAAACATAAGAAACAACCAGAAAATGTAAGGTCAAGTTGCCAGACGGATTAAATTGTGCGTAAAAAATAAAAAAATAATGCAAGTCTGGGCATTTCTTAGACGTGAACTTGACTGGTGAAAAGATTTTCCTGCACAAGCATGAAGAAGAAACGTGCCATGTGAACAATGGGGGATACATTTATACAGAGGAGCATTTGGAATGAAACACATTCTAAAAATTAAAGTAGAGACATTTACAAATGAATCACTTGGTAAATTAAAGCAAATAAAATCTCATTTATGAGAGATATGGAGATAAGAAATGGATTTGACTGCATAACACCATCATATGTACAGGTAAGTCTCAGATTAGAATATAATCAAAAAGATTAATGACCTACAGAGTAATTCTGTTCTTTTTGATGATCGTGACCTAAAACCGCAATAGACAAACAAAAAAGAAAAAATAATGTTTGATACAAAAATATGTATCAATGCATTGTGTTTCAACAAGTTCAAAATCAGCATTAGCCCCACTACTTGGGCACAAGGTTTCCTCCTTCCACTTAACTTTCCATTTATATGCTTACATATGGTTACATGCAACACTTGGGTCAGCTAGGTTTTTGTTTTTTTTAAATCTGCAAAATCTAATCTCACCTACCTGCTCAGTAGTTTACACTAAGCAGGTATGTAAAGGTTAGGCAATTTATTTATATAGCAAATTTTCTGCAACAAAGCCTTTCAAAATGCAAAACAACAAAACCAAAAGAAAGGTAACAAAACAGAAGATTAGAGAGGTGTAAAACTAAAAGTTGGTTCTCCATGTTTGATTCTTGTTCTGGGTTTTAATCCAGAACAAGCTTTTTAAATCCTCCGATATAAAAAGCTAAATGTTGATCTAAAGTGATTTAGTGTGGGAAAAAAGTATTTAGTGAGCCACCAATTGTGCAAGTTCTCCCACTTAAAAAGAGGAGAGAGGTAGTAGGTTGACCTCAAATGAGAGACAAAATAAGAAAACATATCTAGAAAATCACATTTTTAGAATTTTTGATGCTTGACTTTGCAGGTTAAGAGGGGATTAAAGCATCTTTATATGAATTTACATATTGAGCTTCACTTTTAAATGAAAGGAATTAAATTATTTTGACCATCTTGTTTATTGAGAAGCACCTGCATGCAAGTTGTTGAGGTCAACAGTTGAGGTGACGCAATCTTGTCAAAACCTCACAACCACAGATAGAAAAAAGAAAACACTGCAACGCATGAGTTATGCACAGTGTGGGTTTTCATAACACTTTCTTATCTTGTTTTCGTTTTTTTCATACTCATTTCATTCAGTTGCCAGTTTGTGCAAACTAACAAATGCTCATTTTTAGACCACTTGAACACCACAAACTCAAATTAGCAAAGTGATGTAAAACATTTTATGGCCTCCTTTAGTTCTGATGAAAACCTAATTGCATCATGAGTCATTTAGCAGGATGAGGTTTCCATGACAGCGTTCACGGTGATCCAGCAATAATCCCCAGCCTGAGTCAGAATGTCTGTTTGATGGCTCAAATATGTTTGTGGTTTCAGACATTCTGTAGAAATTAATCCTCCCAGCAGTGTTGTGTTAGTTGAAGAATTTGGGATCAGGAAAGATTATCTAATCAAGCAACAACGGGTTTTATTATTTTCAGAATTTTTGCCACAGGTTACAGGAATCCCACTAAATAAACGTGAAGATGCACATTTTTTTTAGCAGGGTTTCCTTAAAGCAAGAAGAAGAATCCCAACTTTCTGCATGGAGTTTGCATTTTCTCCCTAAGTTAATTGTTAATTGGTCTCTTTATGTATGGGTGTGTGTGTGTGTGTGTGCGTGTGTGTGTGTGTGTGTGTGTGCATGCGTGTGTGTGTGTGTGTTTGTCCCATGATTAACTGGAAACCTGTCCAGGGTTTTGCAGGTTGGCAACGTCTCCCTGACACAGATCAGGATGAATGATATTTGAGAGGACAGTGACAGTGTCTTATGATTACAAACAATCATTTATAAATTGATCATGCTTACTGACAGGTTGATTGTCAGTTTATTGAGTTTAAAACCTTTATACCTGTGTTTTTGCCAAAAGAAGAAAATAAAATCATCCCTTATTGCGTGCATCCTGCACACCGACACCAGGATAAGGACGACTACAGCCTGGTTTAGTTATTGCTTCATTTATTTTCCAAAATGTCATTTCACAGTTTATAAGGCCATCAAGCTGGCTTGAGGCAATAATAACCCTGTTAAAAGGATCCATCTCAAATTACAGGCAGACGAGATTAAAACCTATTAAATTGAACTCTGGCTCCGGCCTTATAAACCCAGAAGTCTCTCTGGTGTAATAATCATCCAAGAAATTGTATTCTACAGTGATCTCAAATATAAAATAAAAATAAATAAATAAAACTCTGCAGGTCTTTAATAATCAATCAGTTTGCTTAAAAGAGGTCAAAGAAGCAACATTTCCAGCTATTCTAAAGAAACGTTTGAATCCCTGCAACAGCACAATGTATGAAAAATCTCAAAATCTCAGGTGGTGACCATGTTAAAATGTAACATACTATCAGTTTAGTGTCAGTATTTTTCTAAAACGAAGCACAAAGTCACTATAACTGTAATTCTGGCGAGCTTTATGCCCACAGTCACTGAGCTGTGCATAATTAAGCTGAGCTATTAAAACTAGCATTCCTCACAGGGTTGTCATTGTCACTGTAAATGACAAGTGTTGGCGAACAAGCCTGAACCTGCACAGGATTTAGGAAAATCCTGCTCTGCCACCAGCACTTTTTCATAACGTGCAAAATTCCTGATCTGGAGTATCGCTCAAGAGAAACAACTTCCTGCTGCAGTTTGCGGTGTTGAAATGAAGTGTCCCCTTCATTCCCTCTTCCTAGCTAACGTACTCTCATTCTTTACTCATTACAAGTGAATGCTGCTCTGTTTGGTTTTTAAAACAGGCCTGGCAGTTAATGCAAGCAACGTTTTTGCATTCCTCACCGAAGGACAGAGGACGTCGCCCTCAAACCGCAAAGGACAGGCAGAAAGAGAAACTGTGAGCTGACACAAAGCAAAAGCTAATGCAACAAATAAAAAAAGAACATCTTAAAATTAAGACTTTACATGGAAAACAAAAAATGTTATCACACCACAGAAATGTCTGTTTTATTTAATGATTTTAGATTCTAGGTACAATGAAAACCTCTTCTGTCAGCCCTCGTTTCTTAGACATACAAAATGCAAGCCAGATCTTTTTTTGGGGAGAGGAAAACAAATTCTGGAACAAGAACAGTGCCAAAAGTTTAATTCATTTTATGCAAATAGAAATTTGGGGAGATTGTTATGCAAGCTGGAGTATCTTAAAGACCAAAAACAGAAAAACAGAAAACTGCTTTGAGGATTTTCATACAAATGTAACCATATAAGAACAATAAACATTTTAAATTCTGGTTTTCTCAATGTCAGCATAAACTTCAATACCCACCATTTCAGTGTTTTTGTACCACATGAACTAAGTCTTTGTAAATAAAAAAAAAGCACACTCTTAATGTTACCAGAGTATATATATAAAGGAAACATTGTTTTCCAATTGTTTAATTTTCTGTTTCGCTTTCTCTTGCAGCAGAACAGCCTGGTGAAACTCGCAGGAAAAAAAGAAAAACACACTTAGCTTCAAATTGTGTTTTTAACATCCTAAAATTTCAGTTTTAGTTTTTGAATCTCCTCTTCTATTTTACTTTTCCCAGCTTTCTGAGTCCCAACTTCATTCTGACTGTTAATTAGAAAAAAGCTGTTAATAATTAGGGCGATGGCAAGAAGCCTTCCAAAATAAAAAGCTTCAGAAATAACTGGACATGAAATAAAAAAACTAAGAAAACCTTTCAAAAACAGATGCAACTTTTAGGAGATATCTGCCTCATTTTCTATTTGAAATTAATTTATTTTCAGAATGAAACAAAACCTTTGTTCTTATGACAAAAATATACTCTGTGTATTAATAAATGCATTTTAAATGCCAGTAAATGGCACAAACAAATGCAAAGAGGACAGAGCTTGCTCTATTTTCATTAAAATATGTGCAAACATTTTTAATGAACCACAAAATGCAAACGCTTTCTAAATTTCACATCCTTCATCCGTCCGGGAGCTCACTCAGTTTTCTTTGTTTTTGAACAAACTGCCAACAAGAATCGAAAGGATTTGAAAACGGCAAGAAGAATAAGTCTAGATGACTGTTTTTATAGTTAAAACAACAAAAACAACATGGACAATCTAATGTATTTTTTTTTAAAAACGCCTCATGAAATATGTCCAAAGCTGGAAAGACAAAAGCACGCAGATGTCTGCAGAAGAAAACCAGTCACTCACTCAGTCACTCAGTCATTCAGGCCCGTGGCAGTAAACAGGTCATTCCGCTGTGCCGAATGCCATTTCTCCTCACAAAGCCACAAACGGTTACGGGAAAGGAATTCTAACCCACAGGGTTTTCATCTCTTTCATCTTACACAGCTTTATATAGATGACATTTTTTTAAAACCAAACACAGTGATTTATTATTTAAGCTTGGCATCATAAAGATCTTTAAATAAGCTGATAATTGTGGGACTTTTTACAGCAGGAACCTTCTTAAAAACGTGTGATAAAAGTGCCGACAACAGAGTAAGAGTGTTAAATGTTTCTGTTATCATTGAGAAGGAGTTAATGTTAATGCTGCATTTTTCCTCCATATTTGTTAATTAATCAAGTTGATTTATGCATCCCAAAAAGCAGGAATTTGTCCCAGCTGCATGTGTGTGTACCTGTTCCCACCTAGAGGAAGAAACACCTGTGCTTTTCACCTGTTTCAGTCTCCAAGCTCTAATCAGTGTGTGTGTGTGCGTGTGTGTGTGTTTAGTACACATGGCCTGTAAAGCCACGTTTCATTCCTGCAGCTAGTTCAGGGTCATTAAAGTGTGACGAGTCTGGAGGGAAGGAAAGACTTTGCAGTTTCGGGAAAACAAGATGTTATTTCACCAAACTTATTGAAATGTTATTCAAAAAATAAAAAAGAAAAAAACCTTTTAGAGCTCATGTGACACGTAGAAACAATCCACAACTTAGATGGAAGATAAGCGCTGACACCAAGTCATGATGACTTTATAAGGTTTCACAAACAGGAAGCAGCAACCAATTAAATGCACCTTTTCTCGCACTCAACCAGTGGATCTGATCAGTGTGCAACAAGTTGTTGCACCTTTACTGTCACAAACAACAACAGAACAGAAGAAGAAGAATGTTTCCTCGGTGTCTCGTATTGTTTTCAGTGATAAAAGGCATTTACGATGCGAGAGGCATGCTCAGACATTTGAGCTGACGTGTCAGTCAACTATCGAACTGTGATGAAGAGTCACCTTGATAAGCGTGGATTAATGCATCTTCAAGTTAAGGTTAGTGACTCCCCCAGCAGCAGCTCTTCACTCCCCCTACTGGCCAATGTGGGGGTTAGATTTAAAACCAAACTTTGAATTTATGATCAGATTTTAATAAGTTACTAAAGTTTTAATCATCCATTACTGACTTAATTAACTTAATGTTAATGTTAACTAAGTTAATGTTAAGATCAAGTTTACAAATTTTCTACATGAGTGGAAAAATGTTAAAACAGTTTTTGTTTGTAAAATTAATAATAAATACAATTTCAGACACAGAATCAACTACATTTCTTTTCAAAAATTCCAACATTAGCTACAAATTTAAAAATTTCTCCCCCTTAAAATCCTGGTTTTCATGAACAAGTCTCATCCTTTACCAGTCTGTTATGCCAAATGGTTTTCATCTTGTTGAGCAAAGTTAAAAATTGGGAACATCGAAAATCAAAAATGTGCAAATGTCAAACCCAAATGCTTCATAACCCCCACAGATTTAAGTTTAAAAGGTTAAAATTTTCCAAGTGCTGAAGACACTCACACAGATTCACTCACATTAACCCATTAAAACAGTTTCAATGGGTTTAAATATAATAATTTAAACGGTTTTAATTACACATAATGTTCCAGATACAGATTCAACTATCTTTTATCTTGTATTGATCATAATTTCTGCCAATAATGGAAACAGTGACTCATTGGTTCATCACATGATATGCATCTGCTTTTGTAATACAAAGACAAAAAATAAAAGTCATCCGTGTTGGAACAGTAGCTACACCCTCTGTTGAGCTACCTTTGTTTTTTTCCAAGGCTCCTGATATAGTGACACGGCTGCTGACGTCGCGTACCGTCCCTCTTTCACTCAAACACACAGAGAGAACAGAAAACATGCCATCTGAATTAGTCAGGATTACAGAGCAGAAAGGATCACTGAGTCATTGTCAAGGTTGAAAACATGAGACATTTGTGCAAGTGATGCGTGTCAGAGGTGAGCGTGAGTTTGATCACTTAAAGATGAGTCAGTTTCTCAAATAAATATGAAAAGAAAAAGAATTTGGAAAACATAAATGAGGGTATGTTCAAAAGTCAGACAGTAAAATTAGCAGGAAGTGCTCTGAAATGTTCAGAGCAGAAGGCACAGCTCCGTAAATCTGTAGGAACTCTGATAATGTTACTGCTGCAGTTATTTTCCTTTCACTCAACTTTCCACTAACATATTTGGGCTCAGCTTCTGTTGCGGTGAGGAAATCAACAATAGTTGAGTCAGGAATTTTCCCCCGAACTTTGCAGGCAAGAAGATAAGATCTCATTTCTCTATTACTATCATTTTTGTGACTTACAGAAACATTTTCTGAGATACAGAAACTACATTCTAGGTCATACATTGAATGCAAGTCAAAATTATTAATATAATCAGAAACAAACATTTCAAATGTGAGTGCAAAGGGATACTGAGTGCCTCAGTCACTCCGTATCTGAACTGATAAGAGTTTTAGTCTTCAAATTACTGAGAAAATTAGCTTCTTGACATTTTGATTCACTGAGCTAAATGAACATTTATCCACTGCAATCTTTCAAACTACAGTCTGATTACACTCAAATTCCTTATACATGAAATAGTGCAGAGCAGCTATTAATCTGACAAATTATGTCCTCCCAAACACCTGCAGTCAATAAATGACCTTTTCCATTTCAAGGTCACAGGAGGGTTTGACCTTCCCCATCAGGTCCCGGAAGAAAAGCAAGAACTACTGAAAAATCTGCACTGATCCAAAGATCTGCTGCCATGCGGCCAACAATGGCAGGATTCAAATTCAGAAATAAAACTTTTTGGCTAATTTTAGCTCAATAGCACAACCTAGTGGCTGTCTGCGGTACTAACGAAAAATAAAAAATCTTATCGTAAAAGTAATGATTATGAATAGTAAATTTACCCAACAGGTAAAATAACAGCATCGTAGCACTTATTTATTGTTGCTGTTGTTTTAATAAAGAAAAATATGTTACTGAGCGTGAACGATGACGTGTTTAGTGCGTGACTATGCGCAATTCCTTACAGTGCGCCGGTGGATCGCTCGCACAGAAGCGATGACGAGAAGCTGTGGGCGGGGTTTTCCGCATAAGCAAGGACCCAGAATTAACTGAGTTCATGTGGTTTATTTTAAGTCAAAGTTTCATAGTAGATAAATAAATAAATAGTAAACAGAAATAACTTTTTTCTATAATAAGCCTAAGGCCAAAAAAAAGGGCTTTTTTATAATATTATTATTATCATTATTTAAGTCCCTTTGTTAAAGTGTGTGTGCTGCTCTGGGGAACAATGAAAGGATTGCTCACACTTCGAAATCGAGTTTTATGAATTAGAACACATTTTTAAATAATACTAAATGTGCAATATTTTCATTTAGGACCTGAAATAAATGATAGCTAAGGAAAAAATTAATGAAATGCATTGTGTTTAAAATGTACAACAACATTCAATTAATTCAGATGTATAATAATAAAGTTGTAGATCAGGGTATGTTGATCGCCCCGCCCTGTGCGCCGGCTGCCTCTCCGGCTGTTGAATGGTGCGTCAGTTCGCAGCCAAAGGCAGGTGAAGTTAGTCCCCGGAAGTGAGATGCTTTTCGCCCCGAAGATGGTGTCTCCTTTATTATCACGACAGAAAATCCAAAAATGAGCAATAGATATTTAATATCCAACAGGAAGCAGCGGGAATATTCAACTGACTGGATGTTTATTGTGCGTGTGATGAAAAGGCGCCTCTGAAAGTTACAGATATGGACCCTCAAACAGAACAAGGAGACTCCTACACGGTGAGGCAGCTCCCATTGTAACCATCATTTGTTACTAAAGAGTTGCTTTGTTATCTGTTAGTGGTGCTAAAAGGAAACCCGGTTATTCTAGCTGCTGCAATGTAACTGCTTGCTGAATGATGGAAGCAGTAAACAGAATTTCAGAAGCGACTTTCTGTGGTTTTGTTGTTATTCTGTGAGCTTTTCAGTCTCCTAACTGAACTGATCACTTTGTTTTTCCAGGATAATCTCATCGGGACATTATTAGCCATCTTTGGAAGTGTGATTGTCAGCATCTCTCTCAGTATCCAGGTAGTTTCTGTTTAAACTTCACCACTAAAAGCGTTTTAAATCAGCTGTTTCATAATTACAGGAGCTTTTCATTTCCACCGTGCCATGCCCTCTTCTGTTTCTGATGCATGTTTGACTGCATAACCCTCAGGGAAAGACTGTGTTTGCTGAATATTTATGCAACACACAGTCACGTGGTCATCATGCGTCACTCTCATTGTGTTGCTGACCATCCCGTCTGCATTTCTTTTCTTTGGTGAAACTGTTTCACAAGGTGCTTTAAGCTCTTTCTACGTGATTCCTGGAAGGTGTTTGTGCTGCTTTAAACTTCCTGTTTGGCATTTTCTTGCAGAAGTACAGCCATGTGACACTAGCAGGAACAAAGGAGCAACGCAACTTCTACAACACCAAGACCTGGTGGTGTGGTTTCGTGTTCATCTGCATCGGTGAGGGGGCCAACTTTGTGTCCTATGCCTTTGCCCCAATTGCTGTTGTTGCCCCCCTCAATGCCGTGTCTGTCCTGAGTGAGTATAACTCTCTAAACATTAGATAAACTGTAAAAACATCCAGATTTATACCTTAAATTGTACCAAAAACTTTTTTTTTTGTTAATGTTTTGCAGCAAGCTCAATTTTGGGTTTTTTATTCCTGCGTGAAAAATCTAAAGCAAAGGACTTTGCAAGTAAGTAGAACAAAGATTATGCAGCTGTACAGAAAGCTCATGCAAATATGTAAGATCTGCTGCTTTTTCATGTAAATCTAATTGCCTTCTCTTCTACTCTTTTGACAAGGTGTTTTTTGTTATGTGTAAATTTTCTTCGTGGAGTTTCAGTGAATGTCAACAACTCAAATCTGACCTTTCACACACACTTAAAAGTTTATTAAATCACTTTGGAAATATCCTCAACTGACCTTTTATAAAACCCCAAAGTTCAATATTTGTTGAATTATCTATTATATTGGTGCTCTTCTTTTTTTATTATTATTATTGTGAAATTCAGAAAAACTTTTCCAGTAATCCATCATAAGTCGACTTTTAATTTGTGTTCAATGTGTAAATTTTAAAATGCAGATAAATATGTCAAATTTTTAAAAATAAATTTTTAAAAAAGACCAGCAAGAAGAAAGTCTTACTTTTTCAGATGGGATCAGGTTGTTTTGGAAAACTTTTATTCCCTTAATAAAGTTTTGTTTTTTTTTGTTTTTTTTTAAATCAGTTTTTTGTATTTTCTTGTGTGATATTTGCCAGACATAATTTTTTATCAATAAAGTGTGTCAAAAAGCAAAACCATAAATTATTTTTTTGTTATTTACAACCAATCACTGAAATTTATCATGTTAATGATAAATCAAAGGAATTATACTAAGAAACCTTTCACAATAAGTAATAAACGATACGATAAATGCAAATACTGCAGCAGTTTAAGCCTCTAATTCCTCTCCAGTCTGGCTTGACAGATTGTTTCAAGTCATTTCTGTTTTTTTGCGTTTTCAGAGAACCACGGTTTGGCCTTCCTGGGCTACGTCTTCATCATAGGAGGAACGTATCTGTTTGTGTCGTTTGGTCCAAACTCTCATGAGAAACTCCAAGCAGAGAACATTGTGAAGCACCTTGTTGGATGGCCTGTTCTCCTGTACATGGTGAGAAATCTGCAGACTTTCCTGTAAAGCATTAGCTAATATTCTGCTAATATTTATCTTCAGTTGATTGTTGGTGTATTTCTAATTTAATGTTATCATCCTGACAGCTTCTGGAGATTATCGCATTCTGCCTGTTGTTGTACTTCTACAAACAGCGCAATGCTAACTACCTTGTTGTTATTCTGCTGCTGGTGGCTTTACTGGGTGAGTTTCCTCCTGTCTTTAAAATCTAGCTTTAATCACGATTGCCCCTACAGATGCTGATTTTTTTATTTAATATTTTCAATCTTCTGTTTGTCTTCTGGAACAGGCTCGGTCACAGTCATTACAGTGAAGGCGGTTTCTGGCATGCTGCTCCTGACCCTGGAGGGCTTCATGCAGCTCGACTACCCCATCTTCAGCGTCATGTTTGTGTGCATGGTGGCGTCTGTCGTCTTCCAGGCCAGGTGAGAGGCAGAGACATCGAAAATAATCAGCATCCACCAGTCTTTGTTACAATTTGTGTTTGTGGCTGTAGGTTTGTAATAGGTTTACTAGATAATAAATTGTCCTAAAAGTTATTGTGATAAATGATAATATTCCCAATTTTGGGACCATTTTCAACAATAATGCAGGTGCATCTTCTCAACAATCAATAAACTTTAATTTATAACCAACTGGGAGACATTTTAGAAACAAAACAACCGAAAGAAGAAATAAAGTTCAGAAATAAAGTCTTATTACACTTGAAATAAACTCAAACTAACTTATAAGTAACTTTTCAACAAGATATAAAAGCTTGTTTTAAGTAAATATTTTAGTATTATTGGTTAAAAAAAGTACTAGTTCCATCAGCAGATTTTTACTCTCATAGCAAAACATTTTCTCCATATTTTAAATGAAACTAGAAGTTTTTTAAATCAGCATTAATGCTTATGTTAAGACTTAAAACAAGCTCCTATCTTGTGCTGAAAAGTTACTTCTGTTAGTTTTGTTTCAGTTCAAGTGTACTGAGATATCTGCACTAGAAACTTAAGCCAAACTACTTGGCAACAGTTTGTGTTTTTACAGTGAAAACATCCTGAAATCTCTATAAATAAGGCGAGTTGAGATCGATGCACCAGACTGAAGTATGAGAAAAGCAATCGTAGAAATGGAAATTATCTAGCTTGTTTTGATTGATGCTGCGATTAACTGATTATTTATTTTTTGCATGTTGCACGTGGTTGATTTGAAAACTGTTGGGCCTGCTGCTCTCTTCTCAGGTTTCTTTCCCAGGCTTGTAATCTGCATGACCCCTCGCTGGCTGCCTGCGTCAACTACATCTTCTCCACCATCCTTGCAGTGGTAGCTGGTGAGTTGCAGCTTATTTGGGCCTCTAAACATGAGTCTAGAAATAAAATCTTAACATCTCCTAATCTGCTTCAGCTGCTCTCCTTTTAGTCTCAGAACTTCTCCTCTTTTCCTCCATAGGAGCCGTTTTCTACTTGGAGTTTCAGAAGGAAGATGTTCTTCACATCTGCATGTTTCTCCTTGGGTGAGTGGCAGTGTTCAGTATTCACACACTTTAAATCTGCTCTCGTTTTCGAGTGGCAACTGCAAACTGCAAGGTGATACATTGATTTTATCAATTAAACGAATTTTTGTTTTTTGAAGATTGCATTTTAGGAAAAAAATCTGATCTTCACCAAATAAATGTGTTATTCTACCAAAGCTTTTTTTGTGTTTCCATAGTTAAATAATGTATTTTATAGCTCCTATTTATTTGAATTTTGAATTCAGATCACCTTTATTAAGGAAAACTAGGTCTGGCTACAGTTTTTAAATTCTGAGAATAAAGTCACAATTTTACAGTAAAACACCAGCAGGAGTACGAGAATAAATTCGTACAACAATAAAGTCAAATAAATGCAAAAATATAGCTGTAATATTACCAGAAAATGTCATAATATTGGGCGAATAAAGTAGCAATTTTATAACAATGCCAACATGAGAAATAACAAATGAAAACAAGGAATGTTTTAACTTCATGACTTGTGAAGTTATACTTTGGCATCGGATTTACAGGAAAATGACTAATCTTCTGAACACATAATGCACAAATATGCCTCTGAATGTTGTTATAAACATGCCGAACCCATAGGGGGCAGTGTAATGCACAACACCCTAAATTTTACTGCACACATGCAAACACAAATATTAAATATTTCTTTCAAATCTCCACTTTGGTTGGAGTTTTTATAAAGTTTTTAGTGATATTAAATGGACATTTTGTGTAGATTGAAAGGCCAAAACATAAAAAATATTTATATTTATTTTCCCAGATATCCATCTATGTGTGGACTCGGCCTGAAGCTGCTCAGGTTAAAGTCCCATCAGTGTTTGCATAAAAATAAGAAGATTTTTGTTTTATTTTTGAGCAGGTCTGCAGTCTGTTTCCTCGGCGTCTTTCTCATCACCAAATCCAGGAAGCAGGCGAAGACCTTTGAGCCGTACGTCACCATGGATGTGGCTAACGGTCTGTATTAAAACGAAACTTTAAACTCTGCATTTGTGTCAGTCAGGACACATTTTGTCTTATTATTTGCACGTCTTTCTGCTCAGGCGTGCCAACCATTCATGACAACGACCTTGTCGTTCAGCCGGACTTTAACGGCTCTTTCTCCTACGGCGCTCTGGTCAACAACGACGGTGTGGTGCCGGTTACTCTCCCGGTCAACCTGGAGCACCCGACTGTGACCGTGAGAGGCGCCCATCCGCCTCACGCTCAGCCCGACCTGAAGAAGGATTGAAACTTATCGCTGCCTTGCATTAAACAAACAACCCAAACGGGCGTTTTCACCAAACCTCCTCACCTTTGACCTTCACATATGCTTCCTGTTTTAAACCAAAGCTAGTCAGGGAAAAGCCTTTTTAGTTACTGTATTAAGTACAACAGATGTAAACAGAAAATCTGCCTCAAACTTTGGGATTCACCTAATTTCTGCTTGCTCACTTCTTCCTTGGAAATAATTAGCTTCTTTTGCACCGTTGACGATGTTTTTCCGTCTCTATCAAAGCACACGAGGAAGTGTCTGGATGAACATTAACTGGTAAAGCTGGCTTATCTTTGTACATATTTTTGTGAATTCTGCGTTTTGAAGACATTTGTTGATCTCAGAGGAACCAAAGACTGGCAGCAGAATGAAGTGACTTATTACTGTTTTTATGTTGAAGTTTTGTCATCTTTGAAAAACTCGATCAGCAGAGAAATACAGAATATAAACCTTTTTATTCTAAGGGCTACGCAGCACACTCATCTGTTCTTCCAGTAAATGTGGAAGCTTATCAAACTTCAGGGTTTTGACCAAACAGTGTAAACTTTTAGCTGTACAGTTGAAGTGTCTATACTTTGAAAAACTGCCTCTGACTCTGTTTTAAATGAAGTTCAAACTGCCTCTTCTTGTTGGGACCAGTTTCCCAGTTTGTGTTTAATTTACTGTGATGTATTTATGAACTCTGTCTGGTTTTAATGTACATTTTTAAAGTGACGTTTGGATAAATTCAGGGTAAGTGCTTGAAGATGGTGATGTTAACTGTTGGTGTTTAAATAAACATCAAGCTTGAATATTTTTTGAGGAATTCATGTAATTTAACCAAATAAGGGAAATAAAAAGCATAATTTTTGTCATAGTTTAAACTTTTCTAAGCATATTTTAAATGCTGCTTGTGGCGTGTTTGCAAAGTTATTTATTTAGGGTTTATCTTCGTCACATTTTGCATTTAGTTTCTTATAATTGCACCAACGTACCTAAAAGTCCTAAAAGATATTTCATCTTGTGAGTTTGAATACCAGTGCATCTTCTCTCAGTAAATGTTCTGCCACTTGGTTGATAAAAATAAATTGCTTGTAAAATCTTTAAATGCATTTGTGGAGTAAAGATGTAAGCCTTTTGGTTCTGGACCGGTCCAGATGTGAGATTTGATGCCTCAGTGAAGCTTATGTGGAAGTGTGCAGGGTTTATTGGCAAAATTGAAGTTTCATTGTGAGAAACGCTTAAAATAAATAAGATTGTTTGCATTTTTGTTTTTATTTTGTTTTGTGGACTTGCAGGATGCATAAGTCTTAAAGTGGAGTTTTCACATGAATTTCCCTCTGGGTAACTGAGCAGGTGGATCCTGCAAAGTGTGATCAGCCTGTAAACATTTAAGCTCATCTTAACTCAGCGGGAGGAGCAGATTTAACAGTTCACTGCTGTGACTCACTGAGACGTCCGTCCTTGCCGGGTATTTAAAGCAGTTTGCAACAGAGCCACTTTCTGCCCCACGGCCTCCACCAATCTTGCTGCGGAGCGTCCTCCCCTTCGCGGCGGCCTGATTGGCCGCTGCGGGCCGCCGTCGGCGTCTCATTGGTTCCACCTGCGCCTGGCAGCGCCCCCGATGATAATCCACGGACAACAAACACCCACTCATCTGACGTCCTCCACTAAAATAACAGCATCACCAATCCGATTGACTCAGCAAAGTGACGGGGAGATTCTGGTTTCCTGATGGAGGGTTCTGGTCGCGTTCACTGACAAGAGGTTCGGTGAGTGGTGTTGATGACGGGAGCATTTGGATCTGACGGGATCCGGATAGGAACTTCACGTGGATCAGTGCAAACTTTTGAGCCGCTGAAGCGTCACTTTCAATTAAAAGCGAAGCGAGAAACAACCTGCCAGCCTCATTTCCGCTTGTCTCCGTGCAGAAGTTTCTGGTTTTGCAGGATTCCTCGCTGCATTCCCGGCTGTAATTTAGGTATTTTATTACAACAACGGTTTAATTCAAAGGTTACGGTGATTTTCGTTCCTGTTATTTTAAACCGAGTCCTTCTGGACGTGTTGTAGTTCCTAAAAGCGTTGTTTTGAGAAATGTCAGTTTATGCCACTAGATGGCACTGCACTCTAAAACCAACGTTTGCACTTTTGCTCTAATGACAGTAACGGGGTCAGGGAGCATCCAACGGTTTTCCTTTATGGCAGGAGAGTCAAACTCCTTTTTATTTTGGGCCATATCTTAAATCTGAATGTCCTTAAATGGAATTGAATGTGTTGATGAAACCAATTAATCTGTTAAAACATGTCCTCAAACAGATGCATCTCAGAAAATGACAATAATCCAATTCAGAAAGTGAAACTCTTTTTAGAGATGAATTGTTTTTTATGTATTTCAGGGATTTTTCTGTGGTGATTATTAATGACCACTGTACAATGTAGTGTCTCTGTATAATAAATTATACACAAACGTATGAAAAATATACAAATCCAGTGCAAAGTGAAGGCATCAGTGTTTGGTTGGGGCTCCTTTTGCTTGAATTACTGCATCAGTGCAGCGTAGCATGGAGCTAATCAGCCTGTGGTTCTGCTCAGGCTGCACAACTTGACTCATCTTCCTCCCCACAGTCATCCATACTTTCTCTGTGTGGTAACCAGGTTGTTGTTTTACTGACTTTCTGTCCAGGTTCCTCTTGCAAATGAGATCAGGATTTGAATTTATTTCCTTTATTTCCCTGATTAATTAAAGGAAATTATTAATAATAAAAAACCTTTTAGTGCCATTTTAATTTGTTGACATGCACCTGCAAATATTATTGAGCACTTTAATTTTTTTTTATTATTATCATTATCAAAACGTTTTTCACTCACAAGAAGTTAAATCAAATGCATCAAAGTTCCACTATTATCAAAGCAGCAGAATAACTGAAAAAGTACAACAATTTTGGTTTAAAATCTACTGAATCTGATAAAATGACAAACAAATCAGTTTTTTTTTCCACCACTTCCTTCTCACTTTCACACGTTTTAATCTCTTGTTTTATTTTCTAGCTTCAGCAGCAAATAAAAAGGAAAAGATCCAGGATGCTGCGGGAGAACTTTAAGGCCTGGAGCAACGGGTCGGAGGCTTACAGCAGTGATCCCGAGGAGGACGAGGAGGAGGAAGAGGACATGGTGTTCGGCGAGAGCGACCAGGATGGCGTGACGGATGAGATGATGGACCTGAGCGACCTTCCCACCGCACTCTTCGCATGTGGCATCCATGACGCTGTGTTTGAGAAGGACGTGCACAGGGTGAGCTGCTGCTTTCTGCTCCACATTTCTGACGAGTGTGTGTGTTTGTGTGTGTGTTTGCGTGTGTTTGTTTGAGTCAGTGCATCAATTTATTCATGTTTGAGTCATCTCTTCTGCTGTTTTAGTCGATCCAAGATTGAAAATTCCAGCAATACGTGCGTGGTGTTACTCAGAGCTTATGCTCCTGTCTCAAGCTGCCCTGCTGATCGCATACACACGCACACCACTATACACACACACACACACACACACACACACACACCTGATGCTGCTAAAATTTATTTAGCAGGAGGCATGAATGCAGGTCAGCGGATTACAACATGACTTGCACAGAATCACGAGCCACATTCAGGGCTTAATCCATCTGTCAGCAGATATCATTCCACCATCAGCCCAGGCTGCATGTTATTCATCCCCAATTATGTCTGTGCTGTAGATTTCTCTGCAGGCTTCATGTACAAACCCACGCACATGCATGTTGCAAACAGATTTCTGCCTCTCGAGGATGGTTTTTTTTTTTTTTTAAATTTGTCACAGCTTGATCAAACTCCTGAAGCAGGAAGCTTCAGGATCATTGGATCCTGTTTTCTGGAGGAGGATGCAAAAGAAAATACTTGTAATTTTCTGCCCTCTAATCTAATTATGCTGTCCTGAGATTCATCATCCTTCCAGCTGGCATCCTTAGACCTCTTTTCTTTCCATCAGGTCCATCTATCTCTCCAGCTTGCCTCCCGCATGACAGTATCTCTCGTTAACTTTCCTCCTCCTCTCCTTGATTGATCCACTTTTTGTTGAAATACAAAGCAGAGAGGCTAATTTTGGCTCTTGCACAGAATCCCTTTAACTGAATCACTCCTGCTTTGTGAGGTTGCTGTTTGTAGCCCGTTGCTCCCAGCCGTGGCGCCTCCTCTCCCCAGTTCCCTCCGCTTGTTTTGCCTTCTCACTTCATTACGATTCACGCTCTGGCTTTTAAGTGGAAATGACGCCCACACACACACTTCAGATAGAAACATGTCAATGGAGAATGCGCTGTATGTTTTAGTCAAACAAGCTGCTCTAAAAATAGAACTTGAGACATTTATTCAAACTTAGTAAATGAGGACAGCAAGCAGGGATGAGAAATGCAAAAATCTTGACGAATATTTACCTTCTAGTGCAAATATCTTGGAATAAGACAAAATGAACCGGTTGCACTGGCAGATTATTTTACTTATAAAAAGAAAATTTTCACATTATGGGTGGAATAATCTGACATTGGATCAATATAAAGGAATTACTGACTTAAAACAAGCTACTTTTCAGTTAGTTTTGTCTTATTTCAAGTATAATAAGACAAAACAAGGAGTTGGTAACACTTAGTGTTTTTGCAGTTGAAACCAGAAGTTTTCAACTGCAAAAACAAATCTCTAACTGATATCTTGACTCGTTTATTTCGTTGTGTCAAACAAGAAAACTGATTGTTCCAGGAGTGACCTAAAAATCCACCCTATTAACTCAGTTAACCTTAAATAACTTTATCATCATCTGAGATAATAATCATCCTGCGTAAGCTTTTGGTTTTGAAGACGTTAAATAATAGATATGTGACATATTCTCTCCTGGTCTAACTGACCTAAACAAGAGAGGTTTTGTCTGATTAACTACAGACAGCAAAAAAAAAAAAAAAAAAAGTATTTTAAATGTTATCATTTCTGGTTTAAAGTGCAAAAGAACATAATGAAGATGTTTTTGGCTTCACATAAACCCTCTCAGAGACTTCAGTGCTTTCCTAAAACATGACATCTAGTCTGTTTCTTCTGTGATGAGCAAGAACATTGCAACCTACATATTTGGTTTGTTTTTTGTTGCTGTTGTCTTTGGGCTCTTGGCTTTCTTCCAACACAGACATTACCTTCTGAGTCTACTCTCAAAAGGCTGCATGCAGGCAGGAGGACGGCCTGTTTCTGTAATCACACTCTTTTAGAGGGAGGAAGCGAAGGGAGGGACAGTGGAAGGGGAAAGTGCCCCTGCGTCTATCAGAAATGCTTTGCACACTTTGTGTAAAAGCCTTTTTGCTTTCTTTTGCACTGGCACAGTTTTACTCTTTATTCCAGCTTTTTCTTCCCTTGACCTGCTTTGAGCTGAAACAGAGACGCCCTTAAAGTGCTCTGTGTTCCAGATCCTGCATCATCCCAGTGATATACATGGAGCTGCTGCTTATTCATCCATTTACATGAGCTCTTAACAGAGCACAACACATGATAACGTGAATTATGACCGGGGACTTAATCTTTTTTTTTTCTTTCCTCTCCAACATTTTATATAAATCTTGTGGTTTTAGTTTTGTAATGAGTCAAATATATGGATCTCCACAGATTTCTTTTACAAAAAGACATAATTTTTATTTATAGTTGATAGATGTTTTTTTGTGCTGATTTGTATTTTAACTAAAAGGTAAATTCATTAATGTCTGTCCAAAACTTTAAAAAAACCAGACGTTTTACCCATACTAGAAAAAAACATGTAAATTTTTCCCTGACTGTATAAAGGTGAATCAGACCAAAACTCTTTTTTTATAGCTCAGATAATATTACCAAAATGATTTAGTTCTTTAGTGATTTATTTATTAATGTCTTGAAGATCTTAAAAGGCGGAGGCGGCCTATAAACCTGACCTTAGTGAATGTAAACTACTGTTTTCCTTTATATTTTATATCAGACTTAATTAAACATTTAGGATTTATTGTGTTCCTTATTTCCAGCGTAGAGCGTCATCCCTGTAATGCATCGCTGCAGCCGGTGTTGATTCTGATTTGGACATGATGGATTTCCACAGTAAAAAGTAAGCAAGTGTGAGAGGAAAAAAAGGTGTTTGGGCAGAGTGACAAGCCAAGGTGGTTTCTGTGTTTGCTGAGACGAAGGTCAGAGGAGCCATTATAAATCGTTCCATACAGCGCCAGTGTATATCAGGCCTAATCAGCGCTGAGCAAAGCTTTCAGTGCAGCTCCTGCTGCTCTCTGGCTGAACTTTGCTTTGTCCACAATCAGAGCAATCAACCAGCTGCAAGAGTTATGCAACATGAAGGTGTTGGTTTTTTAAATCTAACAGGCAATGAAAATCCAAAGTATTTCCAATTAAAAATCATACATATGTACTCTAGCAAAAGAAGAAAAAATGAGCTGAACCGGTGAAGGAATAAAGGAGTTTGAGTGACGGTTAGTGGCGCCCCCATAAGGTCATTAACACAAACTGAGCTCTAAGAACGCGGTCAGGCTGTTTCAGAATCAGTTTATTCCTCCAAGCAGAGCTCAGGTTTAACATCTGGACTCCTGCGATCTTTCTGCATACTTTAACTCTGCTGTCAAAGTATGCACATAAAAACTGCCTGTTTTTATGAAGTTCACCTTCCAGCTGGACAGCAACATTTAAAGACACGGCGACCGACTAATGTTTTACATCAAAACATTTTCATGTGTTGGAACGGCCTAGTCAATGTCCAGAAATGAGCTGTAATTTTGTTAGGAAGGATGGGGAAAAGTTTCAATTTGCAGAAGGTAAAAGCATCTAAAAGCTTCTCAGCGGTGACAGTTCTAAAAACTGCACTTTTCAGACTTTTATTTTGCAAAACTGGCCTTTCACTTCACTTTTACACTTTACAGCTGGATATTTCACGGTCACTGTTTGCTCTGTAAAGCTTTTTCTCCTGATGTTTGCTGAATACATGTGAGGAGCTGGACTGCTCTGGTGGACGTTGTGATATCCAGTGATGCAGCCCACTGTACTTACAGTTATCGAGCAACACAGTAAAAAAAAAAAACTCCGGCACAGAATGTTCCTGAAACCTTGGGAACTAAAAATAGAAAGATAAAGGATGTGAACAGTGGCTATGTGTGTGCATCTTATAAATGCATGTATGTGTGTGTGTGTGTGTGTGTGCACAGCAGTAGTGATATGTTTGGATGTGTGAGACTATAATCTATTTTTGGGTGTTGGTCCTTGGTGGGGGGAGAGCGGGTGCTTGGCATACTGAAGGTCAGACATAATGCGGTGGAGAGTGAGCGAACGCCCCTGGCCTCCTGCTCCTGCAGCGGCCTGGATATTATTCTGGTGTGCTGAGCGACCCACTGCGCTTATTTTTCCTTTATTTGTTACATACAAGAAAGCAGAAAGCAATTTCAGCCAAGTTGACAGCAGTAGATGGAACAATGCGACTGAACCGAGATGACAAGCTTTTCTTTTTTTTCTCTCGCTTGCAGCAGTACGATTAATAATGGCCATTATCTGCGGAGCATGAATCATTTTTTAATTAAAGATGTTTTGCTGAAGATAATTAAAGCGGTTAAAGCAAATGTTATCTCTAGTTTCGTCTACTAAGGTGAAACAATATTCACCTTAATCATGTGCATCAAACGATTCAGTTTTCATTAATGAGTTCAGTTTGCAGAAAGGAAATTCTTGAACATTGGCCATCAAAAAACACAACTGGAAGGTTACAGAACAAAGTTGAAATTAATTTTGCATGGATGAAATAAAACCAAGATACATTTTTTTCATTTTGAATTACTAATCAGGGGGTGGGTATTCATGTTATCGTTTATTATTATTGATGAATAAATTCTAATATTCTAAACAGAATTTGAATTTATAATTGTCAAGTTGAAAATCAGTTATTGATTGTAAATAAAAAAAATATTTAAGTATGATCAGAAAAGTTTGCGAAAAATGGTTAATTTTAAAATATGATTAAATCACATTTGTTTAAATAAGCAAAATCCTAAAGAAGTTTGTCTCAAATAAGAATATTTTTCTCTGGTGGTGGTGACATGAATGATGTGCCATGCAGTTACCTAAAAAAATAAGTAATAAATAGTTTTTTTTTTATCATAATCTAATTGCAATAGTACCACAAAATATCTCAATAAAACTCCTAGTAAATATCGCCCACCCTACTGTTAAAACCAGAAAAACTCCTTCCTACATTTCCTGTTTTGTTATATTTTATAAATATGTAAAAGTTTAATCTGAGAAAACCACAATTTTCTGTTTATTCAGTCATGAAATAGTTGAAATATAATGATGTGCTTCTTTTTTTTTAAAATTCAGCATATTATGAATTTAAAAAGACAGTCAACTCTCATAATATCAGAGAAAATTCAGGTTTTATTACCAATTAACTGCTATTAGATCAATAATATCAATCAACTTTAGATAAACTCAGTAATCCATAAGTTGCATTCCTGCTTTTTCTCAACTCGGTTAATCTTTGCCTGATATGAAAATTGCTTTGATGAGCTGAAATCTGTGACAAAACGGCAAAAAACAGAAGAAACCTGTAAGTAAGCAAAACTCTTTTCCACAGTGTTGCAGATCAGACTCAGGAAAAAGATAAGAATAAAGCAAAGTTCAGCGCTGCATCAACGGTATGTCATGTAATGGATTTTAAATGTCAGCTGGTGTCTGGACTCTGTGTGTCTCTTCTCACGCTTGTTTATTTCCACTGGAAAAACACGAGTCTGCATAAAACAGGACGGGACTGAAAGCTTCAGCTTTGTGTTAGCATAGCCAAAATTGTACTTAAGTAAGAGTAGCATTACTTCAACATATTTTATATGTGTAAAAAGTAGCCAAGAAATAAGTCCAGAGTGAAAAAGGTGCTGAGAAAATGATCAAATTATCATTTGTTTTAAAAGTGGCGTCATGAGATGGACCAAAATCTAAAGTTATGTGGAAGTGTTGGTCTTTTAAAGATCAAAATGAAAATAATTTATATAAATAATGTAATTACAGAATAACAAAATCAGGCAAAAGATACAAAATTAAGAATTTTATCAGAAACTACAGGTGTGTGTTCAGGCAAATTTTGGTTAAAACAAGTTTGTTCTTCTTTCAGTCGGCAGATACTTTGTTCAAGTCAGAGTAAAAAGACTTTGTGATAAAGTTACTCAAGTAAAACGTAGTAAAAAAATGCTCCTAAAGCAAATTTATTTTCAAAAAGTTACTCATCAAAATGTAACCAGTTAAATCCAAGGTTGATACGTAACAATGGGAACGTAATAAAAATATCACCGTTTTGAAATATCTCCTCTTTCACATCATTGTTTTGGTTTCCTGCAGCTGTTTTCCAATCTTTATATTGCAACTTATTTTTAAGATATTATTTCTGTCTCTTTGATGTTGTGTTATGACTGTTTTTCTTCAGGGCTGTTTTGGTTAAAAAAAGGACGGTTTGTCTTCCACGGACCTAGACTCCCACTGCATGTAAGGGGCTGATTATACAGCAGCAAGATTAAGGATGCTGCCTAAACAACTGTGATGTTTGTTCTTTGTCATGCCTCTGTGATGCTATTTAAATCAAGATTATTTTGTGTTTCAATCAGTCCTAAAAAAGGAAAATCTTCTGTGGGCGTGCTCAAAAATAGCACTACAATAAAACCATGAGCTCTTATTTAACAGATGCCAAGAATAAATGGACTCTAATGAATTGAGACATAAATGCAATCATCCAGTCCATGAAATTGAAAAATGTTGCGCTGGTGATTGCTTTTAGGCATGAAAGAGGAGAATTAAGGAGCTGAAATGAACGACAGGTTGGCTTGTTTTTCTTCTTTCTGTTTTGGCTGCAGATTTGCTTTAAAGGCAAAGATATCTGGAGATATTCGTCCAGTTTGTTCACTTTGATTATAGTTTCAGGTTTTGTTTAGTCACACCAGCTTGTTGCTGTTTTCTTTGTGTCACTGAGGTTGTTTTTCCAGACATGTTTATCAGGAGAGAGGTGTGGAGAGTGGCGTTTAAATCAATTTCTGCCTCTTGTCTCGTACAGAAAAGAACTATTGATGGTGTAGTGATTTTTTTTTTTTCCCCTCTCTCTCTTCCCTCTTGTGTTTTTGCCGTTGTCACTCTTCTCGGAGATGGAAAAACAGTCATGCGTGTCGCTGATTCAGTTTTTGTTTTTCTGTCTCTCCACAAATCTTTCATTCATGTTATTTTCCTCCTTTTATTCGCCACCGTTTAAGTCAGACTCTTTGCGTCTTTCCACAGTGACTCACCGGATGTCAACTGTTGTTCTAGTCTGATTGTCCTTTGAATGCTTTGTCTGCATTTTGATTTGTGTAAGAAAGAACATTTCCTATATTTGGAATTTTACATGCCTAAAATCACGACAACTGGATGCAGGCTGCATGTGTTGGTCGCTTAGGTGTTGCATATTTTTTTATTTAAAAATGTTTTCATATATAGAGACACAAGATGCAAACTTGTGTCTCTATATATAGAAACAGTTTTAAATTTGCTCTAAAATATCTCCTTCAGTTAAAATACCCCTGCTGTTTAAGTTCAGAGTATTATATTAATATCGATTGTTTTTATTTGCACTGTGGTTCAATCCAAAGAGAACAAAGTTTAAATAAGTGAAGCTTTAACTGTATTTGTTTCATTTGCATGTTGAAGCTGCTGCTTAATTGGTATTTACTGTTCATTAGTGCCAAAGTTTTCACTTGCTCTGCAGACTATATTTTCCAAACTCATCAATTCCAAATGTAGATGTTTAATACTTTTCTCATCCTCTGGTAAAATTCTTCTTCTTTGGTTGCTTCCTTTGGAAAATGGGACACATTTCTCCGAACTTTGTGTCGTCTTGGAAACTCGGAGATGGCCTCAGGTCCTTTCACGTCCAACTTGCATTTCTTCTTTGTTGGTTTTTGTTACTGTAGCTGCAGAGATGTTTGCATGCGGGTCGGAGAGTGTGCCTCAGCCTGTACAAAGATTTGACCTGATTTCTAAGCAAAGCAATCAGTGGGACCATCGGCACGTGTCAGTCTGTGATCCCCCTCCCCCCCCTACGCTCTCACGGCTATAAGGCAGCTCATCTCTGCAGCTCCTAAGCTGCTGGACCGAGTTAAAACGGCAACCAGCTGCTGGTGGCCCACCAGATGTGGGCTGTGAACCAGAAACATACTACGCTGTCAGTTCCCATGTTTCAGCCGAGTTTGTGATGACAACATGGATGACAGATTTGTTTGTTCTGATCCAAAACCTCAAAAGTGCTTGAACTTTTTTTATTGTTCTGTCATGTTGCGACATAAACTTGCGGTTTTGTGTTATTGGAATTTTGTTTGATGCACAAATTCATCTCTGGGAATAATTCAGAGACATTTAAATGACCAGTTTCTCTGATTTTACACTTTATATGTTTATGTTTGAGTAAAACAGACATTGTTCTTTTATTTTATGAGCTAGCAGAAATAACAAAAAAGCTGCAGAGCTTTCAGACTTCAAATAATGCAAAGAAAACAAGTTCATATTGATTTAGAAACAACAACACCAATGTTTTAACTCAGGAAGAGCTCAGAAATGAATATTTGGTGGAATAACCAGGAGGTTCTCGAACCGGTTCGTTGGCTTGTCATTTTATCCAACGCTGTATAACACGCTGCATATTTTTTCTGGATGCTTTTGCACATATGTGAGATTTTTGTTCATTTTTATTTGTTTCCTCAGCCTCGGTCAGATTGGATGGAAAGTGTCAGTGAACGTCACATGTTGAGTTTAGCCAAAGATTTTTAGTTAAATCTAATTCTTAACGTTTTAAAGCATTTTAGTGCATTATTATACTTTGACATAATCAATCCTATTGTTGCTTTTGCTGCCTGATATCAACATACTCATGGTTGTCAATAGCAACCAGCCCTGTCTTGTCTGGCGTACCTCAGGGCTCTGTGCTGCTTCTGTTTGTATCCCAGCTCTAAAACTGGGATACAACAGAAAACCTTCCTCCCATCCCCAACAGCATGATGCTGCCTCCACCGTGTTTCAGCATGGAGATGGTGTTTCAGGCGATTCCATATGTTTTGTGGGTATTTATGTGGTTTATGGATGAATGACAATTAGATTAAAATACACAAACATGTATTGGGTTATATTTAGATGTATTGGAGTAAATACATGCCACATTTTTATTTTCAAAGCCATTCATAATTTTAGCTCTCAATTATGCGCCGTGAGACTGGAAAAGTAGCAAGAATTAATTTATTATTTTAAACTGAAGATATGTTTGCACCAAAACACTGTTTTGTGCACTTTTCGCCAAAACTGATCTTTCTTTTCTTTCTTTTCTTTTTTTTTTGCCTGAACCGAAAAAATGACTTGGGCCATTATTTCAGTAATGTGACTTTTTCTGAAATTAGATTCATTTTTAGGCCCTTAAATATGAATTAACCAGGAGAGTTTAAGGGAAAGCCTCTGTGAACCTCTTATTTATTTACCCTGAATCCAAATAATTGCATGTACATGAGTAATACACATGACAAAACTAATGATTAACGAGGTGTTTTTGCGCTGCTGGACACAGAGCGTTTCTGTGTTTAGATGTGGTTGCCACATGATGTTAAAAAAAACTACATCAACATTTTTGACGTCCCATCTTTCAGCCATCCGCTGAGAAACGCTTGAGGCTTTACAGCAGAGTTTATCTCTCTTTGTCGTTTTCGGCTGGTGAATGAAGCTGGATGGAAGTGTTCACGCTGACTCTTGCGCTCAGCAGAGGAACACTGACGCCTTGTTTTTGTCTCTTTCTGTTCTGTTTTTCTCTACTTTTTAGTCCTTCTATCATCAACCCCACACTTACTCACCTACGCTCTGTAGATGCGTCTCTCTGCCCCGTAGACATTCTTTTATCCTCCCATCCCTCTGTCTCCCCCTGGCTCCCTGTGCCTTTACTTGGCTGCTTGCTTTATAAATAGCTTGGCCTAGATTACAGCAGCTGCATTGGCGCTGGCACCGTGAGTTGGTTTGGCTGGGCCAAGTGAGGTAAGGAGAGGCTGGTATCAGAGCGATGGAGAAATCGCAGTTTCCTGTGTTTAGGTGTATTTGGGTTCAGCCTCTTGAAGACCACAGGAAGCGCATACCTGCAGAGAGTCTCTGCCTTTCTGCAGCTCTCTGACTCTGAATTTAGTTTTAAAGGTTATTGTGTTCATTTTCAGCTCGTTTTACAGAAACAGTTGCATATTTGTCTTACTTGGGTTTTTTTGTTGTTGTCCATTTCCTCTGTTGAATAAAAAAAATGCTTCTTTGTTTCCCCTGATGCTTTGTTCAACTTTGCGTGGATATGCATGTGTGTGAGCACCATGATGATGCATAAATCAGAGCAGCATGATGATCCACTGCCCTGATTATTTTTCCCCCTCCTCTGCAGAACCTCGCTACAGAATACAAATTCTGCTTGCATCTCATCCTTTGAGCGTCTCTGCTGCATTCCTGCTTTCTTATTCTCTCTTTGTGCGAGTCATGCATGCTGCAATACACACATTTCTACCATTTTTAAAGATGCAATCCTTATTTAAAGAGCATAAACTCACGCTGACCAAAGATTTTGATGAATACAACATATTTGTGGTGTGAATCTGTAGATTTAGTAAAAAGACTCTTGCTTTAACGGCTTCACTTGTGGGTTAGCTACAGCTTAGGCAAATGGATTATACTTAAGGGAATGGTTCTATTTTAGGAAATGCACTTTAGGGGTGCTGCTGGTCAGTTTTTATTTCCCTTGGGCAGAAGCTCACTGTAAATAAAGTGTTGGTGCCATCTTGTAGGTAATGCAAATTTAAAAGATTGTAACTGCTAAACTTTGTTTACAAGAAAATGTAAACAGTCTTCAAAAAGTACCTGAAACGTAAAGAAAATGGTTCTGTAGGTTCTTGCTTTCATCATACTTTTATTGTATGTATTCTTTGTTTTCTGGATCATAATGATACAGTTTAGGTAACAAGATGTTATTAATTCTGGGGGAACGTCTGGTATTTGTGGGATTTAGGAACTACAACTTCCTGTACACAGGGAAGATGTGCAAATACTCCCCTTTAACCCTCTTCAGGCAGATGTTGCAGATTTGGAACAGCTAAATGCTACTTAGCTAGTCTTTGCAAGTAATTTGAGCCTCAGAGGGTTAAAAACACTTATAACTCTATTTTAATAGTTCAAACTCAAAATATGCTTTCATACGCCGAGTGGAAACTGTGTTAGCACTACCACAGAAGCTATTATGTACAATTTTCCTTATTTTTGTTCAATGGGTTACAGTCAATTAGCTCCATGGAAAAGGAAAGGTGCTCCTGGTTTGGCTGCTGTGCAAACACCAGCTCATAAAACTGTGCAAATAAACATCAATTTGTTTAATGGAAAACACACCAAGTTAGAAAAACTTGCTAAGAGGTTTTTGTGTTAGGATTTTCAGCCAAATCAAAAACTGTAATGGCAACACTTTTTCCAGAGATCTCACATCATCCCTCAGCTTGTCAAAAGCTGAGTTTATAAAGGGTTTGTTGCTTCAATACATGAATAATGTCTACTGTGGCTATGTAAACAAACTTATTCAGTGTGATTTTAATTTCTTATGCAATGGAAACTCAACAGCAAAGGAAACTCAACAGCACTGCATCTAGATGATACTTTTTATATTTTAGATTTTCTCTATGAAAAAATCAGCGAATAAGCTAATTTTCCATGAATAATCTGAGGTTTCATTGCACAGAAAAATCCATCAGGAATAGACAAATCCGCAAAAACACTTAACTGGGAATAAGTGGAGCTTCACTGTGTATTTCCTTCAGTCAGTTCTGGGTCTATCCTGGAGTCTTAAACTTCATTTTGTGGTCAGAATTCAGACCGTGCTCCTACATTTGTTTATACAAGAATCTCATACAAGCATTAACGGCATCCATACTCTACTTGAAATGCTGCAGAATGTCCTAAGAAGTCATAAGTCTTGTCTAGGGTTCGACAATCGTTTAAGCTTAATTTCAAAGATATGAAACGATCACAATAAACTAAATGATATGTGATTGTTCCCAGCTCAACATTACCTCCTCAGCATGCTTTTAGTGACACAAACTATTAGATAAGAATGAGAATACATTTCTAGCTATCATGAATTTTACATGAAATGAAATGAACCAGGATATTTCAAAATGGCAAACACCATCCATGCGCCACACAAGGCATTGCATTCGACTTTACATTCCTCTGATCCGTTTTGTCGCACCTGATGAGAACAATAGATCACCCAGGATGATGAAGCACTTTTCTTTCTCTCTGGCCTCATTCTCAAAACCCTGCTGTTTCTCCTCTTCTTCATTCACAATTCTTCGCACAAACGAAAGAACACTTCATGCCTCCTGTCTGCTGAAACTGTTACAAGCTGTGTTAAGCTAGAAAATTGGGTCATGTTGTTCTTGTTTCACCAAAAAAACTAAATAAAATTGAAGAACAATCTCAGTATGCAAGCCTATGAAAAATCTCACTGTTTGAAGCCATACATCCAATAGAACTAGTGTTTTGCATATTTTTAGCCAATGTGAGAAGAAGTCAGACTGTGGAGAAAATCCAGGCAGGGCACTTTGTTTTCATGAAGCAACAGGGCTGCTCATCCCTGCTGCTGTACAGCAGATATAAATGAATCTGTCAATTCACAGGTTTCTGCACCTTTATACTGAAGTTCAAGTTATTCATCAGGAGTTCGCCTCTGAATGAAACAAAAACAAAAGAATCATTTTAGAGTTGCCTGGTCAATGTCCAGCTTTAAATCTGCTTGGGATGATGTGACAATAAATAAACCAGACAGCTGGTGCTCAAACCCTCCACCAACGTGGCTCTAATAAAGATTGTGTGGCAAAAATTCCTCCAATGATTTTAAGACTCGATGGCAATTGTTGCATTTTTAAGATTTTTTTCCATAAATAAATTACTCAAAACTGCTTTTTGTGTTCACTCAGGTTACTGTTATATGATAATGTGCTTTGTGCCACTCTACAGTCTCTGCTGAACAGGCTAAGCTGGACTGCGCTGGATACAATTAAGGAAAACCAGGATAACTGAGGCTGTTTACTCAGATTGAGGACCAAAATTGCAACACGATCCAAACCATTTGAAAACATGTTCCCCTCTTTGCCTGTGGGGGCGCTAAACCTAGAACTATTGCAGAAAAATGACACAAAACCTCAAAAAATAGCCAGGGAACAAGTGCAACTTCCTCCTTTGCAAAAAACAGAAATGGAGTCATTTCTCCGGCTTGCACTTGACATGCTAGCGTTTGTTTTGGTTGTATTTACCCAGAATGCACTGTGCTATAGTCCGCTTAATGCAGTGGGAATGATCTCCAGTTTGCTTGATGTTCACATATGGACTCGAACCACACCGGAGTTCAACTTCAACCGATCCGAGATCTCCCCAAACAAATAGGATTTGATTAACCTGGACTAAAGATGGCTGGTGTGAACGCAGCAATCTTAGTTTTTATGCACCAGTAAGCTTTTCTTTCACTTAAGTTTCTCCAGACTTTGAATGTTTGTCCCTAACCTTTATAAAACTTTGTCCCTATATGGCATAAATAAATGATCAGAACCTTTGACGAGCTGAAGGCTTTATTATCCTCCAAAGAACAGAGAGGATTTGAAAGTAAAGATGACGCCGTCTCACTGCTTTGTTACCTCTGAGCGCGTGATTAATGAGCTGTGAGAGGGCTTTGGAAAGAATGTCTAAACCTGTCGCGTTACATCCACCGTGCTGCCTTTTCACAGCGCAGAGAATTGAAGAAATGAAAAGATTTCCTCCCAGGAGAGGAAGAATCTGACGGCGCTCTGCTTGTGGGGAGACGTGTCGCACTTCCTGATGTGTGTGGCCAGTTTTGCTGTTTACAGGCAGATTTTTCCAAACCGGAGTGACTGACGGATCGTCTGCTGGAGGCGTGTCTCGGTCATTTGCACATATCTTCCTCATGTTCTCCGTCTGCTCAGTTTGGACGCTGCCTAACACACACAGACATAAATAACTCTAACCGCTTAGGGCCTCAATATTAATGGCTCATGGAGACTTAGCTGTCTCAGATGCTTGAGCAATTATTATTATCGTTATGAAATGAAGGGCTGGTAAGAGAGATGATCTCAGTGATGCAGAGGAGACATGGATTGTTATGCAGCTCTGTAATGGGTTTGGAAATTTTTGGAATGATTGTTGCTCTGCTGTATTGGAAACTCAGATTAACAGGATAATGAAGGGAACGCAGTTTTTCTAAAATCAACAATCCAGCTATAGAAGAGCTTGAAAGATGTTCTGTAATTTGGGTTTTGGTGTCATCAACCACGTTTAGCATGCAGCACATTTACACGACTGCTGATTATTTCGTTTTTCTGAAACCTCAAGCTGTGTCAACTGCAGTTATAAAGTGTCACATGCGTTGTTATGCAATTGTGCCTTTACAGGGGGAAAAACGTTCATGAGGCTCAGCAGTTTTGACAACGTAGCTAAAGCTGTGGTTCAATATGATGATGTAAGAGAAAAAAATAACAAACTTAAAAGTTTCTTCACCTAGAAAGGTGTAAATCTTATAGAGAAAAGTTGAATTCCTTTGTGTCCTTTTAATGTTTGGTTATGTTCAAACGCAACGTCACATTTTTATTCTGTTTGCTTTACTGGATAAACATGTGAAATGACTCTAAAACGCTACGCCAAGGAAATTAGAGGAAGCTAAAGCTAAACGTTAACTTCAATTCAAATGATATCTGAAAGACAAACCTAAAACACCAGTTTAATTTTGACATAATTTACATGCTCTATAATTTCCTTAGATATTGTGTATCTTGTTCTTTATTGTTTGTGTTTTTTTTATTTGTTCCTGCATGTTTCTTGTTTAATGTAAAGTTATTAGGAGGAAAACAGACAACTTGCAGAAAGGAAATGGATCTGCTGTGTAAACAGTTTTTGCCCCCTTCAAAATAAGAGCATTAATATAAATCTTCTACCTGAAGAATTACTTTGTGCCTGAGTTCTCTGGAAACAATTGCTCACCACACTTTTCAGATTTTTAAGGGTGTGAATACTTTATTTTCAGTACTATGAGTATTACGGTAACACTAAGAAAGGTTTAAATAAAATTACAAGTATAAAGTAGTATTACTAGAATAAATTCATATTCGATTTTTATTTTAATATTCTCAAAATATTGTGGCATAATACTCACATATTTACATATTTTCTCTCAGTTTCCTGCTTCAGAGTCCAAAATGTTTTTTTATTTTTTATCTTTTTGGTAGATTAAAAGCTGATTGAAGGCAGCAGCCTCTCAGCTGTTTCATTTTGAAGCTGCGCCATTTCTTGATTCATTCCCTCAAATGTTTGCGCCACATTCCTGCGTTCGGCATAAAACGGAAATAATAACAAGTTGAAGCGGAAAAAACCGGACGGTGGGTTCTGCAGTGCGCCCTGCTCGGATCGTCGAGCAGCAAACAAGCTCGGTATCGTGGCGTAAACCCGGACTAACGTAAGGCTGGTGATGACGTCAATGTGGAGCCAGAACCGGGGGGAGAGGGGAGGGCCGGAGAGGGAGTGAGATCTGTCCGGCTGCTGCAGCATCACTCTGAGCGGCGCTTCAGTGCAGTGAGGAGTCCGGCTGCTGCAGCTCTCCGTGTCTCTGGACGCTACCTCAGCTCCTCCCGGAGGAGAGCGCTTTCTCTGCGACCCGCTGACAGGACCGAGCAGAGTTTTGGCTCCGTTGCGTTTTTCCTACCAACCACACAGGGGAATGCCATCCATAAATATGAAACTGGAGATGGTGACCATCATCGCCTGCGAGGTAGACACCGAGGTGTTTACGTCAGACAAAATGCAGGTACGCTGCGCGTCCTACACATTAAATTGTTGAGTTTGCCCTTGATTTGCGGCTGTGCACCAGCTGCTGCTGCTGCATGCTGCCCTATAGATGCATGCATGTCTTGGTGACGTTGAATGCAGCCCTTTCCCCACCTCCAGACGAGGATTTTTATCAATGGGATCCGCAGCTCTCCAAGACGCACCGACGCCGCGCCCCCTGCACGGCGATGAATGAAACGCGAATACGGAGAGAGTTTGGTTCAATTCTCTGAATGCGGGAGCCGACGTGGCTTTGCGGGACGGGCGTCAGCGCTGGGAACTGGATGGATATTATATGGATGGTGGGATTTATGAAAGACGCATGCAGTGGGGCCGGTTTTAGACGCAGTAGAAGACAGAAACACACACACACACACACACACTCCTTTCCTCCCCCCTCCTGTCTCTCTGCCCTCCCATCACAGCAGCATTGCAGGTGCACCACCAAAAAAGTGGCATTTAAAAGAGAGATTATGCAAACTGCTGTATTATTGCACTAGAACTAATATAATCCATATTCATCTTTATGAATTGATTTGTTGTGAGGATTATCTAAACCTGAACAGCTTTTGCTGCAGCTATGATATTTAAATCGCAGAGGACTGCTTCCATGCAAATACATTTTGCATTCATATTAACCAAATAACAATATATTTAAGCATTTGGAATGACGCTCTCTGCCCTTAATGCCCCTGCAGATTGTGGTGTCATGGAAACCGAAGGAGCATGATTATGATACAGATGGAGAAAAAGGAAAATGTGGTTTAATTGCAATAAATGTCTTGATTAAAAATACAGCAGTTGCATGTTTTCCTATTGTCTCTAATCATAAATGGAAGATTAGAGAAGTAGGTAAAGCTGATCCTATGTGAATGTTTTAACCTCTGCAACAGTCCACTTTATAGCTTTTTAATGCAACATATTACTCACTATAGATTACGTCAGTGCTCCAATTCAAATTCAGACCTCGGCCGCCTTGTTTGTCACTTTTCTGGCAGCTTGCGTGTGCTTCTCCAGTTGGACACGTTCGCTTCTTCTGTTCAGAATGTCACGAGCTTGTTGTTCGATGGGACTGAAAATATCTGGAGCGCACAAACAATGGGTGCTGATCACTCGCTGTGCGTTCTCCCGTTGAGCCCAGCAGCTGCTGCGTTCGTTCCCAACTCTCATTACAGCTCCAGTCCTCTGCAGAGAGGCTGACGTGAAAGGCACCAGTGAGACAGAGCCTGCACGTTTTTTTTTTTTCTTTTTTAAGACTGATCTGAGTCATTGTAGTCAGGATTGGCCTGAGAGGAGAGCGAGAATTAAAGAAAAATGAAGTTAACTCAAGTTTCAGTGTCATTATTATCGTCACCAAACCCTCCTGCTCATCCACCTGTTCCTGATTTGGCCCAAAAAGTAGAAGCCTGTGCACAATTAAAAGAGCAGACAGAGGGCTGACTTTCTAAAAGGCGTAAAGAACACCACTAATCCTGGTTTCTGGCACACAGTTGGCGATGGAGAGATCTTTGGAAGAGGACGGATTAAAACGGCGCACATTGGGATAATTGAGCTCACCTCTCCGTCAAACCTGCTGCATTTTCTCATGATCTCAGCCAATCTGAGGCTCCTGTTAGGGCTGCAGCTAACAATTATTTACACACATTGATTATTTTGGATGATTAATTGACTAATCGAAAAACAAAATGGTTAGATTCTGCAGGTTTTTCATTTAAAGTCATTAAAAGATGCTAATAAGCAAATAGGTCAACTGTACTTTTAAATATGAAAATAAACACTTCTAATGCTTAAATGCTAAAATAGAAAAATGTTTTTAGTAAATATTTATTTGAAGCAAAGAAGAATATACTTCTAGCACCAACATGTGAAAAGCTCAGCTCTTTCTACTTAACATGAATATATTAAAGGGATAATCTGTTTAATCTGATTAATTGGATCGCAAAAGGTGCTTAGTAGATTACATATCAACTAAAACTAGGCCTGTTGAAGCAAATTTAGTGTTTAATTTTTAAGTGATATAATGATGCAATCATTAAAAATGCAATATCCAAAACAAATAAAGAAAACAGAAACAATAAATAAAATAAATGATGCAGTTTCTGTAAACAACATTGTCCATCAAAAAAAGAAGTTAGTTGAGACCAAAACACCAGACTCAAGATTTTTACCGTCTAGTGTTTGGGAGGAAGAGGAAAAACTATAAAAAAATAATAAATCGTGCAAATGGAAATTATTGAGTTAGTTTTCAATTTATGTGATTAATAGATTTATTGCTACAGCCCTAATTAAGACTTTTGGCTAATTTGAACCAGGTGAAGCTAAAACTGTATAGTTCTGGCTTAATTGTTGTTGTTTTTTTCAGAAAATTTGCCTTTTTGGAGTCCAGATATTCCAGTTAACAATTAGTCAATTACTAAATTAGTTAACTAGTTGATTCATCACCATTAATTTGATTAATCAGCTCTGCTCCTGTGTTTGTCAATGTGATGGCTGAGGATGGACGATCAGACCCGGTCTGAGGTTTGCTGCTATATTTAGATCTTCCAGGTAAAGATTAGGAGTTTGTTTGCTGAATGGAAGGAAAACAAAGAGCCGGGTTTAAAATTAGCAGAGATGCCTTGTGAGTGGCCACGGTTCTGTGGAGCCATTGTTTTGACACCAGTGAAGCGGCTTGGCTCAGTCCCTGCCGGTTATATCACCAACGAGCCGAACGGAGCGGTTCTGGACCTAACAGGTTGTTTTTATGCAGTGACTCCAGAGCTGGTGGCACCAATCAGAAGAGCTTTTTTCTTTCTGCTTCAGTGAAATCATAGCGGCGGCTCAGTTTGTTGTCTTGTTGAGTGAGACGGGAGCTGACGACGGAGGCCGTCATGTTTGTCACAACACTAATGTCACCTGGAAAATGTGCTGGTATCAGCAGATGACGGCGCGGGACAAACTGTGAAGGTCACTGCATGTTGGCAGGCGGTGGATCTGTGACGGAGCACAGGCCACATGCATGTCGATATGGTTACGGTTAAATCTAACGTCATCTCAATAAATTGACGTATCATGAAAAGGCAGATTAATACAAATAAAACGACAGTTGTAGCCCTTGTTGTCATGGAAACAACTTGCAGCTCTGACTTCCTCTGCAGTCTGCACCTTGTGCCTCCAAATTGGACTTGTGACTTTGCCTCAACCTTTTTAGGGCTCTTGAATTTTTGTTGGTGTATTTCTTCCCTCCACTCAACTTTCCAGTCATATGTTTGGCACTTTGTGGATAGCAATCCTTTTTGGAAATGTAGCTTCCCATCCTTCTGGAAGGCTCCCCATGTTGTGTAAGCCATAACATAATATATTTCTGTTGTAAAATCATTTTAACAGAAAAATAAATGATTTAAATAGTGAATTAATCTAAATTATGGTTACTTTTTGAATTATATTGTGGCAAATTAACTTTTATGATTTTCAAATATTTCAGGGCAGACTTGCATATCTTAGAGTGGCTCTATAAAAAACCAATAAAATGTTTTTAATTATAAAGAAAATAAAGTAGTTTTAGCTTTTTTCTGTATTTTTATGCAAATGAAGCATAGAAATGTTACAAAGAACTTTTAGTAAATAATTGGCTTCAATATGTACTTTTTATATTTAGTGGATAAGCTGCAGGTTGTTTTGCATATTTATGGATAGGACTCACAAAATAATTTATTTTTTCTTTTGAAAGTTAGAAAATGGTTCCAAATAGTGCTACATTTAATTTAACATCTTTAATATTCAAAATAAAACATTCAATTTAGTGCATGTTTATTAAATTTTGCAGTTTTTTGAATAAAAAAAGTTGCTGACCCTTGCTCTAGATCCATTTATTGATTTGCATTCAATGTTTGGAAGGTTTCGGGTCCATTTCTGACAAATCGTTTATTTATAACTCATTTATTTAAAACCACTGCAAGCATAAACAGAGCAGCCATTTTCAGCTCCCACAAACTGGAGTTTTGTAGTAACACAGATGCAGTCAGATGCTCCACACTCACACACCTCAACCACAACAGTGAGTCAGCGAACTTACAGGCCGAGAAACATCTCTGTCAGCAAACACACACACACACACACACACACACACAAACAACTCTTCACTCGGGAGAAAATTTCCGTCGACCGACCCGGGTCACTCTGTTTGTCCTGCAACCTGTCTGTGTCTTTTTTCATATGTCTGGCTTGTTCTCACAGTAATGATGTCACTTCAGACACAGAAGGAGGCATTTATTGACTTGTGTGCTGTTTGTTCAGCCAAACAGAAGGGATTTCTGCTGACATTTTTGATGCTTCTTTCCCCGTCTGTGCAGCTTTATATAAGATGACGCTATCAGTTGCTCTATTTGATTAATTATAATGTTTTACCTTTTTAATGGAATCCATCAAAGCTAAGAAGTCTGCCCATTTTCAGTGTATAAACACATCAACAAAAATCTGATAAAATACTGTTTACTTTGAAGCATGAATAGGAATATTATTCTTACAGTCTAATAAAAAACAATTGGCATTGATTGAAATCTGATTTCAGCTAAGACAAGCCAGATCCAATAAAATTCAATTTAATTCAAATTAAAAAATACTTAATTTATCCTAAATGGAAAATAAATTCCCATTTAGGATAATTGTAACTCCATAAATTATCTCAAAAGAGTGATGCAGTAAGCAGACAGAATCTCCAGTAGCAGTCAATTTTGGAGTGTATCTTAAAGGCCTCTGACTGAAGACACCATTGCTGTATGACATGCTAACAGCTAACATGTCCTGGATGACAGCTAATCCACGTCATTTGCTTTTGCTGCTTCTTTTTAAATCTCCAGCTGACCGTCTGCATCGTAAAGTGTCCAATTTAACTCCTCTGGCTTTGAAACTTCATCTACTAATTGAGCTTTTGAGATGCTAATCAGCCGCTCCCAGTTTTAAAAACAAAATGTTGCCGCGGTTACGCATCGACTGCTCTACCGAAGTAAGAGACATAAAGGGAGAGCAGAAATCCTTCCAGCTGCACAGCATTTAAAATCAGAGGCTCGACAAAAAAAAAAAAAAAAAAAAAAAAAAAGGATAAAATTCACAATATGAACAAAAACAGATTTCAAATTGTTTACCATGTTACAGTCTGGCATTTTAACGTCATATTACTGGCAGTTAGGACTGTCGCAATAAATCAGTTAATTGCACAATAAATTAAAATGAGCTCAATAATTTCCAGATGAATGATCGACTGATGTGCATCAATTAATCATAAAGCCTTTTTTAAATGTTAGTAAAATTTCAAACCAGTCTTTAAAACTGTATTTTGTCGGACCCTGACTGGCTGTTTGGCGTTTAGCAGGATAGAGCCGATGCGTACAGACGGTTGACGGTGTCGTGTTCGGCGCTGGAAGGAAACCAGATCTGGGTCTTGGCAGGGTTGAGCGATCCTGACTCTGAGCTTGGAGGCTCAGGTGTGCCCTCTCCTCTCGGTCCGGCCGCCGGGCAGGTGGAGACGGGGAGTTCATGTTGACCTGAAACCCTAGAGAAGCGTGGGACTCATGTGTCAGATAAAGGGTTGGATCCGCGTCCGTTAGGGTGACGTAGAACAAAAGGACCGTCTCCTGGATGGGGGGGTCCGGTTACCATGTGACAAAAAGGCCTGCGCAGTAATCAGACAACTCTAGAAGGTCTTGCAATGGAAGGTAGAGTTCTGTTTGTAACTCAACAAAAATGTGGAAGGAGGAAATTTCGTCACATGGTAACTGGAGTTTATTGGTGTTATTCTGCACAAACACGTTTGTAATGAAGCAAACTGTAAAGAAAAGATCACTACTGCCATTTTATGTTTGGATCTATTAATAAATCAATCAGTTTTCTTTCTATCATTCATGATCGATTAGGGCTGGACAATAATTCACTAACAATATCCATCGCTATACGTGACAGAATATTCAATACTGAACTATGATCTCGAACCACACAGCATTCTGGGAAATGTAGGCAAAGAAAACGCTTTAGCTAGTTTGTTGGAATCATCTTGCTTGGTTACCTAGCAACAGCTGGTTGCTAAGTAACTTGCCAGTAGCAGTTTCAGGTTTTGCTACTGTGCTTCATAACTGCTTAAAAATAAAAACCAGCTGTGGATAAAACACTAGAGGTCACTGCACCAGTTTGGCATCATTTCACATATTTAAAACAAAAAACTAATCAATAATTAGCGATATTGACTGATGCGAAATGTTTTTCTGCCGTATTTTCCAGCGCTATGATGTTTTTCATGTTCATTAAATGCATCAAAACTGAACGAAATCCCACCTCAAAAACGCATGAAGAAACTTCTTTGACTCCAACACTTAGTTGGAACCATTTTTCTCCCCTGATAGGAAATTAGTCAACTATGACTCATTATATTATTGTTATACTATGACTCAACTTATATTAAAACCAGTAGTCAGGCAGAAACTTCTTGAAAAGGAGGAGATTAGGCAGTATGTGTCCCTGTGTTCTTGGGTGAAACCTGTTCCTGTGGCGTGCTCTTGCCTCGTTATGTGGTGTTGTGTAACTCTTTGCATTAGCGTCGCTCTAAAGTGCATGGTTCTGCGTGGGAGCCTGTTTTCATACTTGTATGTTAAGAGTGTCAAAGGAGAAGGTTTGCGAGCATGTGTCCGTTCAACCCCACGCCTAAGTGCTGCAGAGGAGGAAAAGCTCCTGCCTCAATAAAATCCATAATGACCAAATTGGTGCTAAGAGGATTAATGTGTCCCCAAATGCCATAAACTGATCTGAAGCTCCCTAATGTGGAGACGCAGGCCTGAAGGGAAGCAGCGCCGGCGTGTCGGCTCCTTATTCAACGTATTGATTCCACTGTGATTACACCTGCACTGTTTAGAGGCAGACAAAAGGTTTTTTTTTGTTGTTTTGTCATTCCCAGAGTTTGTTGTGTGAATATTTGTTTCTAAATAGTAAGCCATGGATGCAGGTATCAATCATGTAAAGGTTATTCTAGCAGCTTTGCTAAGAGGAGTTAATTTAATTTTCATTAAAAATTCGACATGTGTGGAGAGCTAAATGAACAGAAAATCTTTTTATTCTGAATACATTTTTTATTTTTTGTACTTATGGTGTATGAATTTATTTTTTAAAGTATAATAGATTTTAAATGTAGAGAGCTGCACTATGCAATGTAGACGCAGTAAAATTAAAAATATATTATAACATTCAAATAAGAATTAATATGATCATTTATCTTAAATATTTGTTCTGTTGGTTGCAGTTTTGTTTTACCTTATTTTATACAATGTGTATATGTACTGTATTTTTAATTATGTTGGGCTAGCAAGTTAGCATTTTTTCCTTTTTTAATTTAATTATTTTATTAGTGATTTTTAAAAAAAATTTTTTTTTTGGTAAAATAAAATGATAATTATTAAAATGATCAGTTATGAAGAGCTTAATATTTATAGTAAACATTTTATATGTTGTGTTGATTCTACTCTTTACCTTATTTTATATATTTTTTTATACATTTATTGTATTTTTTATTATATTGGGTTTTGTTTTTGTTGCATTTTAACTCGATTCAATTAAAATTATTGCTGCTGTGCTACAGGTTGGTAAAAACCATTAGAAACACCCTCATGCTCTGTTGCTGTAAACGTTTGTCTGTTTAACGTTGGCTGCGTTTCAGCAGGCGGTCAGTCGTAACTCACTCCAATGGAAAATTTGCTTTTAACTTTCAACAGTCATGGAAAAATCTCAAAATGTGATGAGGAAGCGATCGCAGCGTGATATTTTACCGCCTCAGCAGTCTGCCTCCCTGCTGCTCCCACCAATTTAGTTACCAGTCCTCCGTTTTTAAGGAGATCAGTAATTAAACGCGATGCTCCAAATGGTTAAGAAATTAATTTCTTAATAATTCCAGCAGAGTCTATTTTGGTGTAGCATTGTTACTTGGTGACCCAGTTTTTGTGGTTTTCACCCAAATCCTATCCAGTGGTGAGGATCTGGATTAGATTGAGATAAAGACATGTTTGGCTTAAATGCAGAGTAATTTACAGGGGGAGAAAGAGAAAAGAATAAACCTTCTTTACATCTCAGCTGGACTCAGTTAATCACATTGTGTTAAACTCAGAATGGTGTAGCTCAGAATACCGGCTTAATTGGCAAAAATAGAGAATTGTAAATTGATTGTTACAACTAGCTAGTTGTAATTATGTGGAACTTTTGCTGGAAACCCTCATTAAAAATCTGAAATTTTTAAATTTGTTTTCTTTTGGGGGTTGAATTTGAATGAATGTGACTCAAATGATCCACATAGAGAAGACGGTTGAAACAAAAGACCAACAAAGTGAAAACAGCAGCTTATCAGAGACTAGTGAACACAGTTTGTGTAAATTAGAGTACATTTACTGTTGTGTTCACTGCATTACATCAATGGGGATCTGAAAGTCTGCAGTCGGTGGTCTTTGCACTTTAATAAAACGTAATTATATGTTCAAAAAGACGAAGAAAATGACTGTATTTATAACCGCGTAATGCTGAATTCCTCATTTATTAGAAGGTAGTAGCATTATTGTAATTCTCCCTCATTTCAACAGAAATGAAGGGTCAAAGGTGAAAAAATTACATTGATAACTAATAAATGAATCAGAAAAATAATCATAAGAAACATTAAATAAGTAATTATAAACAAATACATTGCCAAGAGATGCTATAATATTCCATAATTCCATTAATAAGAAACAACAATGACTCAAGGATAGAGCCCTGAGGAATCCCTTTCATTCATTCAAATGATGCCAAATTTACTCAGTTTTCCTGTTCCTCCAAATAGAGATCTTAAACCATCTTATACAGTCAACATGTTATTTGTCCAGTGCAGTAAACAAATTATTTGCTTATTAAAACTAATACATGTTGAAAAATGGAGATAGATTTGTTGTTGTTCGATATTAAGACATCCAGATAAGGTACATTTTGAGAAGCTACATCACTGTGAGCATCAACAGAGTGGGAAGTTTTTTCTCTGTCGGTGATCCGGCCAATCGCTGCCGTTTACTGTTCTGCCACCTAAACTCCCCTCTGAACGCAGCGTGTTGACATTACCTGATAAACCTCACTGGCTCAAATGATTGTGTGTCAGCAGCAGCCGCAGCAGCAGCCGCAGCAGCAGCCGCAGCAGCAGCCGCAGCAGCAGCCGCAGCAGCAGCCGCAGCAGCAGCCGCAGCAGCAGCCCATGCCTGCTACGCTGTGACTCAGGCCCACAGGCCCAATGTAGCGACTGTGATGACAGCTTTTCCATGAGCCTCAGGAACAAAACTGCCTCATCACTAAAGAGAGCGATGGCTGCGGTTCTGCGGGGTTAATCTCATCGCCGGCCATTTGCTGCCCTCGTTTGCTTCAGTTTTTTTTTTTGTTTTTTTAAATCTCTTAAATGTATCCAGTTTGCTGTTTCTGTTGTCTGAAGTCTTCTTAATGGCATACAAAGAAAAGGTTCTGGACTTTTCTCCAATTGCAAGGTGAATACAGTAAAGCAGAGCTGCCCCTCCCCCACCTGCTGCTGCATATTGGTTCACTGGCTGTTTGGAAAATGTTCTGGAAATATTTCAAAACTCAAGCAGTCTTGGTTTGGAAGTTAAACCAGAACCACTCACTATTCATAAAGTAGCAGAACTACTATTAGGAAGCTACAACCAGACTACCTCAGCAGGCAGCCTGACTAGCTAACCTGTTATTCTGGTTTTTATTCTGAAAAAAAGCCAAACTGTCACTAAAATGCATACTATTTTATTTAAATTGATTTGAGAACATATTAATACATTTATTGTCTGGATAATTGGCCTCCACTCATTTTTTATACCTAAAAATAACTTTCTACTTCCATTTGTTCCATTTTGTTACAAGCACTTTCACAATTTGACTATTTCACTTCTCTAAGTATTTTTCATGAATTATGGTAAATATTCATAAAGTCTTCATATTCTACGTGTTGTTTAACCATCTTGACGTTTTCTTTCTCTACATTTCCATGCATTTTGGTTCAGATTCCTGTTTAGTTATGAAATATTACAAATAGCAACCCAAACCAACAATAACACTGAGCAAAAATAATTTCATTCTCTAATTTTAAAGCAGGTATGAATCATTCCTCTGCCAAATGTTTTCAATCTGAAGGGAGAAGGCCAGATTTCAGTTGTTGATTTGTAAAAAGGTCAGAAGTTTGTCTGTTGCTCTAAAGGGCAATGAGACGTGAAGTATGAGGGAAAGAAACTCCTCTTTGCTCTTTCTAATTATCTGCCAGTGATTTGAATTAAGATTGTCAAGAGGTCTGACTTTGAATTTGAGTCTCTGTTGAGTAAATTTGTTCATTTCGACAAAAATAACACGATGCACGCTGCGTCAGCCTGACTCATTTTGCAGCAGAGCTCAGGTAGGAAGAAGCAGGCACACCCTGCGTGTTGCGTAACGGTAACTTATTGAACCCTGTGGTCAGTAATGATGACCACAGTTTCCACTTTAATTAAGCCAAACTGGGAGATACACGAGAGCCGCGACTCCACCCCTCCTTCTCTCCCATCCTGAATGTGTAAAGTTTCTTTTGTTGCATAAGCAAAAGCTGTGAACAAAACAGACTCATTTTCTCATGATATTTTCCTTGATTAATCTTAAAATGCATCTACTTTTGAAACACTTGAAAACACTGAACTCAAACTGCGATGTGGTTCTGCAGAATATTTGCTCAGGGAGGCTGAAAACGATTTTACACGACACTCAGATTATTTTATTTAAAAATGTTGTAAACTATCAGTGTTCCTTAAATGAATATTCTTAAATTTATAAGACAGAGTCTCTTACAGTACCTATGTGTGCAATACTGCAAATATAAATAGCAATATTTGGTAGCTAATATATTAGACTTTTGTTTCCCTGCATTGAAAAAGATTTTAGTAACTTGGCAATTTCCACACAGCATTTCTTGACGCTCAGTTCTGAATTTGTTTTGCTGAAATGTTGGGGTTTTATTTTTTAGCATGGATGTCCAGGCTACTAATTAAATCAGATTCTGTGTGAACTGTTTGCGACCCGCTTGCTCAGAAGACGAACCCAGATGTCGTACAGCGGCGCGTTGTTTACAAAAGTAGTAATGAATGGAGTCATTTATGAATTAATTTTAAAGTTTATTCAGCACTGAGAGCCGACAGCATCGTCACAAGTTCATAACAAGACATAAATAAAGAAATACAACTAATAATAGTTTTTTATTGAAAGAAATTGGAATTTTTTAATTTTCTTTTTTCTTGTTACTTATATGAATCAACCCAAAATTTCCTCTTAACTTTATATTTTGATCCATCTGATTATTTTTAAATGATTGATCGTTTGATCAGTTAATCAGTACTTGACGTTACCAATTACGATTTACTCGTACTTGAGTTTTTCTTTGCTACTTTTTACTTTTACTTGAGTAAAAATATGTTGAAGTTGCTCTAACTTTAGTTGAGTGCAATTTCTCTGTGCGTATCTGAAGTCGCACAGATCTGATTCTTTTGGAGGTGAAAAGCCGTTTTGTGGAAGACGGGAAGAAATTGTGGATCCTTTCAATATCCAACACTAATATAACAAATATTTTTGTCCAAATATTATTCATCCCAAACTTTGTTGCTGTTTCACTTAACAGCGCAGGTTGTTGTGGCGGCAGATGAGCGGGACAAGCGTAACTCAACACCCCTCTCCTGTTTGCCGCTGCCCCTCGCCTCCCTCCTCTCAGGATGAATTCAGGATGTTCGCTCTTAAAAAGCCCATAAATTAGTGATCAGCCTGCTCACTTGTTACGCACCAATCAGCAGTGGGTTTATCAAACATCGGCGCAGCGCCGTGTACTTCTATGCAACTCAATCTCTGAGCTTTCCCACATCTCCGCTCAGGCCAAAACACCAATTTAGCTCAAGGCGAAGCGCCTGCGTGGGCGACTGCAAACCTTATCGGTTTTACTCATGGCGTCTGACATGTGAGTCATAGTAGCTGGCATGGCTCATGGAAAATTCACAGCTTAAATAAGGGCTTAAGTGAGCTCTGTTGAAAAGCCAAACAAGCGCCGTGTTGTCATTCTCAAGAAAACCATGATTGTATCGCAGGGAGGAGGATGGGCCTGAAAACAAAACTTCACTGCTATGAAATGTAAGACAAAGTCTTGCAACGTTTGCATGTTTGTGCTCAAAATAATCCCCCACCTCTGCAACATCTTCATTTTATTCTAATAGACTTTGGCAGCTTGTTTTTGTCAGGTGGATAATCAGTTTGTTGACATATCTATATAAAAAAGGAGCCATTTCTGATCTGGAACTTTCTGAATTCTATTGTTTTTGTAGAGCTGAGAAGAGAGCTGATAGTTTTGCATTAAGTTGTTTAATATACACAAATGACAGTTTTAATGACGCATTTGAGCTACAGTGGAATAATTATACAACAGGAACTATAATAAATTTCAAATGCATGCATTCATCCTCACAAATATTTGGTTAAATTCCTCATCCAGTCACAAAAACAAATTTTGCTGGACAATAAATTGTCCCAGAAGTTACTGATATAAATTATAATATTGTTTTGAGACAATTTTATATAATATAATGGTAATAATAATGCAGGAACTCATTCTCAAAGATCAATACACTGTAATTTCTAATGAACGTTTAGCACTGGAACTGGAAGACATTTTAAATTTCCAAAATAAACAAACAAAACAAAAAGAAATTAATTGTGAAGTCTCTGCAAACGAAATTGTCTTTCAATAAAAGGTTTAGTTGAGACCAAAACACTTTTATCATCCAGTTTTTGGTAGACAAAAAACAATAAATCATGCAAATGAACATTTTTAATTTATCATGCAATTAATTGATTTATTGCTCATTGCAACAATCCTACTGGGTAACGTTAACAAACAGGAGTGGGTCCAATCGCAAACCCAATAATAATTAGAACAGAACCTTTCCTGTTTATTGAACATTTTGCACGTTTTCAAATGAATTAACACAAATAATGAATGGATGGAATAAAAGATGTAAGCAAATACAATTAATTTCTTGTTAACTACATTTTTCAAAGCTGTTTCCAATCTCTCCTGATTTCCCTGAAGGCAGGAAATGTTTCACATTTTTCCTGACTTGACTCCTTTTCCTCAACTCCAGGACTCACCAGAAATCTGCCTAAAAATGGCATGAAGCATGATGGAGGTCAAGTCTGCTGTGAAGTAAAAACAGCTGCATTGAGAAGGGAGGATCAGATGTTCTTACAAGGGGAGAAAAACTGACAAAAGCAATAAGGGAAGGAAAGAGAGCTAAAGGAAAAGGGCCTGTGCATATTTCTGATGTCCTGATTATTTGACGGCGGTGAACAACAGACTGTGCCGTAGTTCTGCTTCAGCCTGCTGAATCAGTGCGTCAGAGACACTGATGATGTGAAGTCCTTAGAGAGAGAAAGCTGTCATTTTAAAGCAGACTCGCTGTGTTTAAATGCACTTCAGTCACAGTTCTGGTCAGATCTCTTTTTTATGTGAAAAACAATAAATCTTGAATCCATTTTGATGGAGATTTGCCAGGTTTCACACAAACATACATGATCTTAAGCCAGCAGAAAGAACCGTGGCCAGCGTTTATTTTAAAAGAGCGAGGATTTTAAGTTCTGTCAACATTTGACGAAAATAGAATATCTTTCAGTTGAGGTCAGCCATGCAGTGACAGAGTTAGGAGCTGATTGAAGAGCAGTGGACACCAATTTACGCTAATGCCTCACGTTGTAAACATGTGGCTTTCATTTCATGTGGAACTTCAGGAAAGTTTGCTTTCTGACTCCTAAGCTGCTGTTTATGAAGAGTCAGAGATTTAACTGTTACTGTTGTAGGAAATGTTGCAATATTTGGAGGAATAAAAGTCAAAATCTCGAACGTCAACAATTTAAATGCATTTTACCCATTCTGACAAAATGATTGGTCAAATATCCAGCCAGAACTTTATTTATGGGAACAGCATCATAAATTGGTCAAAGTCCAGCGTTTTTTGGGAGCTTCTTGGTGGGTTGTTGATGCCCTGTGGAGGTGCATTCATGGACCTGCCCTGTTCAGTCCATTTTAATCAAACTCCAATTTGTTTTTCCCTAAAAAGTCAGATTTGTTTGCGGAGGTGTGAATGTGCAACCAAACTCTGATGAAGACCGAAAAAGCAAACTGGTCTGCAGAAAAACTTCGGTCTTGGTTCACCAAGTGGACCGCTGCAGAAGTAGGAAGCTCCTGCAGCGCTAGGCATTCTGGGTAAATGCAACCAAAACAAACAAGCTAGCGTTGAGCTAGCAGGAGAAAGAGAAATCTGAAGCTGCTCCTTTTTTGTTTAACTTTTTGTGAAGAAGGAAGCTGAACTCAGTGTTTTCTTCAGAGGTTTTTGTGTTGTTTCCATTGGTGGTTCTTAGTGCAGCGCCCCCACAGGTGAGGAGGGGAACAGGTTTTTCAAATGGTTTGAGTCATTTTACACAGTGCAGCGAGAACGAGCCACACAGCTGAAAATGTAATAAATGCTACCAAATCAAACCGAATCTACTGGACTGTAAGGTGGTTTGCTGAACTTCATAGCCCTTTGGATAATGAAAGATGTCAAAAATCTTTATTTCTAAATGTTTTTGAATTTCTTTTGTTGAGTGCAATGTGTTTCTTTTGAAATCTTTTAGCCTGCATCCTGTTGTCAGGCAGGTTAAGGTTAGGTTATTCCTGATTTGTACCAATTTAGCAGTAATCAGGGGTGGGTGTCGTTAACGAAATTGAACTCAGTCAATTCATTATTTAACCAGGGGAGGCTGATTGCATCTTCACACTGGGGCTGGTTGATCTGTCTGGCTTTGTTTCCAATTAATACATTTCCAATTATCATTTTAAAAACCTTCTTTTTTACACATTTGTCTTTTTCTAATATTACAATTTGTCTTGTGATCTGAAACATTCAAGTGACAAAAAATTGAAACACAAAATGATTATTTTTCTGATCACAAAGTGAAAATTATCATCACTGTATTTGTGGCAGTGAAAAGATTGTTACAAGTTTGCAACCATCAACCTTTTTGTTTTCCACTGAATCCGAGCCACTGGAGCGGCTGGGAGACGGTTGACAAGGAAACGACGAATAGCACCACTGATTACTCAGAAATCAGCTCTCCTGGTGGCCTTCTTCCCTTTTGCCCTCCTGCTGAGCTGCTTGATTGAGTTCACAGCTGAGGAGGGCAATCTGGTGCCCAAGGAGACAAATTAGTTTTACAAAAAAGAAAAACTAAAGGTTGACGCCTGAGGCAGAAGGAAAAGAGCAGGGAAAGAAGTCAGACCTTCACAGAAACGAGTGAAATTTGAATTAGTCTTTCCTCTGGCGATTAGTCAGAAAGTAATTTTAACTAATCTTACTGCTTATCAAAAAATATGAAAAAATCTCATGACTTTTTAACAATTGTTTTAAAATTAAGAGGGGCAGTCGTCTGATGATTAAAAGGAGAAATATTGAACATAAAACTGTCCGTATTTTTCTTAAAAGATAAAATCCAGATTAAATAACTGGAAAAATACTCAATACTCAAGATGAACAAATAGTTACAAATCAACTAAATTCACAGCGACTTTCTTGGAAAAAGTAAAAAGATTTTTGAAATTGTTTTAGCATGTCGGCTTAGAAAAGTTGCACGATTAAAGCAATGAGTGAAACTCAGATTATAACTGGAACCCCAGAAAAACGACAGTGTAGATAAAACAGGGCAATAAGTTGGACATTATGGCCATTTAGCATTGAATTACTTATGATAAACTGCAGATTATTTTAATTAAGAGGTGGCTTTATATGAGCAGAACAATGAAATGACATTTTAATGTCAAACAGCTTCATTATTTTTAGCAAAATTGATGTAATATTTTGAGAAAGATGCTCTATTTTCTCTAATATGATCTATGTTGCCACTTGGAATGCAGAGTTGCTTGGTAAAAGTTCAAGATTTGATTATTTCCATGATTTTACTTTCTGCAGGAGAGGTTTGAAGCGCTCTTCAGGATCTACGACGACCAGGTCACCTTCCAGTTGTTCAAAAGCTTCAGGAGAGTCCGGATCAACTTCAGCACCCCCGAGGCGGCGGCCCGCGCCCGCATCGAGCTGCACGAGTCCGAGTTCAACGGCAAGAAGCTAAAACTCTACTTCGCTCAGGTGAGGGTGTGAGGAGGAAAGGCCCAGGAGAGCTGCTCAATTCATTGCATTACTGTGATTTATCTCCCTTACATCTGCTTATGTTCCACTTAGCTTCCATCTAAATATAAACGAGTACAAAAACACAAAATCTCACCAAGTTTCTAAAGAAAATATCTTACTTTCCTTGAGATGAGGCAAAACTAACCTGCAAGGAATTTTTCATCAAGATGTACAGACTTGTTTAAAGTAAAAAATTTCCTACTCCTAGCTTATTATTTCACTTATAACATGGGAAAAATTGGTTGTTATAAGTGAAACAATCTGCTACTTTTTTATCAATATTATTAAATTATTTGCTGAAAACAAGCTCCTGTAGATTACTGAAAAGTTACTTGCGATTTAGTTTGCCTTATTTCAAGTATTTTAAGATATTTGTGTTCAAAACTAGACCTAAAATATTTGAGATTTTGTGTTTTTGCAGTGTAACAGGACAGTTCAGCTTGAGCCTCTCAGAGTTTTGCATCGTGTCAGTTTGAGTCAAATTTTAAATTTTTTTCCAAAAAGCTTCGCCCACTATGACCCTCCAGCACCTTCTTGTACTTCGACGTAAGAGGATTATGGATTTTAGAGCTCCGATAAAGGCCTCGTGTAGGTATTGTAATTACAGCAATTGCAAGCTATCAAAATGCCAAAATCCCTTTATCGGAACAAGCTTGCTATTAAACGTAACAACTGCAGCCCTTTTGTTAGGAAATTGCACATAAAGAACTCAGGAGTCTAATGACTTCCTCAGATCCAAGGATCTTATTTTTTATTTTTTGCAGACATGATATGTTTTCTTGCTGATTTTACTGCCACTCACCTTTTCCGTAGAGGAACAGCACACGTCATGTGCTTGTTTTCGTTGAAACAGATCCAGAACGGCGATGAAGACATCGACAAGTCGTATCTGGCTCCTCCCCAGCCGGTCAAACAGTTCCTGATCTCTCCACCCGCCTCTCCGCCTGTCGGCTGGAGTCAGAGCGAAGACGCCACGCCCGTCATCAACTATGACCTGCTGTGTGCTGTGGCTAAGCTAGGACCTGGTCAGTTCTGCTTTTTAATTGTTCTGTTACTCTGATAAAAGGATGAAATGAGTTTTTTGCAGTAGTGTTGAAATTAGGGCTGGGCAATACGACTTACAAATAAAATCTCCCATGCTTTTCATACCAGCCCCTATCTTTGGATTTTAAGTGATTGTTTTTCTAATAAACTGCTGCCTGAGCACATACAGAACATGTTTCTGAAAGAGAAGGGGGAAATAACTTAAGGATTTGTAGTTTACAAACAACAAGAAAGAACTTTGTATTTCAATTCATGTGAAATCCTGCTAATACGTTTGCAAGCCTTTGTAATTAATTTCCTCAAAGCGAGTGGTCTCTCTGAAAGGTTGTCATAAATTTAAGAAGCTGGTTTGAATGCGTTATCGTTATAAAATCTTCTTTTATCTGAAAGCTGTTTGAGCTCAGATGTGGACTGCTGCTACATTTTGCACCAAGCCTGGTTCTGCAGTGATTATTAACCATCTGTAAGCATGAGACTGCTGACAGGGTGCAAAAGTAACGGAGAAAGCTTACAGTGGAGTGTTTAATCAGGCAGAGGATTGCAAAGCTTATGCAGCAATGAGTTGGTTCCCAGTTTTCTGCTAAAGTTTGATCTTGCAGACTTGCATGTGCTGCAGCAGTAATGTGAGGTCAAACACGCGGCATCATAGAGCTGCTCTGCAGCTCAACGTCTTGCAGTCATTAACTGTGTTTCTATTAAAAATGTGCAAACTGAAATTACAGAAATTAATTTGCTTAATTGGAAACAACCATTTTGAAAAAGCACATGTTTTTCTCTGAAAGGTTTTTGCTCTAGCATCAGAATCGATGATCTTTTGACATTACGAGTCACATGATCAACAAACGGATGTTACTACTGGCGAAAATGACTGAGAAGACGACAGGAAGTTGTAGGAGGAAGATGCTTTGTGTTTTTTGTTGTTTTGTTTTGGACAGTCTCACAGCATTGCACAATTCAGAAAAACTTATTCTTCGAAATGAAGAGAAAGTTTAACGTTTGCACTAACGGCCGAAAACCCAATTTATTCTTTGTAAATGTTTAAATCCGCCAAGATTTTTAACGACTTATCGTGTCAAAAAATTCCTTCAAATGTGATTTTAATTTTATTTATTAGGCATAGATTTGAAAACAAAAGATTTGTATTGAAAACACTTATTATTTTGCGGATTTTCACCCGGTTTGCAGCAGCCATGCGAAGCAAAAACACATTTCCAAATCTGCTTTCAGCTGAATACTTTTCATCATCTCCGTCAAAAAAAAACAAAACATTATCTCAAACAAACACAAACAGCGAGTCCAGCTCAGACAGCCGCTTTCTGCTGTTGCCATAGAAACACGAGGCATCAGGAAATGGCTTTGTTTCTCATATCCTGGCGTCTGAAATCAGATCAGGGGCAGCGCAGCTCGCTGGCTCCCTCTGTCCGCCGCCTGCTGTAACTGCAGCACTCCATTCAACCCCCCCATCTGTGTTTGGCACCTCAACACCCATTTCCCTCCGCCCGCCAGCTGTCTGATCACATCTACATGGCAACCGAGATACAATGGAAGTGTGTTTTCATTTCATCCGGATTATTCTTGGAAGGAGCTTTTTGTTTCACCTTGAATTGATGTTCAGTTTGGCTGGTACATGCAGTTCCCTGCTAAAGTAGTTACTCCCTTGTCACCTGGTTTTACATTTGCAGAAGCAAATCTCTCCGTGTTTCCAGCAGACCAACACAATTAAGTGAATAATTGTGAAGCGGGAAGGAAATGATGCACGACTTTCAACAATTTTTTTCTTTCATATTGAAGAGACTAAAAAAATTGCTCATTCTTCTTTGCAAAATAAAAATGTCAGTTTCTCTCAGATTTATTTTTAAGTCTTGCAGCAGATTCTAGATTGGATTTAGGTCTGGGCTTTGACTGGGACCTTCTGGGTATCCTTTGATCTAAACCATCCCATTGTAGTTCTGTACGGCTGATCTGTTGATTAATTTTTGAAATGACTGAATCAGATACAAAACACCTTTGTAAATATGTTTTACCCAAAACTCCTCAAGTGGAATAATTTCAGCTTCATCCAGTTCAAATTCACAAAATAATCTTGTTGTGTTGCATTTTAGGCAAAAAAATGTTTTATTTTCTTATTTTAAAAACTAAATATTTGCATCCATAATGTATTCTAACATATAAAACAAAATGCTTGGTAAAAGCATTTTGTGTTTTTGCAGTCAATATGTCAATTTTTTATCCGATTAATCAAATATTATCAGTTAATTGTCAGATTTATTGATTAATCAATTAATAAAATAATTGTTAAATATTAGAATATTTCATTATTCTTGTCTTTTTATGACGTAAAGCCCTTGAAGTTGCCTCGGTGCTGAAATGCGCCACATGCTTGATGGATTGATTGATTGTCTTCTCATTTCCCCTCCAGGTGAGAAGTACGAGCTCCACGCGGGGACGGAGTCCACCCCCAGCGTGGTCGTCCACGTGTGCGAGAGTGAGACGGAGGAGGATGAGGCGGCGCGGCCAAAGCAGCAGATCGTCCAGACCAGACGTCCCGAAGGGCCCCCCGCCGTCTTCAACTAAATGGGGGGACGGCGGGGGAACCTCCGCCCCGACCCCGCCTCCTCGGCCTCCCGACTGCGGCGCGGCGTCCGCACCCTTTAAAAAACCCGTGACACACCTGCCCCTCTCCCTCCTCTCTCTCTCTCTCGTCTCTGCACTCACAGAGAGCGTCAACGCCCCTCATTTCAGTTCAACTACAAGCGAAAAACAAAAACATTGCTTCGAACGACGGCGGCGATGGAATGAGGCGGCCGGAAGGGAATGGATGACACACAAACACTCATCACATTCTGCGGACAGCGTGGCCAGCGGCGGCGGCCAAACTCCCCCCCTCCTCAGATTTCAGCAACAAGGGTGGGGCGAACATACCTGTCCGAACACAGGCACCTGTCACGTATCACTCCCAGCTGTCATTGCTGCTCGTCCCTCACCTCCTCCCCTCATTTGTACGGCGATCATCCCGGACATTTTGTTTTTCCTTTCAAGATATATTAGACTTTCTTTTTCGAATCTGCTGTCTTGCATCAGGACCGAGTGTGTGATGCTGCCGCTCTTCTCTGCATGTATATACTCTGTTATGAAAAATATGTACTGAAACACAAATACTAACAAGTCATACGAAGAAAAAGGAACCTATTTAACGTCACACACCGCACGAAGCGCCATACGTGACTAACAAAGATGCGCTGGTTGTTTGACTTTCTTTATTTCAGCTTCTTCTTTTGTCTTCTTTTTTTATTTGAAAGGTGTTTTTTGCTAACTAGATGTGTATTCATACTCTGTATTTGATAACCCAACAATTTTTGCATGCCTAGTTACTTCTGGAGACGAGAGGCTGAAGCTTTTTCGCTATTGTTCATGATGGCAGGGAATTGGTGTTGGCGGCGAGTTTTGCTAAAACTTGATGGATTGGAAAACAATTCATCCCTCCTTTTCTTAAAGGAGTTTTGTGATATTTGTCTCTTTTTTTAAAATTGTATTTTCACATCCCTTTCATTTACTTTCTGCATGTCAGGTTTTCTGACAAACTGCTTGTTTTGCACTGAGAATCTCTTTCTCTCTCTGTGAATTGAAACGTGCTGTAAATATGTCAAAATGGTTTCTCTGGTTCTTTTTGCAGCCGACCGAGAAAAGAAAAAACATGAAATGGACCGACCAAAGCATTTATTCGCAAATGGATTTTTAGTGTTTCTTTGCATTTCTCACCTGCTTGTTTAACCAGATGAAGAAACATGATTAGCTGCTTGTAACAGGTGTCTGAATCTTATGTCATTTGGCAGCTTTATATCTATTTGTTTGGCTGCAAAGCATTAAGAAAAAGACACGTCTGTGTGTATGCAAGTGTGAGTTTCTTCTTTATTTGAGGCAAAGCTTGTATCTCAAGCTCACCACCTGCTCAGCCTTTTTCACCAGCACATTATATTGCAGTGAGTGAAACACTTCAGTGAACCCTTTAGGCCTTTTGGATCTATAGGAGCGAGCTGCTGGGATGCATGTTCACCTGAGGTTTGACGGAAAGCAGGACGGCGCAGCAGATGGAATTAAAAATATATATATCTACTCTGTGTTTCTGTTTGTTTTACACATCTGTTTTTCTGAGAAACGGCTCTCCGACAGAATGAACTTTTTACTGGAGCCGATACATTTCGATGGTTTAAAAGAAAACGCAGCAGCAGCGCATGAGGAAACACATTTCTTTTTCTTTTTTACTCTGTAATCATGGAGATTTAAACTGGTGCACTTTGGTCACAGTTGAGAAGATGTATATTTATGTACATATGCCAAGTGTTTTGTTTCTTTTCTTGCTGAGGTCAGTCTCAGTGTGCAGTTTGTTACAGCTTTTCCTTGGCTTTGTTGTAATGGGGAGAAAAAAAACGTCAAAAAGAAAAACAACAAAAAACCACATGTATCCTGAAGATGCTCGATCAAAACCAACTGTCTTGGTGTTGTTGTTCGACATTGACTCGGTTTGAATGTTTCATTTACTTCTGGGGAACTTAAATAGCTCAATAATACCGTTAATACTGTCACTGTTGTAACGTTTCTGTTGAGATCTGAATATCGTGTCTGAATATCGTAGAAATCCAGAAAACAACGTAGCAAAAACAAGCAATAATTTACAGTTGTATGATACCAGTATGTGTATTTTACATGTTCTGTACCTATTTCTCAGACATGGTCTCTCTGTCTCTGACAGTTATCTGCTTCTGTTTGTGTAGTAAGGAAGTCCATTTGTTTCACATAGAGAAATACATAAAGACTCATTTTTAAAAGCCATGCCTTTATGTCGTTCATTTTCTGGGTGTTTTTCTGCTTTTGATGCGTCGGTTCTGGTTGTTAAGATGAAACAGAAGTTTACTTTATAGATTAAATGCTTTGATTCTTTTGGGGCTGATTAATGCTTTTAGACAAAACTGCTGAAATCTAAAACAAATCCTTCTTGAAGTTGTTACTTATGTCAAGGATTTAATATATAATAGATGATTAAATCGTGTTGTTGTATTTTACAGCAGTAGTTTCCTGCTGTGATTCCCGCGCTGCAGGGAGGCCTGATTCTTTCTTGTTGAAAGAAACAACAATCTCTCCACTGCTGCTTTTGCAATCAGCACAACTACAAACTTTATGTCTGAAGCACCTGTGATGCAGCTGCAAGGCAAAGCGCGCCACTCATGCGGTGAAAAGCGCAGCAGCTGGGAGGAGAGGCACGTCGGGGGTCGGGGGTCGGGGAATTCCTCCTCACAATGAGCCTCATTGTGAACACCAACCAGATCAGGTTAGCATGGCGGTGCTAACCGGCCCAGAAGCTTCAGAGGTTGGTGTTGTGCAAAAGTATTCATGCTCTGCAAACGTTTTCACAATTTTTCATGTTAAAACCACAAATTTCAATGTTTCAAATGTGGATTTTATGTAGCAGAACAAAAGAAACTGGTTCATAAGAGCAACATTTTTTAAATGTGACCAATAAACTGAAACAACAGAAGTCAACATTAGGAAATTATTGACTTAAGCTCTTATATATCTTGCTAAAAAGTTACTTGTAAGTTAGTTTTGTCTTATTTTACTATTTCTTATTTGCACTAGAAAAGAGACTAAAATACTTTAAACTGTCTTTTAAAAGCTTAAAATTGAAGACCCTCTCGAAGGATTCCTGTCATTCTTACTGAACAGACTAGATTTTCCTGAAATCACGTTTGACAGTCGTTATTCCTGCAGGAGTCTGAATGAAAACTCTTAGACTTTTACAGCAGGTGATGTTTGCAGCACCACCACTGGATGGAGACTGATGGATTCCCTTTTTTATTGTGGTTTTCCTGCCCTGTGAAACCTGACCTCCACCTTTTATGCTCTTAGCAGTCACATAATGGGACACACACAAGCGGGTCATCTGCATCACTCTCGGCACGTTAGGGGATTCCTGACAATGCAGGAGAAGTTTAGTTACACTTTTTCGTACAAAAGCAATGGTGCTGCTTGCTTTGTCATGACGGACTCCACCCAAACCCTGGAGGGAACGAGAAGCCGCAGACTGAGGACACCGATCAGGGGCTCTACCAGGAATCTAGGGCCCCCTGACAAAAAATTTAATTGGGCCCCAAGAAATGGAGATTATTGTTTGCACAGGAATAAGAGAAAAAACAGGAGTGGCTCATTTTTTCCTTCTCCACCCAATAGATACCCTTTGAACAAGTTAGTTAATTTTCAACTCCATTCAAAAGGTGTTGGTGCAAATACAAGCAGATTATTCCTCTGATGCCTGGTTTGTTCTGCATCCCCAGAACCGTACATGGAGAAGCATTATTTGTTTTTTTTTTAAAAATTGCCATGTAAAATTATACTGTCAATGGAAATGCAGCAATATTATCAGCTCAGTCGTAACATTTACTCAAATACTTTTACTTCAGTGGCATTATTTGAACAAAGTTATTTTTTACAGCGCTCTACTTTTTACTTTTACTTGAGTAATTTCATTAGCAAGGATTTCTTTTCTTACTTGAGTAAAATTTCTGGAATCTTTGACTGAATGAAAAACAAACATGTTTTAACCCAAATTTCACCAGACTCAGACACACACCTGCAGTTGTTGTTTCATTAGTTTTTTATTGAAAGAAACTGATTTGGAAACATTTTCTTTTGCTTGATTTTGGGGTTTTTTGCTTAAATGATTAGTTTTATCCTTAAAAGACTGAAATTTCTACTGAACTTCATTTAATGGCCCGTCTGATGATGTAATCTTTAAACATTAAATGATTTGATCAGTACTTGAGTAGACCTTTTACTATTTGCTTCAATTTGAGTAAAAATATGTTGAAGTAGTGCTACGTTTATTAATTAAGTAACATTTTTGGCTACTCTCCCCACTTCTGCATACTGTGTTGATGATGTAAAGTTTATTGCTTGATTCATAAATAGTGACTGTATTACATCTTTATGACATAAAGTGCTTTTGAAATGTGCTCTGCAAATAAGCTTGACTTGACCCACAAACTGATTTATGTTTTTATTGCAGAGCGTGACTACAAGCACTCTGCACCTTTATATGTGAGATGCAAACATGACACTCTCCAGAGGCCGAGGTTATGGAGAGATCAGCTCATTTTGATCAGGCACGCCTAAGAGCCGGGCGGAAGGACCAGAAAAACCAGCTGCCTCAGATGGTTCCTCTCTGCACAGCAAACGTGGAGTCTCCTCCTCTTTTACCCCTTCTCTCTCCTCCCTCCTTTAATACTCACTGAAACCGCACACCAACGCACCTCTGCTTGGTTTTCAACCCTCTCCCTGTCTCATATTTTAGTTTTATTACAGCTGAAGTTGTCGTCTTCTTCCATTTCTCCTGTCTGACATCTTAAGCAGACCTGCTGTGATCCACCAGGCTCATACAGGTGGACTATGCCTCCTTCGGCCAGCTGACAGTGGGGGCACCATCGCTGCTCAGTGCCCACCTGGGAAGGGCTTGAGCTGGAACAGAGGACTCCGTTTGGTAGGTCACAAAACTGCTTCTACGTTTTCATGGCTGGCATGTTGAAATACCTCTACCATGTTTAGGCATGTGTGTGTGTGTGTGTGTGTGTGTGTGTGTGTGTGTGTGTGTGTGTGTGTGTGTGTGTGTGCTGTGATTGAACCTGAGTGAGAATAATGCACTGCAGAAACACTCTGTGCTGCAAATAAGACAAAACTAACTTATGAGTGACTGTTGAGTTTGTTTTCAGTCAATATTTCAATAATATTGATGAAAAGATGTTAGTTCCACCGGCAAATTATTTCACCTTCAACGTAAGAATAATGTCTTGTTATTAGTGAAATAATCTGCCAAAAAACAAAAAAGCATGTATTAACACTTCACTGATTCAAGGTTTTGTTTTTAGTTCTTTTCAACTATTTTTTTTCCAACTATAACAAAATAAAATGTCTTATTAGTATAGTGTGCCTAGTGGATCTAGTTACTTTTATCTAAATTCAGGGAAGAAAAAAAACATATTTTAGTTCTGCACATTTTTCTCTTTTTTTCAGTTTTATTATTTATCTCTGTGATGTTGTGATTGTTGTGAAGCACGTTGATCAGCTGAGGTTGTTGTAAATGTGATATATAAACAAATGTTTCTGATTATCCAACATATATTAATAATCAACAGAAATATCAAATGATGATATTGATTATCAAGAGAAGAAAGCCAAACAACTCCAGGGACCTCAAACTTTTTAGTATTTTTGTTTTCATTTTTACCTGACAGTAAACATGACAGCAGACACATAATTTATTGATTCATAAATTATTGTAGATTTAAAACAAGTGGAGTGTTTGGGATCCTGGTCCTACTTTCATCTTCATCCTTTCCAGGTAGAGAGGAACATTTACCTGTCAGCATGGACTTCTTTTTCTGAAATCCCTGATACTTTTAGGAAACATTAAAATGTTTTTCAGACAGATGTTGTTATTCTTTTTGGTCTTTCTCCTGTGGCGGCCATCTTTAAATCCCTATCAAATGTTTTGTAAACATTTCTATGCTAATAGATGCTAATAGGTGTTTCTCATCTCATGGCTGTCAATAATGATTGATTTTTGATTTATTGGGGTTAGCCTTCACTCTTTCACACATCGCCAGGTTGATTTGGATAGATTTTTCTCTCCTCAATAAATTAAATCATTATTTAACTTCAATGCTTTGTATTGAATTTGCTGGTTATTAACAATTACACTGCAAAAACACAAAATCTTACCAAGTATTTTTGGTTTAATTTCTTTTGCAAATATCTTACTACACTTGAGATCAGATTAAACTACCTGAAAAGTAACTTTTCAACAAGATCTATGATATTTAAGTCAATAATTCCTTAATTAAAAATATTAGCTCCACTGGCAGATTATTCTCTTATAACATGGGAAAAATGTTCTTTTTTTCCAAAATATTAAGGAATTATTGATTTAAAACAAGCTCCTATAACTTGCCAAAAAAATTATTGGTAAGTTAGTTTTGTCTCCCATAATATTCAAGTGTAGCAAGATATGTTTGCTAGAAACTAAGCAAAAGTACTTTGTAAGATTTGATGTTTCTGTTGTGTTTTTGATTATCCAGAGCATTCAAGGGGGAATAGACATAGTTCTTTTCACTGAGCTTTACAAAACACATAAAAGAGACATTTTTAAACATGATAACAAATGTAACTTGTTCATTTGTGAACAAATCTGGTGTCCCAAACATGAACCTTTTATAACAGCAGCTACAGACTGTGAGGACAAGTCAGTTCTTTTGTTTGTCTTTTCTAAACTGCTCTTCCATTTCTGTCTTTCTTTTTGTTTTACACTCAACAGGCCACTTCAGACACTTTCAATGAATGCATCGATCAAACTCCTGCTTCAGAAAGAAACCTCTGCTATTGCAATCTGTTTTGAAGCTAGTATCTTAGATAAAATGTCCTTTTTGTTCCTAGAGTCATAATATTTGCCTTTAAGTTTTAAATTTACCTCCCATATTTATTCTTTTCATTAACGAAGTGCTGCTGTTTCCACCGATCACTCGGCCAATGACGCGTCGCGACATGAGACGTCATTCTGTTAATCCAGATCAATAAATCTCTCATCAATGCCACAGCTGGAAAACAAATGAAGTGGGAAGTTCACTTCTTAGAACTCAAATTTTATATCTGCTCTCATGAGGCTGCTAATAGGCGCTCTGTTCTCCTCATTAACCTTCTCAAATATTGACAGCAGGCGAAATCTGGCAAAGGTCAAACTCTGATTGTGTTTATGTGCGCTGGAGACCGTTCTGTGCAGAGCAAAGCCCAAATGCCCTTCAGCTTCGCCTGTTCTTTCCCCCGGTGGAAAGAAAAGAGGAAACTGAAGAGGTCCTCTGCCTGAACAAAAGGAGCACATGATTTGTTTGCTCACGGCGGAAGAGAGGATATTGAATTTGTACCATTTGAGAATAGCTTCAGTTAGCAGAAAGAGAAATAAACAGTAATTACTGGGGCAAGACCAGCAAACGAGGAAGTGACTTTATCAGCAGCACTTGATTGCAACTGGATTATTTACAACAAAGCGTGTTTACAATTGAAAATGTTCATGAAGAACATTTTTGGGCAAGTAATTATAAAACTTTTCCAATAAATCTGAGCAACTTAGCATGTAGAGACGATGTAAAATTAGAGTAAATGAAGGACTTGGTCTAATAAAAGTTTAAAAATAGACCACATGAAAATGTTTCTTACATTGTTGTTTATTTATTTCAGAAGAGACAGAGAAAATTAGCTATAAAGGCTCGGTTTCATTTACAAATATAATGAATTTCAGTGACATACAGATGGGTTAACAAGCTTTTTCCATCAAAAAAGAACAATAGTAATAATAATAATTAATAAAAAAGCTTTTTTTAAAAAAATCTAAATAAAACATAAGTTACACATTTAAAAAGAATAGATATCAACATCACTACTGTTTATCGCAGAAACTATTAATATGAGTGAAAACAGCAGAAATGTATCCGGTCCTCTAACAAAATGGCTTCTGCACCAAAGAAACATCAACATAAAAAATAAATCAAAGCTAAAACATGTTGAGCTAAAGTCCAGGATGTTAATCAGTGTCGTTCCCAGTCCTGTGCCACATGCTATGCTAGTTAGCTTTATGGTTAGCCGTCTCTCGGTGCATTTTGTTTCTTTATCCAGTGACTTTCTCAGCTCTTTTGTTGCTTCTGAATCAGCAACCCGCTCGCTTCTTCAGCACGTAGACATAATCTCCCGGTTCGGTGTGTTCTTTCTTTGTTTTTCCAAGTCCGCTTGTAACTGGAGTTGTCGGGACAGCGAGGGCATGTAATCCATTCGCCTGCTGGTGAAAACAAAATGGAGATTTCTGCACTTCTGCAGGCAAACTTTGGTTACTGAAGGGCTGCAGTGGGTTTCTGAGAACCAGAACTTTTGTTTTGGACACTGTGCAGTTGGAAGGATTTATTTTTCTTACTTTTCTTCTTGTGTAATTGTTTTGTTGTGTAACCATGACAACAAGGCATTGTCTTTACAACTGGGATCAGCATCTCAAAAGCTCAAATAATACCTGAACTACAATCCCAAATATCCATCAAATGTGGAGTTGAAAAGAGTCAGTCAGAGGCCTGTCAGACTCGCTGCAAGACTGACTGCTACTGGAGATTCTTCCTGCCCACAGCATCACTCTTTATGCCAACTCTTTGGAGATCGTTTAATGACACAAGCTATAAAAACATTTAATTTCCTCTGGGAAAGTATTCAAAAATACCTCATTAATAAACTATTTTATAAATACTTTATAAATTAAACAACACAAAACAATTTATTTGTTTAATGATTATTCTGTATGTCAACTTTAGAGGTTTATGGTCTTAAATTCAGTCTGTCACACATTTTCCTCTCTAGAGGTACATTGTTATTGAATAGACAAAATAACATCAATAGATATATTTCCACTGACTATAAAACTGCACAAATTTAAATTACAAGAATAAATTTGCTTAATGAAAACACTCCAATTTTGTTTATTAATGATTTATCGCATGAACAAAATTTTCCATGATTTCAATTTGCTTTTCTCATTTGATTAAATTGCAAAATTGTGTTTTGTCAACATTTGTGTCATTCAGTTCTGAGAATTGATTGTAAGCAACTAATTTCTCTTTTGTTTTTATGATTTAAAAAAGGACGTTTATGACTCCTAGCGCTTCTAATCGTAGAAATACCAGCAGCTTATAGGAGGATATCACTGAGAGAGTCATTCATTTAAAACCTGGAAAGTACCTCTCCAGTTACAGTAATGACAGATTATCTCACCTCACGCCTCCAGTAAGGCAGCTACTCTCTCCTGAATCATTCAGCCAGCATTCTTCAGAGGAGACAGGGTGTAATTATTAGTCCGAGTTGAGCCACCATGTATTATTATGGAGTGGCATTGGGAAAGGGAGTGGCTGCATGTGATTAAGGTGTGAAAAGTGGGTGTTTCTCCAAGGAATTTGCAGCATCTCAATCAGCATCATCTGTTCTTTATGTGACGCAGAAGCTACAGAAGGAACATGTCTGTCATGCAGCTAGTTTGCCTTTTGAATGAGGACAATTCACTGCAAGAGAGATAAACTGTTTCAGATTTTAGGAATGCACCGATCCATTTTTTTCAACTTCTGACACCGATATCGATATCTGAGGTTTAGAATCACCTGATTCTGATCTGTTACACAAAAACGGTACTGAACTGATTTAGAACATTTCGTTTTTTTTAAAACACAGACATAAATGTACTGAATTACACGTTTATCTGATAACTCTGAACCGGTTCAACTCACTTAAATACGCCAGAAGCTTCACAAGCTCGTGTAAAACAACTTTAACAGAAACTGACAAAAGCAATAGGTTGACTGTCTTAGTAAAAAAAAAGCACCAAAGATTGAAAAAGACTCTCTGTCTTTATTGCCAAGCTTGTTCAGTAAACTAAATAACTTCTCTTTGCTAAATAGCAAACTCAACATTTATGCTTCAGACATCCAAAATAGAGTATATGCTGCAAATATTGATTAACCTAAGATTCTGTGATAATTAAATATCTGTCTGTAGCGCCTCCAGATCGTTATCTAGGTGGAAATCAGGGAATCTTTATTCCTCCACCTCTTCTACTTCTTCTTCTTCATCTTGCATGAAGGAAATATTGTTTGCCACATTCCTGTTTCTCCTGAAATCTACAACCATGTCCTTTGTCTTGCTCACAATCAAGATAAGATAATTGTTCCCACACCAGCAGACCGAGACGTCTCTGTCCTCAACTAAAGCTCGACCTCTGAGCCATTTGATCCAAGACTTGAACAGAACGACTGAGTATTAGTACTAAGAATAAACAGAATAAAATAAAATTACGAGCATAAAGTCAGAAAACTATGTGAATAATGTTATAATACTGTGAGAATAAAAGTTGTTTCAGTAGAATAAAGTCATAGTATTACAAAAAAAGAAATTATCTTTTGAGGAAAAAAGTCATAACATCACAAGAATAAAGTCATATGAGAATAATGTTGTAAATATTTTGGAGCAAATCTGTCCTTTTCTGTTTAATGTTCCTCACATAAATCTTTTCCATCGTTTGCTGCGTAACATCCGTCTTTATGATGCCAGAGCCGTTGCGTTGCCAACCATTTCGGCGTACAATCCAATCACTTATCTTTAGCCGTCAAAGTGAATGATGGACGTCATTACTAACCTTTGTGTTTAATGTCGACGCTTAAAGATTCATTGATGAGCAGGAAACTGAATAATTCGCTCAGCACACAGAAACATCCAACACAACTTTCATCTCAAGGTAATAAAAAATAAATCTTGATTCCTTCAACTTCTGTTTCTTCATTTTCTTGTCAGTCAGGTTTCTTTATAGCCTCTTCAGTTTTAATTCCCATTGGTCTCCAGGACATGCAAAGCTTGTAAACGTTGACTGTTAAACCGCTGCAGTTTCCCATAAATTATGGGATAAAACGTTGGTCATAAACGTGGGAAGGAGACATCAAGGAGAAGTTTTTTTTATATCATGCAGCTAAAGCTGACTATGAAAATATATGCAGTTGATTGTGAATAGAAAAGTAAAAGTGATTAAATATGTGGCTGAACATAAAAAAAAGATTGTAGTCACTATTTTAAATTTAAAGATTAGGACAGATATCAGCCGATTACTAATAATTTATTTACGTATCGGTTTTTTGTCCGATAAATAAAACCGAGCCGCTAAAAATAACCGATATTTATCTTCATCCTGTTTCCATCTGTTTATTGTTGTTGTTTTTTTTCTCCAAAGAATGTCAAAATGGTGGTGAAATATACTGAATGTGTATTTAAATATCGTTATCAGCGATAATATTAATATTGGTTATTGAAATCAGCCCAAAATTTTATATCAGTGCATCCCTGGTACAGCTGCATGGATAACTTGAATACTTTATACAGGAAACCAAAAACTTGCAAATGATGAAATAAAAAAAATGATATGTTCTAAAAATAAATCAATGTCTTTTTTTTTATCATTTAATTGAGTTAAAAACAAAAATAAAAGTATTTGACTGAAGCAGAAAAGGAAGATTTAGTTGCAAATTCAAAATATCTGATTAAACTTGCAGCTGCCTGAGTAAAGTAAATGTTTGTCTGCATGTAAGTGTTAATAAAATTTAAAAATAATTAAAAATAAAGAAAACATAGCATTTAAGTTTGAAAAGGCAATTTTACAGAAATTTTTAGAAAAACACCAGCTACATTCTCAGATTTTCATATTTAATTCCACTTTGTTTTCTCTTTGAGCCTTTTCTGTGAAGTTTACTAAAACTAAATAAAATTTCCTATAATAACTGCAGTCAGTAGCACCTTTTGATTCACCTCTGTGGTTTATAAATCTATGTAGCCGAACAATATCTTTGTGAATTGAAATGTTTTGCATAAATTCCAGTTCATTTGACTGGAATCCTCAGACAGGTGGATCAGATTTAGAGAGGAAAGACGCAGCAGACTGATTTTATGTCCTGAGTTTCCATCCGCCAGAGTTTTCAGCTTTTTACTGTCAATGCAAATTTGACAAGATAGTTCCACCTGTTTCCATGCACCGCTGTGGTTCAGCCTCAAATGGCGCTTTGCAGCTTTACTGTGACTTACCTGAATTTAAAATGTTTACTGCACATTATGTGATAAGATATAATGTGATACTTTAGGGATAAATTTGAGAAGTGTAGTCTTGTTTCCATGTCGTGTGAGAGAAAATTTCTGTTTAAAGCTGCAGTGAGCAACTTTAATAAAAACATATTTTTTACATATTTGTTTAAGTTATCACCATATCATGACAGCATAAGATGAGACAGATAATCTGTGAAAAGATCAACCTCCTCCATCTCCATCCTGAGCTGCAATGAAGAAAACAACCAATCAGAGCCGGGAGGCGGGTCTTAGCGCTGTCAATCAACCTCAGGAAAACACGGTTATGTGGGCTAATGGCGGAGGAACAACTCACCGTAACAGGAAGAACGATTATGTGCTAACTATCATGTAGCGTTAGGGAGGGAGTCATGATTGATAGCGCTAAGACCCGCCTCCTGGTTCTGATTGGTTGTTTCTAGTTAGCACTGGGAAAAAACTATGGAGCTAGATGTTTTCACAGATTATCTGTCTCATATTTTACTGTTATGACAAAGTGACAGTTTAAACAAAAACAGTAAAAGATTTTAGCTCTAATAAAAAAAAAACAAAAAGGTTTGAGGTTCTCTGCCTTCTGCAGCGTTGACTGACAGCGCTAAGACCCGCCTCCTGGAGGGAGCGGTGCATTAGCAAAGCAACTCAGGCAGGAGGTGGAAGAGTTTGATCTTTTCACAGATTATCTGTCTCATAACGACATGGTGGCAGTTTTAACAAACATAAGTCTCAGTAAATCTAACCACTGAGTGACAGCTGCTGTAATGTTTTCACAAAAAGGAAGTTTGCATGAGTTGCTATCTCTGAGCGAACCTTTGTTTCCACCGGGAAGAGACGGTTTGCAGGGACCCACGGATGTGTGCAGCTCGTTTCCTGAACGGTGTGAGGGATCCTCCAAAACAACAGAGGATCTCTGCATGACGCACAACACTAGATTAGATGGAGATCTGAAATCTACTCTGAGGAGGAAAGTCTGACGTTGCTTTCCATTTTATCCGATGAAAGTACTTTGAATGTGCCAAAACAGAGCTGAACAAATAAACTAGCTGTGCCACATATTTCTTTCTTTCTTTTTTTATTGCAAATATATTTTCTCGTCTTCATCTGAATGAAAACTAATGCAAATGTTCTTTAATATCTCAAATTTGTTGAAAAAAGCTGAAAGTTTTTCTTTTTCTTGCAGGTTTTTGCTGAAAATGAGTTCATCTGCTTCACCTACAGTTCCTTCAAACACAACCTCAGTGACAAAATCTAAAGAACAAATTCTGATCCAGAGTAAGAAGCAAGTTTACATTCTGTTCATGTTTTTGGTTCTTTGCCATGCCAGTTTATGTCTGGTGAACTGGAAAGTCTGTCATGCATGCAGTAGAAAATATTTGCTCTGTTTTGTTTACTTGTAAGTGATTGTGTTGCTATATTCCAACACTTGGTGAAAACTCATTTTCATTTTGTCCTCATTGTGGCAGAATGTATTGATAAAACAAACTGATAAAATATGAATAAATCACTGTTTCTGCATTCAATGAGTTCTTCTTAAATATTAAAATCTTCTCATATTGGTGTGATTTGGCAGCACAGAGACAAAAACTTCTCAGATTTGATTGATAAAATAACAAAACTGCTATATTGAAGGTTATATTTATGTGTCGCTGCAACTTTTATAGCCTAAAAAGTAAGTTTCTCTATCAGTCTAGTCAAATAAAACTTAAAGGTTAGAAAGATATTTATTATTAAAAAAATATTACTGGTAATTTAGCGTTGCTTGTGTAGTAACTCAATACAAATATTGCTGAAAAAAGCTTGCTGTTTGTAAAGAATCACCATGTTATTTCTTAAAATAAGGATCATTATAATAATTTTCATAAACAAAGACGTATTTTTTTTCTGTGGGATGAAAAAAAATAAAACACTTCCAGTTTCCATAGTTTTCAACAAACAGATCAAAAAATATATTAATGGTACTTCTAGCGACATTCTCTATAGAAATTTAATGCTAATATGGCAGGAAAACTGGAAAAACACTTTTTATTTTTGCAAAAACTTGCATGCATATTTAAAAACATTAATTGAATCTTTATAACGTTTATTTAAAATTATAAAGAGTCATTGCAGAAGGTCTAAAAGAGCCACTTTCGGCTCCAGAGTCACAGGTTGCAGAACCCTTGAGTTCTTAACAGCCAGAAGATAAAATGTGATTTTTGTAAATGTAGGTGAAAAGCAGCCGTTCGTCAGGCTCACCTCTGTTTCTGTGTCTGGTTCTCAGGCTCTGGGGCGATGATTGCTGTCATTGTCATCGGCATCATCATCATTCTTGCTGTTGTTCTCATCATCCTGAAGACGTACAACAGGTAAGATGACATTCCTGCATATTGAATTGGCCTGATTAGACAGAGCTGGATCTATTTTTACTCACTTCAGGGAGAATTGGATCCTTTCTGCAGCGTTCTGGCTTTTCATCCGGGCCAGCTTGAAATATCTGATTATGATTATTTCTAGCAAATTCTTTTGAAATTTCTACAAAAGGAAATTCTAGAACATTTCTAGGATTATTCTGATATTTTTTTCTAGAAATTTTTCAACTATTTAAACTCAGAAATATATTAAAAGAAAATAGCAAAAGTCAAAACGTTATCCTAAGTTTAAAAAGTCAAAAATTTTCAGAAATCTAAAAATTTTTCTAGTTTTTTTTTTTTTTTTGATCAATCTCAAAATTTCTGAGTTTGTTAGTAAAAATTCCCTAATACACCTTCATACTTATTTGATTTCTTACATTATTATGCCGTTAAAATGTGGACATGTTTGCGTCCTGGTTGGAAAAATAACAGTTTTCTCGTCTTCTTGGCCAGACGGACTCATGAATCCAGACTGCTGGGGGGCAGGGCCGGCTCCAGACCTCGTCCCAAGACGTCCCAGTCCACGGTTAACGGCAGCGTTCCTCTGAACAGCATGGGAGTCAGCTCCGTGTCGGGCAGCATCACCAACTCAAACCCGGTATCAGAGGACGGCTTCCAGCTGCCCACAGTGGACGGGAATCACTCCGAGCAGTTCAGCACCACCAGCGACTACAGCGAGTCCACTGTGGTCACCGTACACGACACGCCCTCCCCACTGAACACATAGCACACAGGCTGCAGCTCCACTGGCTGAGGTTTGAATTCAAACCAACACTGACTGAACCCTGCAGGAATCTTCACCGGCCTGGAAACTGGAGTGCTCAGATTACAGGGAACAAACTGTGGATTATGAAGGATATTATGTGAAGACAATTTGAAGAAGAAATGCAGTGTTTTCTGAGAAAACACCAAGGGAATGGTTCTCAACGTTTTCTACAAACATCCGTGAATTTGTTCGCTGCTCATTATTTTGGAAACAAAATGATCACATATAAAGCAGTTATGGATTTAGTAGATTACAGTGTAACAGATTTAATTCCCATCATTCCGTCTTTGTGTTCTCCTCACAGAGTAGCTTTAGGTTTACAGAAAGTAAATATGTATTTCAATGAAGAATCAATGAAGATGTTTTGTTTAGCATCTGTCAGCAAAACCCATTGATGTGAATCTTTAATAATTTGACACTAAAGTATTTTGCACTTTATTTTCTCGGCTCCTTTGTCTTTGTTTTTGTTTGTCTTTCTTTTTGAGTCTTGACTAATAAAAAGTACAATGTTTTATGTTTTAACTGAGGATTTAATTTATCCAGCACTGCGTAGATAAATAATAGATGCAGTAGAAAAGGGCTGAATCCCTTGAATGTTGCTTAGTTGCTCAGATCCAAACTCTGATCTGAAATAACCTGATTTAGTTTGTCATTAATAGTAGCATCGTTATCATAGACTAATTACTTAATATAGCACAATTCACTACATTTAATGCTTCTTTTCATCTAAATGCTTGACCCAACTTGAAACTAAATGATTGTATTCTCCAGATTTTTTAAAACTTCCTTCTGGCTCGTATAATATGAGCTCTGCAGCACCAGATAGTTTGTTATGTGGATCACCTCAATATTATGAAAAGTCTTTTTTATCGAGATAATACGGATCATGTCCTAAATATATGTGTATTTTTTTAGATGCCTTGTCTGTTCCAGCCTATTTAGGGCATTAACATACTGTTGTGATCAATTTTGCTGTTTTGAACTGGAGAAATCCACTTTGCGCCTCTCCAACTGCATCATCCAGGTCACGTGTCTGAAACCCAGCAATAAAACATGGCATTTAAATATTTAATCAGACCAATAAAAATAAACATTTCTGAAAGAGGATTGTGGTCTTAATTTAAAAAAAGTACCTGCCTATAGGTTGTTACTTTCAAAACATACTTTTAAGATGACAAACAACTTTCATAGGGATGTATTTATGTCTGAATAAGAATATATATATGATTGTTTACATGTCAGTTATGTGATTCAATAAATAACACCAAGAGTCACTGGCAGAATTAGGCTGTTTGGTATCTGCAGAGACAATTTGGCTAATTTTAACTCTGCTGGTTGACAAATAAATACATTGCTGTTGTGCAATTTAATTATTGGATTTAACAAGACTCATTCATTTCCAAATGTGCCACTAAAAACTAGACAAAATGGCTAGAAATCAATTCCCTTATTATCCTACCATCTACAAAGAAACAGTTTTGGATGACCTGACCCTTAAAAATGTCACGTTTAGCTTAAAGTGATCTGCAAGAGGACACGTGTATTCAGCCACCGATTGTTTAGGAGTTACTGCGCCCTCTGGTGGAAGTACTTTCAGAACGAATGGTAGATTCACGTGTACAAGTGAACAAAATAACTAAATGGTATTTAGTGCAATAAAAATAAACGCGACGTGTAATTGATATGTATATTTCAACTGGTTTTATATTGTTAAATGAAAATACCATACACAGGCTACGCGAGAATATAAATAAATGTCGGTTGGTTTAAAAATATTGACGAACAACCAGAGTGATCTTGAACGCAACTTTTAGGCGACTAAGATGCAGTTCACGTCACAATGGTGACTGTAGGTGAGTGGAATCGGTTCAATTGGTTTTAAAATACTATTCGCCATCTTTATTGTTGACATTGGATTTGAGTTTATTTAAAAGTTCACTTTTCTTTTTAACGGCCTGGAGAGCAAACACAGACGATGTCATGGAAGTAGCGTAGCTATATCAGGTGTAGCGAGCTGCTAACTTTCTTTTTAGCTGGCTGGAAAGCTAACACAGAAGATGCTACGGAAGTAGCTTTATTTCACTATTGTTGTTTCTGACGCTGAAGTAAGCATCCCACTCGGTTTTTGACTAAAAGGCTATTTCACTATTTCTAATGAATCTGGCTTTGAGTCACTCTATTTTAAAAAATGTCTAAAGGTTAAAATATGTGTTAAATTGCTTCGTAGCCATCACCGATTTTACATTTTGTAATTTTGAAATCGCGACAGAAATTACAGAAGTTTATGAAAACTCAGAAAAGCTCATTTTGAAGTTTTTGTTCCACACAAACAACATAATTTCCAAAACACAGATTGATTTTAGTTTAATTTGATTGTTTTCATTCAATACACAGTTGAATGTTTTGTTTTTGAAAATAGAAAAAGGGAAATTGTTGTGAAAACTTCCTTCAGTTTGCGAAAAAGGAAAAAGAGTCATTTTAGTTTTGTTGCTTTTAGCTTTTTTATTATTTAAGAAGCTTAAAACAGTATTTTACTTAGTCTGTCATAGTGAAATATAATTATATCCAGGTTTGACTTTAGTAGCAGATGCTGCTTTCATTTTAGCTCCATTTTTATTGAACTGTAGTGCATTTTCTGATATGAAGCAGCAGCTTTGTGATACTGAAGTGAACCTGAACCTGGTATTGAATGTAACTGTGTTTTGTGTTTGAAGCTGAGGTGCTGAGTTTGCTGCTGGTGTCGCTGCTATGGGGCTGCACAAACCCTTTCCTGAAAAAAGGTTCAGAGGGGATAGAAAATGTGACAGAAACCAACAGAGTCTTTCAGCTGCTCGCTGAAATCAAGTTTCTTCTTCTAAACATAAAGGTATGTGTAAAACTTTAAAATATTTCCTGTTTAATTGAAGTCTTCATTATCATTTGCTGAACCTTTTTTTTCTTTCTAGTATTTGGTCCCATTTCTAATAAACCAGAGTGGATCTCTGGTTTATTTTTATACACTATCAACAACTGGTAAGAAACAATTCAGAGGTGTTATGACTGATGTCTCATGTTTACAACAGAATAAGGGCTATTTTAGATTTCTTTAAAAAACAACAAAAAAACATTTTAAATTTATCTATATCTATAAAAAGTGACATTTCTCAGTTAGAAAAGTTTGAAATGTTTTAGAGAAAAACTCAAGTTTTCAAGTTTTTTCTGGAATTTTTTTTTTTTGACTTTTCAAACTCAGAATTTTAACGTTTTTCCCGGAAACTTCTCTGAGATGGTTTTATTCTTAAAATATGTTATTTTTTCAAGCAAATTTTTGACTTTTGAACCTCAGAGGTTTCTAGACCATTTCTGATTTTTTTTCTATTCAAATTTCAACTTTTCCAAATTAGAAATTTCTTACAATTTTTGTTAGATCATCTCAAATGATAATTTTCTTTTCTCGCCAATTTTTGACTTCTCAAACTCAGAAATTTCCAAGTTTTTTCTAGAGAAATTCTGATTTTTTTTCTTGCAAATTTTCAACGTTTCAAACTATTTTTTTTATTTCCATGTCTTTATAGAAAATGTATCAAATTAAAAAAATTAAAAAAATTTTCTAAAATTTTGACTTTTCAAACTAGAAATTTCTATGCATTTCTTTCTAAAAAAAAATGTAAAATAAATCTAACTTTCTGAGATTTTAAGTGGACATTTCGTCCTCTTTTAATATGCGGCCAAACAAATACGACTCAAAATATCAGAGCTTCTTCTATCCAGATTTGTCTCTTGCGGTTCCTATGGCGAACTCTCTCACCTTCCTTTGCACTCTGCTGACGGGAAAGCTGCTGGGGGAAGAGTTTGGAGGCAAACGTGAGTCATATGTTCATCTTCATCCATTGCAGCATCTATTATTCACCGTTTTCTGTCTTCATGCGTCAGTAAAAATGTTTTTCCTCCACTCGATTCTGCAGGAGCCATTGTGGGAATGTTCCTCACTATGACAGGCGTCACTCTGTGCGTTATAAGCTCCATCGAAGGCAAAGATACTGAGAGACAGAACGAGAGCCACCCTCAGCTCTGATGGAGATCAAGATTGAATCATTTGTTGAAGAAAAGCAAAGCTGCATCTTCAGAAGGACTGAAGGCAGAAAACGTCTCCGAAGAACAATCTCTTCCAGATTTACTCAGGTTGGACTTCAAAAGGAGGAAGAGGAGGCAGGTTCACTCCAGAACTGGACTGGATTTATGGAGCTCACATGAAAAAAGATTTTTTTGATTTTACTTCTGTGGGAGATGACAAAACTGTTTTGTCATACAAAATGACCTTTGTATGTCAATCCCTGCTTTAACTAAATTATTTCCTCTTTTCCAAAGTCGGGTGAAGAAACACTAATAAAACCAGCTGATGATGCTCTAAATGTCCTTCAGTCTCTTCTGAATTTCTGTGGATTTCCTGTTTGTTGCTCTGATTTTGTGTGACAATAATTACTAAAATATTTTGGTGTAATTACCAATTAGTTCGTTCTTATTATTGCAAATATTTCCTATAACCTATTTTCAAATGAAGGGTTAAGAATATGGGTTAAATCTAATTTATTTCACATTAAAATAAAACATTTCACTTCATGTTTATTTTTGATTAAATATCAGACTTTAATACATAAACAATTTTTTTTTAATTGCTGAGTTGACTTTATAAGAAACATTAAATTAAAAGGACAGCTAACATACAAAGGAATATAAACTTTTATTACATAATTTCATGGATTTAAGACACAAATGACTTTAAATGTCATATTTTAGTACTGAACTACTGACATAAACTGCTTCCTCAGTCAAGCACACCTAATTTTTGACTCAGAACAAAAAAAATATTTTCTCATGTATTGAACTAACAATTTGCAAATGGATGAAAAACAAAAATATTTTCTAAGACTTTTCATTGACTTTACATAAGAAATGATGCTCTCTACTTCCTGCCAAACATGAAAACAAAAAACCCAGAAAAAATAAAAACTTTAATTCGTAAAAAATTATATTTCAAGGGTGGAAAATTCTAGAAATTCAATATTTGCTTTGAATGAAGACAAGTGAACAACAATGGCATATATAAAAAAATGTAAAAACTGTTTGCATGTTCTGCTTGTGCATTAATGGGTTTTTGGTTGACACAGCAGATCTTCAAGATTATTTTCTGTTAAATTAAGATGCAGGGCTGAATGTTGGTTCCTGCAGATTCCAACACTTCATGTCATCATCAGAGTTACTCCTTTAGAACAGGATGAACAGATTAAATAATCTCACTTTCAGCAGGTTTTTCAGAGATTTGTTGGATTTTCATTCACATTTATGTCTTATGATTAAAAAAAGACAAAATACAAACAATATGCAAACTTTTCTCAATATCACAGTTTAGATACTACTAATTTCATCAGAGACGGCATTAAGCGTCCTGCAGGCTCTTCTATCACAGGAAACATTAAAATCAGTAGAAAAGCAAAGTTTCTCCAGGATTTTATAGATGTGAAGTCGGCAGTCGTGCCTGCTCTTCCCTGATCTTCCCCTCTGACGATTTCGTCTTCAGTTCAGCCTCTTTCTAAACACAAAAACAGAAACCTGTCATCAGTTTTCTACAAAGCTGCATTAGGACCACTGTGGATCCTTTTTTTCCCAAGTCAGAGTACATTTTTGCAAAGAAACTCAGGAATTTTTAGATTAATTTCAGAAAGATTCAATAAAAAAACAGAATTTCTTTGAGGTTGAAAAGATAATGTGTGAGAAATTTTTAGATTAATTCCAGAAATTTTCAAGAAAAATGTGTGAGTTATAAATTTATAAACTCAAAAAATGAGATTGATTTTATATTATTAAAAAAAATAGACTTGGAAAATTTCTGAGCTCCAAAAATATAAAAATTTTGATAAATTTTACAAATGTTCAAAAAAACCTTTAGAGTTTTTATTTTTAAATATGTGAAATCTCAATTTCTGTGTTTTTCAAAAAATTAACAACTTTAAAAAACTAATATTAAAAAAAATGTTTTTTCTAAAATATTTGAAATTAATCTCAATTTCTGTTTTTCTCAGAAATTGAGAAAAACAATGTTCTTATTTTTTCCTGAACATTTCTGAGATTAATCTCCAAATGTCAGAGTTTTTTTCAGATGAATTTACTGTCTGTTGTCTCGTTACAGACAGATTGATGTGTGGGTGTTTATACCAGGATCTGAGCTGCTGACTCCTGCTTCTGTTCAGATGCTTTCACCTTTCATACAGAAATAAATTATTTAAGCACAAAAATCACAGTCAGACAGGATTCATTTGGTAATATAAACACCCACTCTCTCACTCTACCTGCTTCCCATTCGGTTCCTGTTGATGCTTGTGCTGCTCACTCTTTTCTGCATGTCTCTTGAGGGAAATTGATGTTTTGTAGTTAGAGAAACATTCATGCATTGTTCTTTTAAAGGTAAATAAATAGATACAGTCTGGCCAGAAAATCTGGGATTAGGTCACATTGAACAAAGAGTTATTTCCATTTACTTTTTATTTATTATTTATAAAACGCTGCTCACTTGTGGAGAGTTCTGCACCGGATCCTCTGTGTTGCTTATGTCTTCATCTTCAACTATTTCTGCAACTCTCTTTAGGGAAACAATGAGAATCTGATTAAAGCTTTATCCAAATCTCTGGCTTATGTCTTTTATTGTGGCCGTATCAGAGCCGTTGCAGGTAAAACAGGAGTAAATTTACACCAAAATATGTTCTAGAAAAAAAAACTAGAAAATGTCTGAGTGGGAAGAGTAGAAAAATGCTAGAAAAACTGAGAAATTTTAAGATTGATCTCTGAAATTTTCTGAAAAATCTGGGAAATTTCAGAAAATTTTCAACTTTTGGAACTCAGAAAATTTCCAAAAGTCAAAGATTTTCTTGAGATTAACATTTTTTTTTCAGCAATTTTTCAACTTTTCAAGCTCTTTTGATTATTCTCAAAATTTCAGTTTTTTTTCTAGTAAATGTTTGACTTTTCAAGTTCTGAAGCGTCCTTATTTTTTTGAGAAAATTTCTGAGATAAAGCTGAACTTTTCTAATTTTTTCCATCAAATTTTTTGACTTTTCAAGCTCAGAAATTTCCAAGTTTTTTCTAGAAAAACTGATTAAGCCAAAAATTTCTGAGTTTATTCCTAGTAAATTTTCAACTGTTTAAGCTTAGAAACGTCCTTGTTTTTTTCTAGAAAATGACTGAGATTAATCTCAAAATGTCAGATTTATTTTGGCGAAATCAATAATGGCCATGAAAGCCTTGCTGACTTCCAGGTAGCAGAAACAGAGTTTCATGAGTTTTATTTCACTGTAATTCAGACAGTATTTTGATGTAATGAAACATGAATGCTAACCTGATCAACAGGAAGCTCTGTAGCCGTATTCTCGTCCTCCTGCACCTCCTCTGCACCTTGAGCCTCCTCTCTGTTTGTCCGATCCTCTCCTTTGGGCACACCTGGCTTACCTGTAACAAATATATATATATATGATAGAATTCCACATTAAAGGTTTCTGTTAGTTTTCCACTTGAGAACGGTTGGATTTACTATATTTTTACATATTGCTTTAAGTGAATAATTCTGTATTGACCATAACAAATGAAACACTGAACAACATTTTTGATTAAATGTAAGGTTTCAATTGTTAACTTGTGTTTTATGTCTTTATATTTTTGTGTTTTTATAATGTAAGGACTTTCAAATCCTTGTTGCTGAAATGTGCTGAAATGTGCATTCACAAATGAACATAATTGATTGATTAATTTCATGTATTTGAAAATAATCTAGAAATTATTTTCAAATAATCTGCCACTAGAACAAATACATTTTCATTTAGGAATTATTTACCTAAAGCAAGCTCCTATATCTTGCTGAATAGTTATTAGTAAGTTAGTTTTGTCTCATTTTAAGTGCAGTTGGATATTTGAAATAGAAACTAGACCAAAAATACTTTTGTGTTTTTGCAGTGTTGCATGTTAATTTTGTCTTACATTTGTTTGCTTTGACAGATAAAACCCAAATAAAAAACACAAAGATGTGATGTTTCAATGCAACAACGTGGTCGAATGTTCCGAGGGGTTTGGGTCGGATTGAACAGCGTTCCCAACCAGGTCCGTCGGTGAGCAGCGGTCTGCTTTGCGTCCTGTTCTTGCGAACTTTGACGGGCCGGGCGAAGTATCCGGACGCCTCGTCTGCTCTCTCTCTCCTGCTCAACCGCTGCGACGCCTGCAGAGCTGCAGCTTCATCTCCTGTTGACTTCACCCTCCGGCCATCGGACTGAAAGTCATGGCTTACAGCTCAATATACATTTTGATAAAAATATACAGATTTACACCTAAAGTTTCTCTCTGGATCTTTTAGTTTAATGAACTAAAAATTCGTCACAGCATCCCAATAAAACAGGGAGAGCTTCTCCTTATTTTATAACTTTATTTCTTGAATTAATACAAGTTACAGCAACATTAAATTTTCCTCTTGGATCAGTAGTTTTTGAGTTCATTTAAATTTGAGTTACCTCTGGGGAGTTGAGGAGAGCTGAGTCACTGTACCTGTCTTCGGGACCGCTTCCTGCTTTTCTGTTCTGAGAGAAAAACAATTATTTGACTGACAAATATTCACAATTTACCTACACATGTCCACAGAAACTTGATGTCATGGACTCCTCTGCTTTATGTTTTATAACTAATTCCTTTTTTTTTTCTTACAGTTTAGTAGAGCCTTTAAACAGAAAAAAGTAGGAGTAAATTTCCACCAAAAGACTAAAATGTTGAAAATATCTGAGTTTGAAGGAAAAAATTTTAAACTTTTCAAACTCAAAAATGTCAGTTTTTTCTATTAATTTGATAAAAAAAACTTTTATTTTTGAAACATTTTTTTTGTTTTAAAACATTTCTACAATTTTCTCTAAAAATGTTTGCCTTTTCAAGATCTGAAATTTTTATGTTATTTCTAGAAAATGTCAGTTTTTTTCTTTTAATCCACTGATATCTGCCAAGACTTTTCACACACATCAGTACAGACTGTACTCTTCTATAAAGTGCTCATTAATAATAAAATAAGGAAACTAATTAAACGTATAAGATGATTTTTTTTTTTAACCTGTGTTCTCCTCGGTAGTTTCCTCTTCTCAGGATAATGTCTAAAAACAACAAAAAGAAAGATTTGATCATAGTTGTTGGTTAGTTTTCCAGTTTTCTGATGCTCTATGGTGGAATGAAACAAGCATAAATCCTCTCTCGACATACAGATGATGTAAAATACCTCTCTGCAGCTTTTGAAACCAGCAGCTCCACATATGGAAGTTTCTTGAACCTTTCGGTTCCAACAGCAACATAGCAGCGGCCGGTCTGCAACTCCCCAGCCGAGGAAACGGAGACTCCGTCCAGAGAGCACAGCCTGCAAAGAAACGCCACCAAATCCCAGAGTATTAGGGCCATTGTAAGTAGTAAAAAAAGAAATGGATTTCTGCAAAAAATCTCAAAATTTTCCAAGAAAAAACATGACATTTTTTAATATGAAAAGGCAAGAATATGCTAGGAAAAAATGTAAGATTAATTTCAGAAATATAATAAATAAATAAATCAAGGAAAATTCTGATATGAAAGGTTAAAAATTTGAAACAAAAAATTCAGACATTTTAAAGATTAATCTCTGAAATTTTCTGGAAAAAAACAAGGAAATTTTAGTTTGAAAAGTTGAATTTGGTAGAGAAAACTTAGAAATGATGAGTAACCTCAGAAATTTAGTGGAGAAACAGGAAATTTCTGAGTTTTATAAGTCTAAACTTTGCAATTTTAAAAAAACAAAAAGAAAAATTCTGAAATTAATTTCAGAAATATTCTAGAAAAAATTTGAAATTTTGGAGATCTGAAATTTTTGAATTTCAAAAGTAAAAAAAATTAAACTTTTCAAATGCAGAAATTCCCATTTTTTTCTAGAAAATTTCAGAGATTTTTTTGCCAGAAATTTACTCCGTCTTTTCTATCCACGCTGGCCTGAACACGATGTTGCATGTTTGCATTCGGAGGACTGCGTGTTTTGCTCCGTCTGACCTGCGCACCGCTCCCGTCCGTAAGCTGACTTTCTCTGTGATCAGACTCAGGATCTGATCCAAGTCCTGCTGCAAACTCCGAGGAATGATGAACCGGAAAGGTGGACACAGAAGATCTCCATTACGGAATACACTGAGCAGAGACGTTTAAAGAGAGGAGTACATTTTGAAAAGTTCCCAGTGAAAAATGTGGCCATTTAATAAGATATGAACTCAGTTTATTTTAAAATATGAGTCAAATTATGTGTTATATCAGTGATTAAGTACAAAAAAACTTCTTATCTGCAGGCAAACTCCAAAATTTTGTTTCTTGACATTAATTCTGTTCAATCCAAAAGACGAAACATGGTGGTGGCAGTATTATGGTGTGGGGAATCAGATTTTCAACATAAAATATTTAAAAGGAAAACAGTTATTGTGGGTCTGAAAAACACTTTCAGAGGTTTTCCTTTAAGATAAAGTTTTAACTCAGAGAATCTGAATGTAAATGCACACCACACTTTTCAGATTTTATTTGAAAAAAATAAAAAAATAAAAAAATAAAAAACCCAACTTTTAAAAACATATTCTGTTTTCTTTGCCACTGAATATTTAGGAACTATTTTTGTGCCTTTCACATAAAATCCCAATAAACTATTTTGAATTTTGTGATTGTCGGACAAGAAGATAGGAAAAATGTTAAATGAGTATAAAATATTTGTGAAACATACTGTATAATGCAAGGAACAGGAATAAACTTCCTCCATTTGGCTGAAACGTTGGGCCTCTGAATGACTTTTACCTGGAGGCGATATTTAGAAAATCAAATGCAGAACATCACAGTCTGATCAATTTAAACACCACTCATCGCATTTACGCCGCCTCCATTCTCCAGATCCATATTCATCCCAGCAAACTCACTTTTCACAAACGCATAATGACTATTTAGATATTCTGCTCGTGTAAAGTCAAGTGCGGCAGCCATGGAAACTACACTCGCTCTAAGAGTCCTTAGATGGCATATTTACTTACCATGTCTGATTTGAGTTATCCTCTCAAAGATCCTTCACAAAAAAGCAATCAGACGCAAATATGTGTCTGATATCAGAACAAAGAAGCCGTTCTGTATCTAATCCTCTGTGAGGTCGCACTCGTTTTATTAATTTATGCCCAGGCTGAGCATCAATCCAAGCCTGCCTGGACTCGCACATGGCCCTGATAGGATTGTGTGCGAAGAGGATTAAATGGACACACACACACGTTTATTACACTTCTCCACGGTAACCACAACACTGGCATGTAAGACTTTAAAACCCAATGACTCTTGTTAAAAATCCAAATGAAAGAGTCACACATTTATTCCTGAATGTTTTATGGTTTTCACAAAACACCAACAGATTACGACCAAGAGCAAAGAAGCTGCTCAGAATACAAACAAGCAACAAAACACAAGAGTTTCTCTTCTTACTCTTTAGTTTAGTGGAAAAAAAGCATACGGTTGTAACTCAGAACCTTTTTTTCTGATAAAAACTGGTTTAATCTGCAAGGCTAATCTATTATCCACCTGTAGTAAATGACTCTATAGTAATTCAAGGAGAAAATGAGAGACGCGGCAAAGATTCGCCCACTTTTTAATGCAATTTACATGACAACCGCTGACATTAGTGGTACTGCAAGCACAAAAGGCTTAAATAAAAGCTTATCTCAGTCATTGAACGCATTAAAGTTACTTTCATATTTGATGCATTTAGTTTTTAGACGCAGTAGGCAACATAAGTGCTGAAGAAATTAACGTTTTTCCCCAATCAACATATTTATTATAGAGTTTTTATCAGACATTTTTGCAGCAGAGGTTAGTAACAACTCAAGCAGTTCATGTGAACAAAGAAATTGAAACAAATATGTCTGTAGATTAAGTTATGTGCTAATGGCTCGCTGCACAAGACTCCACTGATGAAGAAAAAGCTCAGGTTTGGTTGAAGTTTGCTGCAAAACATTTGGCCACATCATTAAACAACAGGGAGAATATATTCTGTTTGGATGTCATCGTACACACCATGTTTGTCGAAGGAATGCTGTAAAAACGCAAATTATTCTTCGATAATGACATTTTATTTTGCTCAGTTCATAATGAACCTCTTGGCCTCTTGTCACTTTAAATCCAAATAATCTGCTGTTGGCCTCGCCCCTCCAATCCAACGTTTACACTCACACATGACAATGGCTGCAAAACGATGCGCAATTATACAACCGTGCATCTTTGAAAAGCAAAAGTGGAACCTCGTGCACAATCAATAAAAATGCAGAAAGTCAACAACTAAAATACTTGTCTTTTCCATCAACCATTGAAAACTAGCTGGCCAAACGTGCTGGAGTTCAACTTGGGTTGCTAGGTAATGGGCGGAGTTACGCTGTGGTTACTAGGCAACAGGGCAGAGTCTGCTGATTTGTGACATTACATTCTGGAGCTTTTAGAAACAACAGCTCATTTTCCTGAAACCAAATCAGATTAATTTGTCGCCAAACATTTTGCAAAGTGTTTTTAAAGCGCTTGTTTTTAGAAGACATAGAAACCAAAATAAAAATGTGCAAAATGTGAATTTTGTCCCATTTAACTTTATTTCTGAGTGATTTTACCACCTGTATGAGTTACTTTGTATTAACTTCATATCAACAGGATGGAAAAGGTTAATGGGTTCAATACTTTACTTGCCTTGTGCTGCAATCCCTTAGTTAGCATGTTGTTAATGAATGATGGACAGTGCAGGAGGCCGCATTAGAAATGAGAAGCCTACCTGTGCTTCATTACGAGCTCCAGGCTGCTTTTTTAGCCCTGCATGCAGATAGCTGCAACAAAACAGAAGACAGTGACGTTTTCTGGGAGATTAAGAATCAGAAAGTTCTCTGATAGAAATGTTTTTTGTACTCACTCCAGTTTCTTGAACCTCTCGAAGCCGGCAGCGACGTACTGCGCTCCCGTCTGGAGGTCCTGGAGGTCTGAGACCCTGTGGCCCTGCTTTGGGGTGTACAGGGTCCTGACGGCCAGCGGGGCGCCGATACTCTGGGTCACCTCGTTCAGAAAGGCCTCCATGGTGGCCACCTGACGCTGGTTGACCACAAACCTGCGTCCGCCGAAGAAGGGGTCTCCATTCCTGAACACCACCACGTTCTTGACCGGCGCGGCAGTGCTGGCAGCCATCTCTGAGCGACATCCATTTATTAAAGGGAAATATTAATAAACTCTCACCACACAACTAGTCTAAATCCCAAAACAGCACACTGAACTCTCTCAAAACATTGTTCAGCAGCTACACATTTTTATGCTGCTTACCCTCTGACTTAACAGCAGCAAACAGTTTAGTGACAGACCTACAGGAGGACGAGGTTCAGCTCAGCCGAATGTGGAAATCGATCCCTTCTGCTGCTGTGGTCCGTCTAGACTCCCGCTCCCCACGTTCTGCTCCGATCTCTGCACCCCTCTCTCGCGGACACTACTACTACTTTGACGGCGGCGAGTACTTCCTGGTTGCCATGGCAGCAGGGCCAGCAAGGGGGCTCTGTGGGCCAAACCATCGACAGAAACCACAACAAAGGCGAGTGACAGAGGAGGGGAGAGCGGGTGGGTCTCTGCGCTGTGGGCTGAATCAATAAGATAACCTCCACACCTGTTCATCTGTTCTCCAAAAACGATTATTAAATAAGTTTGGTACACAGAGAACATTCAAATATACAAAACTAACAACAGGTTTTTAGACCTACAGCTCCAATAGGAAGTTTAAATACATTTATAAAGGGTATAAACTTCATTAATCAGGAGTTCTAATTAGGCTGAAACTAACGACTATTTTAGTAATCGATCATTCTGATGATTAATCGAATAAAAAATTTGAATGTCCTGCAGATTTTTCATTCAACCAACTAAGCAGTTTTTATGCGACAATAAAAATTCATTAAAAGATGCAAATAAATAGTACAAAACTTTACTAAAATAAGAAAATAAACTCATCAACAAGTCATTCTTTTAGCGTACGCTTGTAGCAAAACATATTTCTAACATCAACACGTAAAAAGTTACATCAACACAGCACAGGGCTAATTTAATAATTATTTTTGTTTTTAGCTGATTAGTAATTGGATAGCAAAAAATGCTTACTAGGATTTTTGTTACAGAATTTGAACCAGATGAAGCTAAAACTGGTAGTGAGTTTTGGGTAGAACATATTTACAGACATTTTTTTATATTAAGAACAAAATATATGTATTTTTTTATACAGTTTTGGCTTACTTACTGCTCTCAGTATGTTGTTTTTTGTTTCAGCAAATGGCATATTCATGAGGCTCTATACTCCAATTAACAATTAATTGATTACAAAATTAGTTGATAATTAACACAACTAATTGTTTCAGGCCTTGTTATAAAGATATTTGCAAAGCGTTCTTTTAAGGTGGAATAATTACACAACATCCCTCCCAAATGGTCATTTCTACCATAATTTTTCACACTGGATCAAAATTAAACATACAGATTTTATAAAGATTAACTTTTGAATTAAGATGAATGAGCTACTTTGCTGACTAACTGATGGAAAATAATAAAATATCATTACAAACAGTCCATCAGATAAAGCAGAGATATCTTTGTAGAAAAATAAAATTTATTTCCTGTTACATGCATGTTTTGAATGCACTACATTATATATTACATCATAAATAATAAATACAAATAATTTTCAACTCAGATGATAATTAGAGTGGGTCAGGAGCCAAACGTTCGGCGTTATGAAGTCTGTCCTTCAGTGACAGGTACTGTAAAGAAACATAAGAAAAACACATTAAAACAGTGATTGTTGTGCAGCTACAGGCTAAAATTAGACGGTAGGATGAGCTCATCCTTGCTGTGTGGCTATTAAAATGCAAAATATTAACACTGCTAAAGCTTTTTTGAAATATGGAAAATGCTTTTGCAAAGCTTTCTTGAAACTTAGCTGGTACTTTCCCTGAACTTCCTGTGTGTTTTCTTAAGTAATAATTACATTAAACAATCTAATTCAAAATTAAAAAACAAAGGATTATTTTTCAGACTTTGCTTCAAATGAGACATTTTTTTTAAGTCTTTTAAAATTGTCTTCATCCATCCATCCATCCATCCATCTTCTGCCGCTTATCCGGGGTCGGGTCGCGGGGGTAGCAGCTTTAGAAGGGAGGCCCAGACTTCCTCCTCCCAGTCACTTCTTCCATCTCCTCCGGGGGAATCCAGAGGCGTTCCCAAGCCAGCCGAGAGACATAGTCCCTCCAGCGTGTCCTGGGTCTTCCCCGGGGCCGGGAACACCTCACCAGGGAGGCGTCCAGGAGGCATCCTGACCAGATGCCCGAGCCACCTCAACTGGCTCCTCTCGATGTGGAGGAGCAGCGGCTCTACTCCGAGTCCCTCCCGGATGACCGAGCTTCTCACCCCATCTCTAAGGGAGAGCCCAGCCACCCTACGGAGAAAACTCATTTCGGCCGCTTGTATTCGCGATCTCGTTCTTTCGGTCATTACCCAAAGCTCATGACCATAGATGAGGGTAGGAACGTAGATTGTAAAATTGTCTTGTTGAGTAGATTTTCAGAGAAGTTGTTCTCCTCTTTTGTTTATTTCCCACGTGTAAATTTTTTTTAATCGTCACTTTTTTCCACATTTAAGCACAAAAGTTTCTAATAAAAGTTTCCTGATATGTATCAGCTTTATCGTTTTAGTTTAGAAACATTTTCACGCCAACAATAAGTCATAGGCAGGTGTGGCTATTTCAAACAATATCCAAACAAAAATTTAGAAAAACCTTCAGAAATTGACACCATAAAGGGATTTTTGGATCTTACCTTCTTCCTGCTGTCAATAGCTTGTTGGAGCCAGACCAGCTCCATGGTCAAAGTGTTTCTATGGCGACGCAGCGCATCTGGCGTTCGGGGCACTTCCTGCGCCAGGCAGTACTGCTGAAAACCTGAATGAAGGATTAAAAACGCAAATATTCAGTTTTATTTCAACACAAATCTAAATGTGTAACTTATGCACTGTAAAACTTTTGAAGGTGGTTTAACTTGAGAATGAAACTTCAACTGCTGCCTTGAAAATGCAATTAGAGTCAGCAATAAAATAGTTTTGGTTTTAACTCAGAAATTGAAGTTCATTAAGTTGACTTAACAACAAGACGCAGGTTTTTTTTATTAATATTGAATTGTGAATTTTAAACGTTGCAATTTAAGCCAAATAATTATTTCACAATTTGCAAGAAACAACTGCCTTCACCCAGTTAAAGAGCCACATTTCTCTATTATATAACAACTTATTTTACTTTAGAATAATTTAAATTCTCGCATGAACAAAATTTTTGATCTGATAATGAATTTTATTAAACGTCACAATGAATTCTGATCAGAACAGGACATTAAAATAAACATTTACCTTAATAACACATTAAAGTCGGGTCAATGTAACACACTTCCATCTCAGGATACAGAAACATGCCGCTAAGCATTCTGGGAAATAATTCCCACCCCTGACTTTTTCTTCTCTAATTTTCTTAAATGCTGAAACCTTAAATTAAGAAACAGCTGAAATAAAATGCGGAGAATGTTGAACTAGTAAAAAAATGCTTAACCTTTCTGAGGGTAAACTTTATTGTCCAGCTCTGGACTGCTCCAGACGATGGAGGACCTTCTTGTGCTCTCCATCATCCCTCCATCACATCTGAGAGGAATACTGGACCAATCCTCCCTTTCAGCTTCTTTCCTCTCTGGTTGCACACAGAGCTCCTGTCCCTCCTCATCCAGGGAATCTGGACTCAGGGAAATGCTGACGTCCAGTTCTGGGTCTGGTGGATTCAGTAAACATCTAGCAGGTTGAAGACATTCTCCATCCTGTCAGTACAAGGATGACAGTCTTGAAAACATTGGATTTTTGGCTGGATCTGCTTACATTTTCCGTATCTCTTTGAATTTAATTCCAGTGGTGCTTGGATAGGTGCAGGTAACTCAAACTAGGACCACAAGATTTTTATTGTTTAAATTGGTGCATTCATTTATTCTATTTTGCATTTGGCATAACAAATTTTGCTGGACAATAAATTATCCCAGAAATCACTGCAATAAATGATAATATTGTAGTTTTGAAACCATTTCCAGCTAATATAAATGTAGTTGAAAAAATAATTAAAGCTTGCCATCTCAAAGACTAATGAACTTTAATTTTGTACGCTGGAACCGAAAGACATTTTAAATAGCCAAAATAAAACACAACAACCAAAAGCAATAGACAAAAAGGCATTACAGGACCTGAAACCGTAAATAAAATTGATTATGAAGTCTCTGTGAACAAAACTGGCCTTTAAAGCATATTAATTGTTAATCATTAATCATTTTAATTTAGCATACAATTGATTGATTTATTTGGCATTATGTTTTTCTTCTTCCTGATGACGGATGGCAACTTTGTTTGGTTAGCACCAGTCATACACGCAACAACTGATGTATTTTACAAGTAAATAAAGGAACAGAGAAATCAAATTATATTAAGACAAATATACATTTAAAAAAACGCTAGATATAAGGAAAAAGCAAGAAAATACAGGACAAAAATGATGTGATAAAATAAAATTGTATGTTCATGTGGAAGCGGCAGAAAAAGTTCTCAATATAAAGAAGCCAAAATCTTCAGATAAAAATAGTTATACATAATTTTCAACTTGTAGAGCAAATGTGTCAAACTCAAGGCCTGCGGGCCAAATCTGGCACGCTATAACTATTTATGTGGCCTTCAAGATCACATAAATAAAACTTGAACATAACAGTTGTGTGTTTAAATGTATTTTATCATAGTGTTAGATTATTAACTATCTGCATCAGGTAGCATATGGTAATTGATTTGAAATAGGACCAAGCATATTCATTCACGTTTGTTTATATAAAACAAACTGATAATGAAGCTGCTGATTGTGGTAATATCCAGTTTTTCAGAGGAATATCTTGAATTAAATGCAAAGTGAAAAACTTTGACAGGAAGTTACTTACTGTGTCTGTAAAGTGTGGGATGGATAAGGTCGTATCAGTCCACCTTAAATGGGTCACATCTCCTTCTATCTCCCTTACGATCTCCTCAAAGTCCTCACCCGCGCGCCGCACTTCGGTTCTCGTGAGGTATCCGCGCGCATGCGCCTACAGAGACAACACGGTTAGCATCAGAGTTAAGTAAGTTCTATAGCTGTGCTAACAGCTAGTAGCATCTACAGGGCCCGAACAAAAACAAATAACAACAGTCGGTCTTTAGGTAAAGAATATAACCAACATTTCCGCTTCACTGGAACATATGTGTCACCTGGAAACGTGTAATTATTTTGTCCAATTTGCTTCTGTCCATTGTTATGGTAACATGACAGCAGTTAACCCGAGAGCGGGAGTTGACTCAAACTTTTTTAACTACTTCCGGGATCTAGCTTAAAAATTAAAAGCATTTCGATGAAAAGTATAAAATCCGTATGCTTCTCTCAACCGCTTATCCTAAAATTATTACGAATTGTACATTTAATTTATTATGTTAAAACAAATGAGGTACAACCACGAATTTAAACCTGTAGCTATCGTCGGGGGAGTTTTATTTTGGAAAGCACGCCGGCGGAAGTGACTTTATGTTTGTGTTCGGGTTGAGATGTAGCAACTAGTCACATGGCACTTTTCTTCTTAAAGTTTTGTGCCACAGCTGATAAAAATGAGTGGTGGTTCAAATCAGAGAACTTTGTTCCAGACTTGGGGGGTTTCTGTCTCCCAGAACAAAGCGGTCCAATCGGGGAAGGATGCCCGAAAGGCTACTGGGGCGACCCGGACATCCTCCAGCAGAGCTCAGGTAGCTCCAACAAACCCTCCTCCTCATCAGCAAAAATCTCCATGGACAGTAATTGGTCAGAATAGCACGCATAGAGCAGAGAGACAAGAATACATCATCCCTGAAGATGAAGATGAAGATGACGATGACTTAATGGTGGTGGCTGTCTATGAAGCTGAAAGGAGCCTCCAGCTTGAGAAGAGTGACATTGTACAAAATAACCATGCAACTGGACAAAGTGTTGCTCCCTTTAGTGTTCCACCCAGTAGGAAGATGTATCCAGATCTCCCAGGTTTTGACAGCTCCTCAGCTGACGTGTGGATCTATCCCACCAACTATCCTATTAGAGACTATCAGCTGAAGATATCAGAGGCTTCCCTGTTCCAGAACACACTGGTGTGTCTCCCTACTGGTTTAGGAAAAACCTTCATAGCCTCTGTGGTTATGTACAACTTCTACCGCTGGTATCCAGCAGGAAAGATTGTGTTCATGGCTCCCACCAAACCTCTGGTGGCCCAGCAGATTGAAGCCTGTTACAAAGTGATGGGAATCCCCCAGGACCACATGGCTGAGCTGACAGGTAACAACCAAAAAACACCAGGGATGCACCGATCTGCTTTTTTCACTTCCGATACCGATTAAATGAGGTATAGTACTGGCCGACACTAAAAAACGGTGCTGAATTTACTTAAAAAACATTCCTTTAAAAAAAAACAAAAAACACACACACATAGTTGGTTTATAAAACACCTGATTATGGATATTAATCAGCTTAATCAGTTAAATAATTATTAACTGAAGTATACAGACTCACTGAAAAAACTAAATTTTTCAGTGTAGTAATTAAACCAAAACTGTACAAAATATATATACAGTTTGCATTTAATATAGGGATGCACAGTCCACTTTTTTAACTTCGAATACAGAAATCTGAGGTTTAGTATCGGCTTACACCGATCTGATACAAAAAAACAACTTAAAATGTTTCTTTATTTAAACACAGACATAAATGTACCGAATTACAAATTTATTTGATAACTCTGCACCATTACAACACACTTAAATACACCAAAAGCTTCACAAGCCTGATCCAACATCTAATAAAAACAAATTTAATTTGTTCAATCAGTGCAATTAGGAGTATAACAGCCAGTGTAAAATAAATAAACTATGATTGATCAAAACTTAAGAAATAAACTACAATAAATGTTCTTTCAAATTGTTCAGAAAGTACAATTAGGAATTCTATGTATAACGTAAAGAATAAATAATAAAGCATGAAGTGACTCAGAGCACAAAGGATAGAATTAGACTGACTAGATCTGCCCTTATGGACCGGATACATTGCCACGTTACCCGATCTAGAATTTCTTTTCAATACCGGTACTGATATATGGTAATATGTCTGGGCATTTATTTTGTTATTTATTGTGATAAATGTCTAATTATGATGAGAATTTTGAATTATTGTTGCAGTGATAAACTATGATTAGTGATGTGTAAAACCCCCAAACTGTCCAGACTGTTATTTTTAGCCACTGCTTATTTTGTGAGAGTATCAATAAATATCAATACATTTAAAAATATGATTAAATACAGTCACTGTTTGCAGGCTAGTGATGCGTATCACACTTTTTTATGTGAGTAGAGTCCTAAAGAAAACATATTACAGATGGGTATGTTTTTACCTAAAAGAGGAGTAATAAATCATTTTTATTGTTACATTTATTGTTGTCACACTAGTACCCAAAAATACAGTGATAAAACTTTAAATCCATATTGTCCACCCTTATGATACAGATATTAATATCGGTGCATTCCCAGATGATGCCCATCATTTCTGTATTAGCCGCTGCTAGCATGGTTGATATTTGTGGTTTTTGCAGGCAGCACAGCAGCGAAGCAGAGGCAGGAGGTGTGGAAGTCCAAACGCATCTTCTTCCTCACCCCTCAGGTGATGGTGAACGATCTTTCTAGAGATACCTGTCCTGCAAAGGAGATCAAGTGTGTGGTGATTGATGAAGCTCACAAGGCATTGGGTAACCATGCCTACTGTCAGGTAACCAGCTTTCAGATCTTTACTTCCATCTGTTATTATAGCAATCAATTAATCAGATAAAGGTGAAATCAATTAACTAATTACTGGTTTTATTTGGATGTATCAGAGTTAATGGGGCTGAAAATAAACACTTTATTTTCTGGTCCTTTTTGCTCTCACTCAGGTGATCAGACAGCTGAGCAGTCAGACGTTGCAGTTTCGCATCCTGGCCCTCAGTGCCACTCCAGGAGGAGACACAAAGGTGACATCACCTCGTCTGTTTTTCTAAAATTAATGTGACTTGAATTTAAATCACCACGGTAACCAATCTCTGACCCCTTGACGCTTCGTGTCCTTTTTCCAGTCGGTTCAGTCCGTAATTTCTAATTTGCTGATTTCACACATCGAGCTGCGGTCAGAGGAGAGCCTGGACATCCAGGCTCATTCCCACCAGCGGAGTGTGGAGAAAGTGGTGGTTCCTCTGGGGGAGAAACTTTCAGGCCACCAGGCTCGCTACCTCCAGGTAGGAACATGCAGAACAGTTTCATCCTGAAGGACTCACCTAATTGATTCTAATTTATTGGATAAATATTAGAATATCACCCAAAAGTTAATTTCATTCAGTAATTTGATTCAAAATAAAAACTCATGCATAGATTCATTGCTAGCAGTGCACCAATTTATCAGCCGGCTGATAATTTTGGGAGATTGGTAATCGGCTGATAATTAGAAGTGAAGTTGATCTTATCCACTGGTCTAATCAACCTCGCTTTCCTTCATGTTGTAGCGCTTTCCTTCATGTTGTAGCACTTTCCTTCATGTTGTAGCGCTTTCCTTCATGTTGTAGCGCTTTTGCAATTTGTAATTGTGCTTTCAATTTGCTGAAGTGGTTTGCACCTCAGGGCCACCGTAGAATATATTTCTTATAATTAGACTATAGGTTAAATGACTCGAGGTTTGATTTGTAATGCTGTGTGACGCACTGTAGATCCGTTTGAGGTGTTTTTCTGCCATCTTCTGGATATTTCTGGGGGGTTTTGTCTTGATTTTGTGGTGAAACCTCAGCATCACATGGCTCTCTCCCGGCTTTGTGGTTCTTTCTGGGTCAGCTGAGATCAAAAGGATTGATTTTTCTTGAAAGCATCTTCCTGTTTGACTCTGGTCAAGCTGTTACTGCTGCCAGACTGCGTTTCGAGTTATCAAAGAAGCCGACCTGCTGCTGGTCCTTTTGTCTCGGCTAAGTGTCTGCATGTGTTGTTTTTGTAAATGTGCAGCGAGACAGGATTTTCTGAAACATGACATCTGCAATTTAAAGCTTAGACTAGTTTGCTGATTGACCAGCTTTTGTCCTCTGCAGTTTGGCCAGTGTTCATCTTGACTGCTTCTCTTCTCTCCAAGTTGGGTTTGAGGCAGAGAGAGTTTTTTGTGAGTGAACACATAGGTCAGAAGTAATATTTTATTTATTTTAAGGTTGAGAAAAAAATTTTTAAAGCTGTAAACATTTTATCAGTTTTCCACGCCTCTCTTTCACTGTAGTTTTGTGTTTCCACAAACTTTCCGGCTTAAGTTTTGTCAGAGCTTTTGTAAGATGTTTCCATGGGATGCTGAAGGTCAGCAATAAGCATTAAATAGCGTTTTTATGGAGAAATACTTTGTTATTATGTGAAGTACCACCATGTTCTAAATGGATTAAGATCTGGATAGTTTCCTGGACATAAACCAAATGTTTTAATGGTTTCATCTCTTTGCCTCCATGACATGATGCCCAGCTGTAATGGAAAAACATAATTTATAACCAGTTTGCTCCCTGATACTACTCCTTATTTATCACAGTGCTTTAGGGAAAATCATCCCTTGGGAAGCCTCAGCGACTGCTTTCCTCACCTTTCCTTCCTGTTTGAGTAGAAAAAACATTTCCATTTCAGTTCTTTCTTGGAGAGATACTGCTTTTTGCCAACCGTCTTAATATTTGATGTTACATTTCAAAGCAGGGTTTGATTGTTTTCTGTTTTTAATCAAATAAAAACGAAGCAGCCTATTGGTTTGATCAGATCAAACCAATGGCTGTGTGTGATAAAATTCACACAGCCATTTTATCCAACTTGTGCTAATCAGTGTGATTATGTGCAGTTTGTGCATGAGGTTCATCGTTTAACTCTTTATTTAAATTCATAAACTGTTAATATTTAACACTACGACTAAATCCTGGAGCAAAGCTGCATCGTATGGAGGTAACGGTCAGATGCTAAGATTGCACATGTCAAAAGACGGGACACCAGCACATTTTATTGAACAAACAGAACACAGTAGCACTCATTTGTTGCACTTGAACTTTCACGGTACATATTATCACCCCGTTGCAAAACACTAAAGAAAACAGAAGCATGAAAACAAAGCAATATCTAAACCCTCGAAAGGGGGAAAATCTGTATATTCAATGGCTTTTATGCACATTAATGCTACTATCATTTGATTTAAATGAATTCTTTGGATGTAGATGCTCTGCAGTCATTTTGTCTAACACAAAATGTCATTTTTGCACAACTTTTTCTGCATTTTGTTAGAACTGCACATTGTATGAAATTGCAGGACAGACTACAACATGCGTTTAAACTCTGCTGGCCAATAATGTGTTTTGCCAGTTGGATAAACATTATGTCTTTACTGTCTCCATTTCATACACAGCAGCTTTTAGAGTTGAAGCTCAGGGCGAGTTGTGATTAAAGAGGGGAGCGTCACTGAAATGTTCCACAATAATACCACAGCGTCATGTTTTTCTAATATCGTACAGCTCTACGTGTTATTAAACAAGCAAACTTAGTCCTGAATCTTTCTTTTTCAGAAACAGTTAATAGAAACGCAGCTATAGACGCTCCATTCTGGAGAAAAACCATCACACAGTGATCATTTATCAAGTCTACATCCAGTTTGATTTCGACACAGAAACAGAAACGCTTTTTTTAATCGGAGACAGAACATCAGAAACATCGTCAGATTAAAAACATTTAAATCAGCTTTTCTAATTACAGCAAATATACTCAGGATTTCTGTGGCTTAATCATCTATTGAGCAGCAGTAGTGTTTGCGATGCACTAGCGAACTCTAACACCGACACAGAGTGGCCAGCAGAAATAGACAACAGGTACTTAGAAATACTTGAGTTTGTGTGTAAACAGGTCTTGGAGCCGGAGGAATGCATTAATCTTGGATCATTAGCTGAAACACGCTGTACAGAATCTGGTGCTGGTTTTGATTGTCATTTAGCAGATAGATCTGTTGGCATTTGGTTTGTTGAAGTGTGATGCTCTGGAGCTCTACATTCATTGACAAACACGTCACCTTCTTTCTGTGCTTAGCTTAAATACAGCTTAGGCCACTAGCTTCGGTCCGGATAAAGTCTTCTGGATCTGATTTGATCAGGGCCTTGAACTTGCTTCACGCTCCCCAACCTACAGAAACCAACTTGTTGCTTTTAAGTCATCTAAGAAATATTGCACTTACTGTTGAGGGAAAGTGTGGTTAGCATCCCGTTCACCTGTAAGATGTGTTTTATTTTATTCCAGAGGAACAGCCTCAACATGGCTGAACGTTATTATGGCTACGGAACAAACTGTGCGTCCACTGCGAGCTGCTTCTTGTGGATTGACTGACCTAACCTCAGTGGATCACCAAGCGCTAACAGATGAAATCATCACACTTTACCAAAGAGGGCGCATCCAGCTAAAAGGAGAACAAACTGCTTCATTTAGCATTGGTTTGTGTTAATGGGTGTATGGCAGTGGTTAAGATCAGGTGAAATAAAGATCGATCTAAAACGAAGAAAACGCAAAGATTTTTTTTTTTGTTTTGTTTTTAACTCAAAACCGTTGAAGTATGCTAGGCTGGTGGTTGTTTCAGAGGACGGATGGTGACTTCAAGCGATCTGAAACCTGAGGCTGTAGCTGAGCTAGCTGGGGCAGTGTCAAGAGTTCATGAGGCTTGAAGGTCACAGGTAGGATGGTTCTGTCCAGTCAGCGTCGCTCCAGGAACCAGATTTCATTCTGACGGTTGCTGTGAGCTGGGTTGGTGTAGCCGGCCACGATGAACGAGTCGTTGACGCACACGCCAGGGGAGTCCAGCAGCTCCGCCATGGAGTTGATCTGGTTGATGATGGTGACTTCATTGGTGGGACCAGTAAACCCCCTGGTGGAAGGACGAAGAAAACATCTCAGGGTTTTATTTCTATTCTGTCTGCACATCCTTAAGAAGTCTTGCATTCATGTATTGGAAATTAAGGCCATAAAAGGGTCTTAAATTTAATAAAATAACATAAGTTGGCCTTTAATACCGAAATCATGAATCTCACATTTTGTTGTGACAGGTCTATTTAATCTCACTCTTTGCTGAACTTTTCTGTCAGGCGAAAGTTTACATCTGAAACGATTGATCAATTATTGTAATAATAGTCAACTAAATTAATAATCGATTAATCGCTAAACAAACAAACAAAAAAAGCCTCTTGGCCGAGAAAATAAGACGTGATTAAGCCAGATACGTACAAAAGTTTATATTCAAGGTGAAAAACTTTCTTTGCCTGTTAGTATATTTTCCCCACATCTCCTCAAGTGGCAGTTTTGGCTAATCTGGTTCAAATTCACTTTAGGAATGTTGTCGTTGCAATGAGAAAATGTTTATTTTCTTATTTTAGAAGAGAAATTGAGTTGCCGCCACTTGGAGAGTCCCAACACACGGCATGTTATGGTGACGAAAGTGGAACATTTTTCAACTTTCTTATGTCGTGCACAACTACGTGTACGAGCTAACAATTTCACAATTTCACAATGTCATTGGTCGGTTCGCTGGAAGAGGGCAAGCACAACCTTAAGCACAAATTTATTTGTTTGTTTTTGCCAATTGCCAACTTCTAACCATATCCATCACTTACATATAGTTTTTCAGCCTTAAATTTAATTGCAGGTGACACTAAAAGCTCTTAAATTTGACTACTAACCTTGTGTATACGCTAGCGGCTGGCCAGACTTCGATGACGATCTCGTTATCGTACGGTTGTGGCGGCTGGGCCTGATGCTCAATAGGAAGGTAGTACGCCACAGTGACATCCTGGGAGATCACTGAGTGGTTCTCGTCTGTCCGCACTATTGTAACGATGGGCAACGTCATACCAAGGTAGCCTCCTAAATCAGACACACATTGGAACAAGGCACTTTTATTTCCATGATCCACTCTGATTGGTCATTAGAAAGTTAAATACAGTCGTACCTGTCATCTTGTGCATCGTAATAAATTATGGAAAATCATTTTCAGATGCAGTATTGCTTTTGGACTCACCTAAGGAGTTCTGCTGACAGATGTATCTCATTAATCTCATGAAACCATAGCAGATGCTCTGTTCGTATGTGTCCTCATGCAGAGTTATGCAAGCCCAGTGGCCCTTTTCATAGTGCCGTTTCTCATAGAGCTGCTCCCCACACTGAACGGGAAATGCCAGAAATGTAAACAAGATCCAAGCAAATATTTTAAAAATAAAATTAAACGTAATGTGTGAGAAATGTCAACATTTTAATGTTTTATTTGTTATTATTGATACATTTCTTTACTTTGAGAATCTATGTGCATTCAGTTACTGCGTTAATGGCAGCTGCATCTCAGTAAAGTAGAATATCATCAAAAAGTTAAACTCAGATTCACACAGTGAGAAATATTTTCAAAAGCTTACTCTTGATCATTTACTCAAGCCCAAGTAAAACACTTTTGATGCTATCTCTGTACACAGTTCAATAAGTTTAGCCCATTTTCTTGATTTGGCGGTGTGACTTTGTTCTAAGGACCGCAGTTTTTCCTTCCACTCAAATTCCCATTAAGATACTTGGATACAGTTCGAGGGTACCATCAGCTGAGGCTGGATATTTGTCCAAGTCTTTTCTGTGGTTTTATCACATTTACTTATTTTCAAATCTCCCATTTAATTAGTTTTTTTAATACATACAGTAAAATTAACAGAAATAAAAGCTTTTCATTTCAGAAATACACAACTCCTTTATGTTATTCTAAGTTATTGGGATGCATCTGTGCATTTTTTCATTTTAATTCACTTAAAATTCACTTTGTCTTGAAACTAATTGGCTGTTTGACTAACTCAGGATTTGTTGCTACCACATTAAAAGGTTTTAAAAAACGCTCTAAGAATAGTTTGCCACGCTTGGCCTTTGTTCAACCGGAGTCTCCAGCCAAGTTCTAATGAACTAATTAATTCAAGTTAAACCAATTAGCCCTTTTTTATTTATACACTTCCCTAAGGAGTTTAAAGAGCTTGGGTGACTCAAAATGTCTGCACATTTTTATGTCCTGAGTGTAGATGTGTGCATGTAATGAATATGAAATAAAATAAACAAAAATTTAAAATATTTGCTTTATTATAATTAAACAACAATTCCAGTTAAATTCATATTTTCTTTCCATTATTACTTTAATAGCTACACTGAGTTGCATGTAAATAAGGGTGGGCAATATGGAGTTAAAGTTTTATCAATATATTTGTGGTATTTGGTAATGATAAAAGTGACATCACTTCTCTTTTCGGCATAACAAACAAAAACACTCCTCTTGAAAAATATTCTCATTTGTAATACATTTCTTTTAAAACTGCAGTCACATAAATAAGTGGGATTTGCATCATTAAACTGCATTTAATCATATTTCAAATTTATTGTTATTGAACAAACAGTGCAATTTATAAGTCCAACAGTAACCGGAATATAAATTTATCCATCACGATAAATGATAAGAAAAAAGCTAGCATGATCATTTTTTAATAACATTAAATATACAAACTAAATGCTATTACACCTGGAAAAGCTCTACTATTTTTATAGTTATACAGCCACATTTGGGAAAAAAATATTTCAAACTTAACCTTTACTATAAATTCAGTGTTTGTCTCCAGATGTTGTATTCAAATATGTCATAAAATAATATGAAACACTTAATTTTACAATCCAAATAATTAATTGTTTAGTTTGTTATTTTTGTAAAATCAATAGCCACAACAACAAAAGTAGTATGCTAATGATATTATAAGCTTTATAGTAGCTTAGGAACAATAAAGCATCTGGAGTTGACATGTTAGCATGGGGGGCTCCAAGTGAACATCTGCTCTGGGTCACAGAAAGGCTTGGCCCGGCCCTGGCACTTACATGTAAAATCCTCAAACGTCTACAAAGATTGAACACTAATTTTCTAGGTCCTGTTCCTCGTGCGCTTAGGTACTTCAAACTAGGTCACCGATATAATTACTAGAATAACAGCATAAAAAGACCGGGTTACATAATTAAAGAAGATTAAAAAAAGATGGATACCTTCTCTTTTCGCAGTAGAAGAGTGAATGGGATGTGCTCTCTTTGACTACGTCCTTGGTTGTCGCTACTTAGCTGCTGAATTGGTTCTGCCATATCTGTTGAGCAGACAAAACAGAAATTGATCAATTTTAAGGTCTAAGCAATCAAACCTTTAATCCATGAACTAGATCTCAGGTTTTTATTTTTTGTATCCAGCGCAGCACATGTGGTCCTCCTGTTTGTAATCTGCGTGCAATGCCTTCGCCCCCTGCAGCTTGTTGGCTGGCAGTGTTTGCGTTTTGAGTGAGGTTCTGCCAGTAGTGCCGAGCTCATGCCAGGACGCTGCTGGGAGTAACATTCATGAGAGCTGACCAGGCCCAATGCCAGGAACAGGAACACACCGGCATTAGCAGCACAAGTCAGCGTCCGACTCCAACTGGACCAACTTGAATTCAGCCACAGGAGTTTAAACTCCTGTGGCTCAGTTTTTCAGTCATAGTTTAATCGGGTTTTGTCGGTCAATGCCGTGAAGGGCAACTGGGTCAAAGTGACCCGTCGTGTTTAGAGGATCAATGATTCGACAGCAACCTAAGCTGCAGTAGAGAGTCATCAACTGAGAACCGATGAGTGTCCATTTTAAAATATTGTTTTATCTGATTAAGTATTTGTACAGCTTGTACTTTTCCATATTTTTCCACCCTCCGACCACAAAATGAAATATACTTTATTTAACTGCAGGTTTTACTAGGCCTTGTCACAATAATAAATTTTGCCAGAAGATGAAATGTCCCAGATGTTATTGCAATAAAAGATAATGTTGTTGTTTTGAGACCATTTTGAAGTAATGGCATAATAATGCAAGAATACATTCTCAAATAGAAATAAACTCTAAATTCTAATTAACATTTATCCCTGGAACTGACATATACAAAATAAATAAACAATAAAATTAATTTTGAAGTTTCTGTAAGTCTCAAAATTGTGTTGAGACCAAAGCACCAGACTGAAGACTTTGTCATTCAGCTTTTAAGAGAAAAACAGTAAATCATGCAAAAGGAAATTATTGAGCTCAATTGCATAAAATTAATTAATTAGTAAAATTAATTAATGTTATGCAATTAATTAATTTATTGGTTTATTAGTTATTGCGACAGAGTTTGGCCTTGCATAAAGTAACAGAAAATAACATGGATTTAATTTTTTTTCCATTTTTACTCAATTTGAAAGTGATGTATGTTTACTTATTCAGCTTCCTTCCTAAAAAGTCTTATGGCGTAAATTTTTAACATTCAGGTTTCGCCACACAATCTAAAGTTGAATGTAGGTCTGGACTTTGACTAGGTCATGCTTCGATCTCCAGCTATTTAGGGAAGGTAAACCTTTGCCTTAGTCAAATATTTTGCAGCCTGTAACAGATTTTCTTCTTCTCATTCACTCTGATCAGCTTCTTCGTCCCAACTGATTTAAGAAGATACCTTCACTGCCATTCGCTTGTTTTATGGTGTCATAGTTTTTGTTTCGGAAACGAATCAGCAGCCATTAGAGCAGCACTAGATTTTTAACTGCAGTTGCCACACTGCAAAAACACAAAATCTTACCAAGTATTTTTGGTCTAGTTTCTAGTGCAAATACCTTACTACACTTGAAATAAGACAAAACTAAATTACAAGTTTTAATGAAGATATAGGAGCTTATTCTGAGTACATAATTTCTTAAAATTAACTGGTTTTATTTGCAGATTATTTCACTTATAACATGGACAAAATGTCTTGTTATAAGTGAAATAATCTGCCAATGGAATAAGTACATTTTCATTCATATTAAGAAACTATTAACTTAAAACAAGTTCCTTCATCTTGTTGAAAAGTTACTTATGAATTAGGTTTGTTTTATTTCAAGTGTATTAATATATTCGCGCTAGAAAATACACTAAAAATCTTTGGAAGGATTTTGTATTTTTGTAGTTAATTGCATGTTGTGAATTATATTTAAATTACTTTTGTATTGCTGCAGAAATCTATTTGTTTTTTTTTGTTTGGTTTGGAGCTCATGTTAGTGTGATACAGTATAAGAACTCACTCTAAGGGGAACTACCGGCTCCATCTTGACGTTTATTTGGACGGTGTTAACTCCGTCATCATCGACTTTTATGACATCAATCCTCTCAGAGTTAGAAAATCCCTGCAAGTGGTTTTGTACTCAGTTGATGAAGAGATCTGAGGGTAAAGGGAGAATTATTGCAGACACTTCTACTGGAACCCAGTGGACTCACTAACTGGATTTACAGACAGGTTAATAAAGCAAGAGTGGGCGCCATGTTTGTGATTTATGTTACGGTTCAGGCTCGGTCCACACACAGATTAATACAGCAAATACACATTTTTATATGCTTTGGCCTTTTATTCAAACAAAAACTCTGTTTAATATCACTAAAAGTGATTATAACATTTGAGAAAATGTTTGCGTGAACATTTGTTGCTACAAATAATGCGTCAATCTAACCACCGACTTTCTTTCACATGCCTCCCAATGCTTTTTAACTTTATATTTAAAACTTGTTCAACCTTTGGGTTGAACTACATGTTTAATTCTTGACAGGAAGTCATTGTTGTTTTGATGCGAGCTGATTGGCTGACCCAGGTTTCAGTTTTGCGCTGCACTGCCCCCTACGGTGTTGGCATCTTTAAAACAACACACACAGCGGTGGATTAGTGCTGGCTTATGTGAATGAAAACTTTTCTGAAACTGATCCTGTGTGTACAATATTACTTTTTACGCAATATCATAAAAATATACATTTTTATAAAAACCGGGCTACGTGCCTACAAGGCTTAAATTGTGTCCTTATGTTAGCGAGGAAAGACTAACTGACCAGAGCTAAGGTTTGTTTTTAAAGTTGTAAAACATCTGAAATCAGCTGTTTGATTTTTAATGTTCTACTTCTGTGGGTTGTCTTACTATGTTGCATATATGCAAAACTGATGGCTAAAGAAGGAAATTGTGACACATAACTCCAATTTTAGAATCTGTAAATGTTTAACAGCAGCCAAAAGTTGGTAAAATAACTGGATCAAGTGGAGAGATTTTTCTGTAGAGCAGCTTGCTTTAAAATTTTAAATCAAACATCTATAAATGTTCATTTTTCAGGGAGATCTAACTTTTCTCATTTAAAAAAAACCACCAAAGAACTGACTGCCTTTTGAGGGCAGCCTCCGCTTTCTGAATTTCTGTTGCTACAAAGCAGCTGTAAGCTGAACCGGTAAACAGGAAGTTAATCCATAAATTTATTAGAGAAATTGTTGAATTACAACTTTAGTTATGAGAGGAAACATGCATGTAAAAGCAAATCCAAGAGTTGGACAATTGTTTTTGCAGTAGATAATTGTTGAGTAAATAGTTTACAGTGCCTTAATGCTGCTGTTGCCAGATAAAAATTAAAAATATTAAAATGTTAATTACTAATTACATGGAAAAATTGTGGTCAGTCAGTGGTTTAGCCCTCAATATCAGTCCCACACATTCATCTTCCTGCCCTGTAGTGACCTTAATTTTATCATGATTCTGGCCACTGGCTCAAAAATGCAACAAGCTACTTTGAGGAAAATAAACTGATAGTCACATCAAAATTTGTGACTACCATGATGTTTGTTCTGTACTATTGCACCAACAGAGGTAAGATGTGTTTTTGTTATGGTGGAAAAACTAAAATAGTGCCAATTCCTTTCTTTTTACAACCAATTAATCCGTTACAAACATTCTGGGAAAATCCTTGTTTTACTTGGAAATATGACTCAGAGTGTCTCCATTTGTAAAGTGAGATAATGGTAAACAAGAAATATAAAACTCCCATTTCAATTTAGGTTGGAGTCTCAGAAACATTTCGTCTCTATCCCCTAAACATTCACTTACAGACCAAAACTAAGCCAAACTCCAAAGGCTTCATTTTATTCGACGTACACAAAGCAAACTTTTGTTTTAAAAAAAGTGTTTTATAATTAAAGCAGGAATTAAGATGATAAAGTCTAGCAAGTCTCAATAGGTACATTGTTTCATTCTGCATGTCTAATCAGTGATTAGCAGTTTAAGAATATTGTTATTTCTTGGCTTCACTATGCAAAAGTCTGTCTCATAAATCGCTAAACAAAACATTAAATTAAAGGGAATTTAGAAAAGTTTAGGTATACATTTGACAGGATGAAAAATTTAATATTTGTGGGATGACAACTGTTTGAAATCACCAACTGCATCACATTATAATTCGTTTATCTCTTGTGTTTGTGGAAATCTAGAAATGGGAATACATTACAATAATAATTTTTAAAAAATGTTATTTGTTTATAACTCAATCTCACAAGTTTAAATCAGTGAAAAAGAAGAGATGCATGATTCCATAGGTTGGTTATACTATCAAGTCAGTTAATACATTGCTTATTTTTATTTTCTTCTAGTTAATATAGCATAAATATAACTTTATACCATTATTCTCTACTTTTTTAATTTGTTCCCTTACGAAAATAAAGACATGTCACATTTAGTGCTGCCTGCATTCACTTTATTTTCCAGACTACAACAATTTGGTTTACATTTAGTGTAGAGCGTTTTATGTTGAATTGCACTGCAAGTTTTAATTGTTTAATTAACAGAAGATGAGCAGAATTGCTTTAAATCAATACAAATATCTTTAACTCAATGTTTTCAAGTACCTGAATATCAAAGATCAAGTGATGTGATGTGTGAGCACAATTTACTTTCATGAAAAACAAACTATGCAGTAGTTTAAGTATGTGGGCATGAAGTGGTTTATTAAATAACACCAAATAGAAGAAGTGTTAGTGTGAAATGGATGTATAAGCACAGCATTACATAGTTTTTATCAATTTGTAATACTGATTAGTTGTAAACATGGACTGCTGTCAAAGCTGTACCAAGGTTTAAAAAGTTACGCTTTCAAAACTGCAAAGTTTTTTCTTGTCTCTTAAATGTGCATTTAATGAAGACGGAGACAGAAGTGTCCTCTGCCCTGACCTGCCCTGCCCTCCCACACCTATTGCGGCACAAACCTGCAATAACTGCACGCTAAAAACAAAATAATTAACATGTTATTCAGATCTATGACTTTATAAATTGTATACAAAAATTTTGTACGTTTGTGTGCAAAAACCCATGCTGCTATATTGTGAGAATTTCAACCCAAGCCTCGTTTGTTATGGCATTTATAGCATAAATAGTCATTTTCCGCCACAATTTCTTGTTTACCTTGTTGATTTGTGACTCAAAACTTTGGGAAACTATTCTACAAATGTCTATTTTTAGTCACACTAACCCTTTGGTGAAGAAAACGGTTTAATTATCATAATCCCGAGTGTAATTATTGCATTCAGTAGTTAAAACTATGCAGCAGAGACGCAGGTTGCCTGCAGCGCTGGGACTGTCCTGTCTGGAACTGGTTTGTCAGGAAACTGGGTCACTGTACGCGGTGGAAAGACCTGAGACCGTTTGTTTTCTAAAGTTCATCTTGGCCTTTTTAACTTATCCGACACCCAAACTGAGGTTCATACTTCAAAAGTAAAGGGTCCTGGAGACGTGAGGCCGCTTAAATCCCTTTATTAGTCAGAGTAAAGCTGTGGATTTTTACCTGGAGAAACTTCAACTTGGTGGCCTCTCGCCACTTCCTGCCAGTAACGGAGCAGTCGATCTGAACCGTCCTCTGCCTCCATGATTTCTCCCTCCTCTTCCAAGCTGCCGTTGCCCGAATCTGACAGCTGGTCCTCGGAGAAGGACTCCAGGTCCTCCAGGGTGATCATCCCGGGTTGGTCGATGGCGTCGTTACCGCCGCCGCCGCCGCTCATCTGACAGCCTCCTCGGTCCATTTCAGCGGTTTTAACCGTCTACTGAGAGAAACAGACCTCGAATGACAGCTAGAACAAGCCGAGTCTGTCTAATGTTTTAGTCGAAGTAACTGTTGTTTTTCTTTTTACTTCGTGTCCGCGTCGCCCAGATTAGAACAACCGGTACTTTCTAGTCGACAAATTAGGCGCTCCTAATCTACACCCGACGCTCTCCGGCATATTTTCAATCCCTGATTTTACATCCGAGGTGAATGAAACATGTTCCTCAGCTGACGGAGGAAAAAAAAATATCCCTAAAAGTCCAAACCGAGCCGAGCAGCCGCCACCGTCTCCCGTGCAGAGGAGCGTGACGCTCCGGAGCCGAGGTGTTTGCGATGTTTATGAAGGCGGGCCGCGGGGTCACGTGACGCTGCGGGCTCTCACAGTCCCCGCCCCTCCGAGCTGTCCGAGGTCTTAAGCACCTCTGACTCCTGTGTCCGTCCGAGTACATCCAGTACTTCACACACTTCCTGCTTCACCCTGAAACCGCATATTTATATGTAAAAAAACATGACGTGATTATTATTTGTGTTTTTATAAACCCTCTAATAATTTCATGTCTCTTTTGGAGGTATTTGTGGCGGTAAAGAAGTTAATTTGACTTGAAGAGCATGTTTATTTATTTTAAGATGAAATATGCTTGAAAAACAGAGGAATATTACAAACAAAACAGAAAATGAGCACTAGGGGACAGCCCAGACAGGATTTTCTCAGATCTGTGTCACCACTGCAACAGCTAACCACCATGTTGAACCCTTCAACATGCACGTAGTGAGGACATTATATAATCCACTATGTTCTGGGGCAGGGAGTGTCTGTGTGAGTACAAACTGACACTGATATGCACACTAACAATCCTCCACAAGGAGGTGGAACCTAGTAGACTCACTGCATGGCCCTGTCTACTACAATCAGAGCAACGGGCCCTCACTGCTTTACAGCAACACATTTACATAAAAAGTTTGTAAATAAAGCATTGCATAATATATGTACTCTTACTTTTTGTCTCTTTCTTTATTTCCCTGTTATAAAAATGTATTTAAAAAAATAAAGAATAAACACTTGCTAAGGTTAGCTGGAGTTTTTTATTATTATCACGCAAAATATTATTATTTTTCACTTTTCTCCTCAGTCTTTACAGATTAATACACATATTAAAAATCGATTATGTCTAATTTATTTTAGAAATTCATTCTAAAAAAATATTTATTTGATCAGCTTGTCTGATATCTATATTGTATCTAAGGTTATTATCATTTGTCTCTTTCTTTGTGATTTAGTTTTACTTTTATGCTCTGATAAGTTGATACTACTTAGTTCACAAGAATCAAACTTAAGGCGCGGGGGGCCAAATGTGGTCCGCAATAGCTTTTTATGTGGCCCTCAACTCTCTAGATAGAAAAATAAATAGAAAAAATTTTTGTATAATTTAATTCAAAGCAGTTTTTATTATCTATATACCACCAAATTACATCTATGTGAAAAGATGTTCAAATTATTTAACTTAAAGAAGTATTTATCAAATGCAGAGACAACTATTTACCAAAGCGTTAGCAGTTTGTTGATAAGAATAGCTTTCTTTCAGCTTGCTGACTGGCAGTGCTCAGCAACAACAACATTAATTAGATGAATGTTGGAATTTCCAACAAACCTAATTGGCCGTCGCATTAAGTCCATCCTGGTGTTGAGATGCAGGCTGTGCTAATTTTAGACGACGCTTTTTCACTCTTAACTCCGTGCCTTTTAGCCAGGCAGCAGGAAGTTCACACTGAGCTTGTTCAGTCTGGATGTCTTCTTAATGAAAATGGTCTGTTTGATTTTAATAGCTGGTAACAGTGTGCTTGAGTGCCTTTTGCTCTCAAACACTTAATCTTATAAATAAATTAATAGTTAATGAGTCACCGCTCATAAAAAACCCTCCTGTTTGTATTAATATGCCACATTGACAGAATCAAACTCTCTGACTTTGACTTTAACAAAGTATTTACAGCAGTTGAAGAAAAAACAAGACCAACATTTAAGAAATTAGCTAAAAATTATATTTACAGTGTAAAACAACTTGCAGTTTTCCCTTCTGAACTTTCTCTGTGGTTCCAACCAGTACAGGCAAAAATGGTGACCTCTGTAATCTGGTTCTGTGTAATCTCATAATCTGGCCTTGACCGTTGTGTACGCATTTCCACACTTGAGCTCGACCTGTCTGTCAGCCGACTGTGGAAAGCAATGGGGCCGTTTTCTGATAGGAATATGGAAATAAGTCACAGTTTGGGCTTAAATTATTGGATATATCACTGCATGTTGGTTAAATCTGTGTTTATTTAAAATTCCCAACATTTTCGGGAAGAGAAATGTAAATGTAGCTGGAGGAATGAGTATGATTATTTTTTATTAAATTACAAAATATATTAAATCAATGTATCCTTGGCTTCACATTGTTATTCTATGACAATAATATGAACTGATTTCCGGAACAAAACATATTTTAGTCACTCTAAACTGCTCCCAACTGACTGGAAGTCAATAAAATATAGATGTAATACATAATAAATAAAATTTTTTCAAACAGTGTTTTCCTCTTAAAGCACTTGTGGTTTATTCATGATTCAACAAAAAAATAAATCCTTTTTTCTGTCAGGTTGTTCTATAGGGATGTTTTAATAAGTAAAGTTATTATTGTAAAACTTCATTTTATATTTCCAAAGATTATATTTGCACGTTAAAATAGAGAGGGACGTTTTATATTTTGCCATTTTTTTAATTATGTAGATCCTTAGTTTCTGTACAAAGATTTAATAGAAAAAATAATATGACATATTACGCAAAGCTTCATCAGCCCCTCACCTAGCAACCCCAGCGAAGCCTAGCAACCCCAACCCGTCACCTAGCAACCCCAGCAGAGCTCCAGCATGTTTGGTCAGCTGGTTTCATTACTGTTCAATGGCTGCTGGAAAAGATAAGTGTTTTGTTGTTGTCTTTTCATCCAGAAACCACTTGCTGCATTCTTGTTGGTTGTGCAGGAGGCTCTACTAATGCTTTTTAAAAATTTTCGGTTGTATAATTGCAGCTCTGTTTGCAGCCATTTTAACATGTGAGAGTAAATGTTGAGTTCGGGGGCGTGGCCAGCAGCAGCCCTAAAGAGAACTGTTCGGACTAAAATCTCATTAAAAGAATGATTTTTGTGCAAAAATCTATAATGAACATGTTTTGTGTCGACCTTTACTAGCCTGTTCAGGGAAGCATAATAAGTCACCTTCAAACTTTTGTCTTACTCACCGAAATTAATTGATGCTGGATTTCAAAACAAAAACAGAGGTTTGAATTTTCTTTTGTGTTCACATTCCTTTCATTCCTTCAGCAGCCAGAAACCACTTTCTGTGGTTTGGAGCCAAGAAACTCATTTCTAAAACCTGGATTTCCTGTCTGTCCACATCTCCCCTGAACTTACTGCAACAACCCCACCTATGGTTTGCTGCTTAGTTTTACTAAATAAAATAAAAAAAAAGAAAAAAAAGAAAAGAAATTCTGAGTAAAATTTCAAATTAGATTAAATGCGAAAAGAGTGAATAATATATTCATTTATAATGGCTGAAGATGCATTAAATAGAAAGCCGTGATTCTAGGTATTTACAGGGCAAAAGTTTCCATGAATTTTTTTACATTTTATCAACAGCAAACTTCAGTTTTTGAAGGAAGTGCAAATTTGTGAAGTGGAAGGAAAGCAATGCATTTAAATATTTCAGTTAATAAAAACATTACACGTGTGGCATTTATTTACATTATCAAAGTAAGTATCAGATTTATAATTTTTTTTTCACTTATTCTTTATTTTTGCGATAAAATTAAAAATGTGGAAATGTCATTAATAGAAAACTTTACATGAAACTCGCCTCCTTCAGAGGAAAGTTTTGTTGTCTTTGTGTCAAATTATTAAGTTTAATTCATCTCCATCTGGTTGCATTACCCTAACGTTGTGTCTGTAATTTATTCATTTTAGTTTATAACATGGAACAGTTTAATCATTTTGGCTGTTTAATGATATCCAACAATTATGTTTAACTCAAAAACTGGAGTTGGAAGATTTAAAAAATGAGCTTTTTTATTATTATTATTTTCTGCCCTTGTTCTTTTTAGTCGTCCATTAGGTGATTCTTAAAGCACAGCAGATATTGAGTGTTGTTACGAAGCACAGATCCAACCAGATGGTCTGTTCTCTCTGTTTGCTTGATTAAATGCACTGGACTGCCTGTTGGTGTTTTCTGAAATCTCAGCAGGTTTTCAGGTTATCGTTCAATCTGTAGCTCAGATTATTTAACCCATTGTTCAGGAAAGTGGGGCAGATGTAAGGATGCGTTTACATTTCGAGAGAAAGCGTTTCATGAGAGCAGGAATAACTGGGCTCTGCTTAGTCGACGGTTTTAATTCGACGGATGTTACCTGCTTGTTTTCTTCTCCTGTAAGTTGTGATGCTGTAACAGCAAAAATTGTGTAAAAAATTTTTCCGTCTCACTTTTTCAAAGCCAAAAGGAGCCAACATGTACTCTTTCGCCCCTGTTATTTATTTCTTCTTTCTAAATGGTTATCTCCACTAAATAAGTAGTAAGTAGCTGTTACGCAAGCAATATGACTTGCTTTGTGTGTAATGGTCACAAAGCAAGTCATATTGCCTTTCACGTGTTACAAAACTGGATTTATCATTTGATGTACACAGAAATTCGGTGAATAACCTACTTCTTTCATTCTTTTTTTTTATTTTGTTCAATTTGGAGAGCAGAAATTTCACCCAGACTGAATTGAAGTCGTAATGACCCCGTTTGTCATTATCTGCAGTTGTGCGGATAAAAAGCCTTTGTGAAATTGGATGGATGCTTTCCCATTAGTTGGAAATGAGGACAGGCAAAAGGAACAAAGAATTCAACATCTTTTATTTTTTATCAAGAATAAAACCTCTCAGCAGGTCTGCTTTGTGGCAGCAGTGGTAACGATTGTGTCAAGCCTGCACTCAGTGGACATGCTGCTGTTGTTGGGGTGATTTATTTCCTCTCTTCACAGGACGTATCACTAAATTATACTTTTTTTTTCCCCCTGCGCCTTCTAGGTTCTGGAAAAGTTCATGTCCCGTTTGATTCAGAACCGAGTGATGGGCCACAAGGACCTGCGGACGCTCAGCAAGTACCAGCTGATTCTCGCCAGGGATCAGTTCCGCAAGAACCCGCCGCAGCACGTCAAGGCATGCGCTCTTTAGAAACCTTTGTGTTTTCAAGTTCTGTTCATTTGTAGCTAGTCATCTGCATCATCTGTATAATTCTCACTGCTCAAAAGAAACAAAAAAGTTCTAGTTCCATTGGCAGATTATTTCACTTATTACAAAGGAAAATGTCTTGTTATAAGTGAAATTGGGTTAGTACTTTTTGTCCACTGCTCAAACTGCAAAAACACAAAATGTCACCAAGTATTTTTGTTTAGTTTCTAGTGCAAATATCGTGTGAGTTATAACAGATTGTTTTAAGTCAATAATCCTTGATATTTATTTTAAAAAGTGCTAGTTTCAATATTTCAATATTCAATATGTTTAAATATTGCCTTTGACTTGAGGTTCTTCACTAGATGTTGGATTCCACTGAATATTTTCTTGTTTGTTTTTACTGATGCATTTGATGATGATATGACGTATTGTCATCCTCCGGCTGGTCTGGGTTTTTCCTCGCTGATCCATGGCGTGTTGCTCGTTTCAGGGTTTTCACCAGGGAGTGCTGGAGGGCGACTTTGCCCTTTGCATCAGCCTGTACCACGGCTACGAGCTGCTGATGCAGATGGGGCTCCGGTCGCTTTTCTTCTACCTCCAGGGAATCATGGACGGATCCAGAGGTCTGATCCTTTTTTTTTGTGTCATGAGAAGAACATGTTTCAGCTTGATTTTGTTGGTTTGTGTAATGCGAGTCTCTGTTCTGCTTTGTTTTGCTCAGAAATGTCCAGAGCTAAGAATGAATTGCAGAGAACTCCGACGTTCATGGATCTGTACCAGGAGATGGAGACGATGTTCCTGACGCCACCAGACGGTACATGGACCACTCATTACACTTACTTCAAACTAGTTAAATATAACTTGGTTTTAGTTTAGTTTTTTTTACTTATAGTTGCGGCTGGACGATATGAACTTAAAGTTTTCGCAATAAGAAGACTTTTTTTTTTTAGACAATGCACTCATACCCTCTGAAATGCAAATACCATCATATAAAGAAGTGCCAACTTATGTTTTTTAAAATATATGTAACAAATACAGTTTGTTTTAATAGAATCACATTGAATAAACGCCACAGAATGATACTAAATGCAACAGTAATATTTTTGACATCTATTTTTCATGTCATCAGGTTGGAAACATTGTGCATTTTCAAGAAATTATTGCTACCCAACAAACGTGCCAAAGACATTTGCTGTTCTTTCTTCCATTCTGGAAGAACAATAAATACCGAGCTTCTATTTTTGATCAGTCTATTTTTGTCTTTTACAATTTCTTCCAGGTCCATTCATTTATAGCCATCCCAAACTGGAAAAACTGGAGGAGGTGGTGTTGCAGCACTTTAACGTGTGGGCTCAGAGCTCAGCAGAGGCAAATGGTAACCTCCTTTATATAGCACTACGAAGCCGTGACTCATAAACTGAATGATTCTTCTAGCTTAGACATGTTTATTCCACTACAATACTGAATAAATGTGAAGAAATTCTGACTTATTAAGCATTTTCTGCCCCATTTTCTTATTTCTGCTGCAGAGGGAGTAAGCACACGTGTGATGATCTTCTCCTCTTTTCGGGAAAGCGTCCAGGAGATCGCTAGCATGCTAAGCCAACACACGCCACTGATAAGGGTCATGACCTTTATGGGCCAAGCCTCTGCTGGGAAGGGCGTCAAAGGCTTCACCCAAAAGGAGCAACTGGAGGTCAAAACTGGTTTTCCTGTTTTTATCTGGGTTGCTGTTGAGCAATTATTTTATCAACCTTGATGATAAAAGAAGATTTAATCAGGGGTGGATTTTGTCTTATTAATCCAGTCAAAATATACTCAAATAAATGTATGGATGCCACAAAAATTGGATTAAATGCTGGCATAACCTTTCCTGTTTTATCAATATTCTATCAGCTTATCATCCATTGATATTGATCATGTCTGGATTGCGATATGTATTGTTATTAATTTATTGTCTGGCCCTGAGAGACAGGACATTAAATCCCTGGTGAATTATGTGACAGGTGGTCCACAGGTTCCGGCAGGGGGGCTTTAACACTCTGGTTTCCACCTGTGTGGGGGAAGAAGGGCTGGATATCGGTGAGGTGGACCTCATCGTGTGCTTCGACGCTCAGAAGAATCCCATCCGCCTGGTGCAGCGAATGGGACGTACCGGCCGCAAGCGGCAGGGACGAATCGTCGTCATCCTGACAGAGGGACGGGAGGAGAGGGTGAGCCTCCGTCTCTGATCGGCATCTGTAGTTTGTAACTGGTCTGAGGGAAATTGACCTTCCCAACTTTCTTAAAATCTAACAAAATTGGTGTCAGGTATTTGTGTTACGTTTGTGCACCAAATTCTTTGTGCTGCTTTTGCTGTGAAGATATTAATGAAAGTTTAAAAATCCAAAGGACGGCCATCGCCCCGCTTTGCCTGAGTCAAACAAAATTGGTGTTTGTTTGTGCATCAATATTTTCGTTTGTGCCGCTATCATTTTGAAGCTGTTAATATCATTTTAAGAGGTCATGAAAGGTCATAAGCTGGGGTGAGCTGGTTGACCTTTTGACCATTGAACTTTCAGTGATATTTTCAAAACAAAAGCAGCACGAACAAAAATAAAATTTGCGGCACAAACGTAGCACAAACACTTGACTCCTGGGAGGCAAACTTCATTCAGGTTGTTTGTGAAGTGATGGCAAGATGAAAGTTGTTGTTTTCCACAGACCTACAATCAGAGTCAGAGCAACAAGCGCAGCGTGTACAAGTCCATCACCAGCCACAGAAACGAGTTCCGCATGTTTCCCAGCAGCCCCCGCATGCTGCCTGAGGGCGTGAACCCCCAGCTGCATAAAATGCACATCACCACAGGCCAGTTCGACCACAAAGAGAGCGGCAGGAGGACCGGCAGAGGTCGAAGGTCCCACACTGAGGGACGGGCTTCACTAATCCACCCTCAGAACCTGAGTGAGTGACTCGACGGCAGGAAACTCCACCCTGAATGCGACTTCCTGAAATTTGTGTGTGTGCAGTTCGACAGGAGAGTCCCGCATCAGACGGGTTTCTGAGCAGAGCAGAATATTCTCTGTGGTCGTCCAGCATGAGGCTGGAAGAACACGAGGCTCATCCGACTCTGAAGCTGTCCCACTTCATGTCCATTCCCAGTGACTCAACACCTCAGGTTTCATTCTTTTCCTTCCCTCTTCTAATATCTCATCTAGGGATGCACAGATCCAATGTTTTCACTTCTAATGCCAATACGGATATCTGAGGTTTAGTACTGATCTGATTCTAAACCTGCTGAATTGAATTTAAAGTATATGAAGCAAGATGTTGCTCTTTGCTCAAAGCATAGAATTAGACTGAATAGATCTGCCTTTATGGATCAGGCACATCGTCACCGATACCCATAAAGAATTTTTATCAATATCAGCACTGGGACAGATATTAATAAGAGAACTGGTGCATCCCTGAACTCTGTGCTAATTTTACAGATAGCATTTCTTTCCAAATGTGTCCAAGAAGTTTGAAAATAGAGATAAAAAACTTGAAAATAATTTCTATTTTTGTGAAAAAGGAGGAGACTTCCAGGGACAAACCGCCATCCAGAGAGCTGTCTTTGTGGGAATGGAGACACTGGCAGCACAAACTGCTTCCTGTCCACGCCGTTGATCATTCCCTCCGCTGCCACCACTTCTCTGCAGTGATGCAGCTCATAGACGGCATGAGAGACGAGAGTGAGGTGAGTAAACACCAATTTGAAAATGAATAAAAACCCTAAGATCATAAAAAATCTGAACTAAATAAGTATTCAGTGGAAAACATAAAAAAAATGTCTGACAGGAAGCGCGTGTGGAGGTTTGCGTGGCGACAAGGGGCAATGAGGGGAACCCGTTATAACTGCTTGCTATTGCTATTTGTTTGCATTTTTAATGTATTTCTAGTATTGTAAAAAAGACGCCTATATGGTTAAATAAAAAATTTGCAGAATATGTCAATGTTTTCTATCCGATTAATCATCATCAAATAATCAGTTTACTACAACAATCATTAGCTGCAGTTGTAATCATTCCTCAAATGGTGGCTTTATTTGCAGTCTAGCAGTAAAACAATTGCATCTCAGAAGATTTCACACAGTGTCTCATGGGAGCGTCACAATGGCCGTCTGTAGCGTTAGCATTTAGCTTGGGGGATGTTAGCAGGATGAACTGTATAAATGCAACCAAACGACATTCTTCAATACAACCATGGCCTTGGAACGAGGTTGGTGGGAAAGTTTAGACTCACAGCTGAGCCTCCAAAAAGAGCTCAGAATGAAATAAGCAATGATAACTTGCTCTCTTTTCAAAATAAAAGCACTTCCTATTTGATTCAGTAAAATAAATGTGTCATTAACAGATGTTTTTCTTTTTCTACTAATCTTATTTGAACATAAATAAGAATTTATATTTCTTAAATGATGAGTAATTTTCAAAAGAGATGGTGGGGAAAGTGATAAATTATATTAAAAACACAAATTGAATAATATATTGCACAGTAATGGCGAGTTTACAACATACAGTACTGTTAACAAAAATAGCATACGCCAATTCAAAGAATGTGCAACTGAGTAAATTTTATATTTTAAATGGATATGCATTAAAAAAATTCATTCTTACATCACTTTTACTATTTTAAAAACTATTTTGCTCATTAAATGTGTATTTTTATAAATATTTACAACTTATTTATCAAGTGCAGCAGGATTTTCCTGGAATCGGTCAAAAATTATACATTTGGTGTTAAAGCTTTACAGTTTGTGGGGGTTTACACATTTTACTCATTTTGTTGCAGTTTAATTATTATGAATTTAATTTTGTTTCTATCTACAATCCTGTAATTCAGAGTGCACACAGATCAGGTGCCTGGTGATGGGAAAATGGTTTCATAAATGGTCCCAAGCATCTTGCGTAAATCCTGCTTGGTTTCATAATATAGAGACAGTAGTGAGCATTTAACCAAAGGAAACCCAAATGTTATAAACTCACATGAATGAGAGGAGTCAGCTGCTTTGCTGATGAACATACAACTGTGGTTTGTCTGAAGTTGCTATATTTGGTGTTGTGACGTTCAAGCCAAATTCCTTGAATGATAAACAAGCTTCATTGTGGATTCGGTTTGAAAAAAACGTCTGTTTCCGGTCTGTAACGTCAAATCTCCATTCAGTTACATCCAAAAAAAACCCTGAGCCATCTTTTTATAAAGGGGAGGCACTAAAAATACAACAGCTGCTTTCTTCGAAATCTATTTTAACCTTTCTGTGAACTCAAATCTAATTTCAGAATCACATTTTTCCTGTGTTTTTTTGTTTCCTCATGGCAGAGGCATATGATTAGTGACGGCTTAGGAGAGGAATTACGCAAAAGTAATTAGGCCAACCTTCCTGCAACTTGGCGATGGAGCTGAAAGAATGAGATGAAAAAAATATTTTTGCAGCTTGATGGCTTTTCAAATATTATTGCTTATTTTGACAGCAACTGCAGAGCCTTGCAAAAGCTCTTGAACTTTATCACATTTGTACCATAAACGCAAATTACAAACTTTAAGTGAATCATGAGGAATAAATGCGGTTAGCAGTAGTAATCTGTACCGGACCAAATCGGAACCGGCTTTTTAAAGATCGGTGATCGGCCCCAATGCTGCAGTTAGTGCAACTTTTGTTCAAAGTTTTTGGGCCAAAGTCAGCAAATCTTTTTGATTTTCTCCCTCTTTTTAAAAAATTGCTAAATAATTTTATTGTAAATGCTTTTCTTTTATCTGCTCAGCACAAAATGAAATATCTTAATGATACAAATTAGAGAAAAAAATATTTTTATTTAAAGAGTCCCAAATATTTGCCTTGATAAAAGAAAAATGGGTCAAATGTTTTCTACTGTTGTATTTTTTACTTTTAAGCTCTTCTATTACTAGCCAAACTCACCAAAGTACAGACTCTGGGGAACCTATTTTATTATACAACTAGAGAAAAAATATATCTAAAAAGGGTCCCAGACATTTCCTTCATAAAAGGGTTGAATATTTTCTACTTTTTTTTTAATGCGGGAGTCTGACTTTTCTAGTATTTCTTCCAGGCGCTGCACATCGTCCATGATATAAACCTTGGAAGCATTTGGAACAGAAATGAGTAAACAGGCCAATTTGTTTTGATGACACTGGAAACCCAGTAACATCAGTCAGAGTTACATTTACCTGGAACGCTGCCGTTATACAATCAATCATCAAATATCTGGTTTTGCTTCTGGAAAAGATCGACCCCAGATTGGCTTCGTCTCACCATCTGCTCTGTGGCAGAACATATCTCAGATGAGACCCTGAATTTGTCCAAATCCCTGTAAGTGGGTCAGCGATTATAACAAGGTGGGCTCTTGTTACCTCTTTTCTTTATTGAATAATAAAAGAGAAACAATCCCACCTGTCTGGACCCAAGAATAATAATACAGATAAAAAGCTTCACGTAATCATATAACCTGCAAACTGTGCAAGTACACTTAATTTAAGGATTAATGGGACCATAAATGATTAAGTAAATCTTAAAACTACAGTAAAAATGAAGGCCTAAATATTTATTTGATAAATTTGTGGATTTTGCTGAATCTAAGTGTTTACTCTCATCTGATCTGTTTGGTGCAGAACTAAAGAAAATTACCTTTTTATTTCAAGTAAACCACATAAAGAACATTTAAGTGATTAATACTTGAGTAATTGTACTCAAATAAAAGTAGGACTACTTAAACATATTTTTACTCAAGTAAAGGTCTAAAGTATTTTGTAAAAAGTCTCCTCGAGTGCAGAGTAACTGATCAAATCATCGATAATTTCATACTTAATTTAGGAATTTTAAGGACTAAAATGATAACAATTTCGTTTAGTGGGTTGAAAAATTAGACATTTTTCTCAAGTTAGAGGAGAGATACTTTATAATGAAATGAGAAAAAACATAAATGAGTCAAGTTCCCAAATGTTAAACTAAAGAGTTGTATTAAGTTACATTTTTCTTTTCGCTGTTGCTCATAATTAATCATAATTTTGCAGTTAATTACAAACTTTAACCTTTGAGAAGATCCCACTGCTTTTGCCCTTTATCTTTGCTTCTGTTATTGTTAAAAAGGGAACTGAGCCAAATTGTGTTTCACTGGAAAACACTTTTCCAATCGCAAGAAGAGTTTGCTTCTTAGAAAATGTTCCTAAATTACCTGGAGGGAGAAAAGCTCCTCATTAACACCATGATTATGATTACTGATTACTGATGATGATTGTACAGAAATCACTTGACCTTTCCTTTATTTGAATATTAAAATATAAAAAATCTCTTTGTTTTTCAGTAATTTTCTAAACTTTCCGTGTCACCGACCTGTTGCTCTTTAATCCAGTAAAATATAGAGACACAAAAGATAAATATTCTATTTATAACTATTAATGTGAAATCAAATAAAAAACCAATTGAAGTTTCTGGGTCAGCAGCTGATCTGCTTCTCACAAAAGAAAGAACAAATATTGTTTTGAACAAAAGTTGATTTGAAATTTAATTTAATTTTCCATTAAAGGGGCATTTATATATATATTGTATTTATAAACTGCAACACTGGAACTGGAAGATATTTTAAATATCCAAATTAAATAAAATAATCTTTATAAATAATTTAAAAAAGAGCTAGTTGAGACCAAATCAGCAAACTGAAGACATTAGTCATCCAGTTTTCATCAGAAAGAAAAATAAATAAATCAGACAAATGGAAATTATTGAACATCAAATTGATTTATTGATTTTTATTTTTATTTTTTACTTATTGCAACAGGCCTACACCCCAATATAACCAACTTAGCAACTTTCTTGCTGTGTTTAGCAATATTTCAGGGAAAAAAATGATTAAAATTTTTTATTTTCTTTAGGTTTGATTCTTGCTCCAGTAACTCATTCGTCCTTTCGACCCGGTTTCTGCCAGACAGTGATTTTTGTTTGTTTGTTTGTTTTGAATCGCGCTGCCTCTTTACAGCAAACAGACGCCGGGTTTGCACACAGACCCCCCTTCTCTTATGATTATGTAACGGTTCCATGAACCGTTACATAAACCCAGGAAGATGGAAGTAGGTCAGGCCAGGACGACCTACATGCACAGGGAGATCAGAAAACTGATTCCAAAAAGATTTATTTTTTAACACAAGTAAAATAGAAAACTAGAGCAAAGCACTTATTTTTTTCTTTCTGCTTTAGTGGTCAAAGTAATGTGATTTACGTTGCAATAACACAAAAACTTAAAAATATTTTTGTCTGGTTTCAAGTTAAGATATCTTTGCACTCTTGAACACTAACTTAAAAGTTACTTTTCAGCAAAATAAAGGAAATTATTTTAAGTAATACATGCCTTCATAGAGTTCACTGGCAGATTTTTAAATTTGTAGCAAGATATTTTCCCCATTTTACAAATTAAATAATCTGCAGGGAATCTTTTACTTTTTTTTTAGTCAATATTCAAGAATCATTGACTTAAAACAAGCTCCTATATCTTACTGAGAAGTTACTTCTCAATTAGTTTTGGTTTATTTCAAGTAAACTAATATATTTATGCTAGAACTACACCAAAAATGCTTGGTTAAAACTTAGTTATGTTAAAATTAGAGCAGCCTGTACTTTTTAAGAACATTTTGTTTTTTTGTTTTAACTGCAAAAAACCAAAATCTAGTCCTTTTTTAATCAAGGTTAAGAAATTTTTTTCTTAAAATAACCTGCTAAAAAGTTACTTATCAGCTAGTTTTGTCATATTTGAAGTGTATTAAAGTATGTACACTTGAAACTAAACAAAAATACTTGATAATATTTTGTGTTTTTGCAGTGCTGCGTGGCTTGACAGTGATTTTTGAATTTTTAACAATATCCCCTTCTTTTGCTATGGCAGTGTTTTTTATTTTGCGATGTTTATTTAGGCCACAAGAATTTATTTTTTTAACCAAAAGAAAGAATACAACAACTTCCACTTTATGAAATCTGACAGGAAAAAGACAATGCTTGTTACTTTTTTAGGCTCTTTTACTAAACGTTAATAACATACATTCTAATCTAATTTAATCCCAGCTATAATACAATGCAGACAAATTCAGTTTATAATCCCAACTGGAATAAAATCGAGCCTTAGACTTTCCCTCATACTGATCACAACAGTTGCAATTAATGAATTAATTTAGCAGGGAGACAGTTTTTTTGTTTGGAAAATGCAGCTTGATTAAAACAGATGCTGCTTTCTTTGTGCATTAAATTCATGTAATTATTGTAATGTGATGAGATAATCTGCAGAGAGGGGTTTCTACTTTGTGTTTTTCATCAATATGCAACATAAAATGGTGGCAACACTGAGTCTCTGTTGCTTCTATTTTCATCACCAGGTTTTTTTGGTTTGGGGTATTTTTAGACATATGTGGTCATCAATTAATTGGGCCAGAGTTCAGTTTAATCCACCGTGAATTTGATTTCATGACTGAAAAATATTGACTCTGGAGGTCTAAAAGCTCCACTTTCTGGTGAACACCATCATGTTACAACTACATTTCATATTTTATTGTACCATGCGTTAAAAGTAAACCATTATCAATGTGGCGATGCTAATAACACTCCTATGTTTTTGGCACTTCGATTTTTGTCGGCCTAATTTTGAATTATTCTGTAGTAATACAGTATGTTTCATAGCATCCTTAAAAGAACTTTTAAAAAAAGTTACTCAAGTAAAGATAACTGAGTAAATGTACAAATAATCCCCTTATTATTGTAATGGAGTTAGAAGTTGCTCAGATTTAAACCATTTTAAGTGATTAAAACTTTTGATTTATATCGTGGAAGAACTGAGTTAATATGTTATCTTGTTTGTTGTGGTGAAAATTAACTAATGAGGGTAAGAGTAACTTTCTGCAGATCAGCTGCAGGTAAAAATGGGTCGATTTTAGTTTTGAAGGGAGGATAAATGTCTTCTGCTTCGTTTAGAAAAGGGACGTGTTTATTTTTCCTTTCTCCTCGGGGTTCACTGAGCTTCTCCCACCTCCTGCTCTCGAGTCCGACGGCTCCCCGCCGGTGCTTGTGGGGTTCCCACTTTAGCCGAATCACTTCCAGGTCAAAGGTTTGACAGGTGCCAGGCAGTCAAATCTATTTACACCTCAAATCTCACAATAAATAGATGTTTCACCAATAAAAGTTTGGGAACATGTTTAAGTTTATTTCTTTATGAAATTAGCCTCTTAGACCAAGTTATAAATGTCCTTACTGTGTCATAAAAGCTGAGAATAACAAATGTTATGTCAGAGTTTTTCTTCTCTGCATGTGGTTGAAAAATGATGAGGAACTTCCTGATTGGATTAAATTATGAACATGAGCAGAAAAGCGGTTCTGATTGGTGAAGTGACCCAATCAGTTTGAACTTCTTAGGTTCCTTTAAACTGAGCGTTAGTCTGTGGTAACTGTTTGAATTAAAAAAAAGGGAAAAAACTCAACTCACCAAAGTAAAAGCATAAATGAACTGGCAGATGCAATTTGGGAAGACAATTTCAGTTGCTCTGTTCAATAGTTCTGTCCCTCACTTTCAATGTCCATCATGATTAAGTGATAAAGGGTCAATAGTGTAATTGTACAAAATTAACCTTGTGCAACTGTTTGCATTTATATTCAGGGGGAGTGTCTTTACGAACAGCAGCTTCTACCTTACCTCCAGGGTGATGATGCTGATGAAAAGAGGCAGAAGAAACCAAAAGCCCCAAAGAATTTCTCTAAAAATAATAAGATCAAACCGTCTCACTCATCCCGGTCCGAACTGGAATATGTCAACGAGGAAGAAGGGATGGAGGATGCAGCATCACGATTGATCCCAGAGAAAGAAAGGCTCCCAGATGAACGTTTGACTGGCGATTTAAAACCTGATCGAGTTGATTCTCCATCCCACAACTCTGATGACGACTGCGTCACCGTTAACCAAACCCTCAGAGATCCTGCAAATCCAGACGATGTTCCAGAAGTTAATACAAAAAATAATGAAGGCGATGATCTTCAAGAGATGTTCTACCTTCCTAAAGCATATCCCACGCTGCCTCGCCAAAAAAACTCAAGAACCTGAACGACATTCTTGTCAACGTAGCTGAGCTTCTCTCTCGATCTCCACCTTCGCCAGAGAACATTTTAGAAGCAGGAAGGACTTTGACATGTCGTCCACCTTCACCCACGCTGGACCCTCAACCTTTCCCCGTCAGGTTCAGCTTGGAGGTGGACGATGACGACGACGACGATGTAGAGGGTGGCACTAAGGACGGCGAGCCTGATAGTCCCACCTGGGATGAGGTTTTCGAGGATGAAAATATCAGATACGACGTAAAGGAAATGGACTTAAGACGTGTTGACGATGCAGAAGTTTCCATGGGTCCTGATTGTGTGACTGAAGACAGAGTTAATGTCCAGATGGATGAGAGCATGGACCTGTTTGAAGACGATCAGGCCTTCATGCAAATGACAATTCCAGATATTCCTACGCCTGAGGAAAGCATTACAGCCAAGGCAACCGTCAATGATGAAGACAAAGATTGCACAGAAATATTAAACGCTGCAAATGAAAGCCCTTCCTCAGACACAAGGCTAAACATTCAAACCAGCCACAACTCAACAGAAGATCACTACAACAAAGTTTCGTTTTTAGTGAAAGCAAATCCTGAGCCACTAGATTCCTCTCATGATCTGTTCTCTGTTAATTTTGATCTCGGTTATTCGCTGGAGGACTCTGAGGATGAAGAGGAAGTGGAAGTTACACCTGAAAAACAAGCCGAGTCAGCTGTTTCTAATTTCTCTACTCCTCGTCGCAGCTTCGCCGTTCTCTTCAAAGAGTCCAAGTCATCTTCACAAATTAAAGCGGATTATTGGAAGCCTAAAACTGAGGAACTCCCATCTCCAGTTACGTTACTGGGACCCAGACAGATGCTTCAGTCTGGGATTGCAGAAGCGAACGCTTCCAGAGCGAAGCAAAAACAAGCTGAAGGTGATTCACTGCAAGAACTGATCCATGTGGGAGAGTCTTCTCCACAGCCAGGTTTGTTCATAAAACAACAATTTGTCTTCATTTGTGTCTTAAGGTTAACACAGAACCCTAAATGAATTAAATATCAACATTCAAAGAGATTGACAGATTGCAAGAGTTTATTTCAATACACTGCAGAAATTACAGTATTGATCAAAATGAACAGAAATAAAATAGTTAACTGCTGAAACACAAAAACTTACCAACTATTTTTATCAAGTTTCTAGTGCAAATATTTTAATGGACTTGAAATAGACAAAACTAACTTCTAATTAACTTTTAGCCAAGATATAAGAGCTTGTTTTAAGTCAATAATTTCTTAATATTGATTAAAAAGTAAAAGCTCCTTTGGCAAATTATTTCACTGAAAACATGGGACAAAGTCTCTCTGGTTGCTAGGTAACGGCTGGGGCTGGCTGGGGTTGCTAGGTAACATTGCAGTGCCCAAGATAATCGTTGCTAGGTAACGATATTTTACACAACTCAACATGTAAAATATCTGCCAGTATTATTATCTGCCAGTATTTTTTATCAATATTGAAGAAATATTATCTTAAAACATCTTGTTGAAAAGTAATTTAGGTTTGTCAAGTGTTCTAAGGTATTTACTGGAGGCAGTAGAGCAAAAATACTTGGTCAGATTTTGTGTTTTTGCATTGTTGACATATTATATTATGTGTAATATATGTTGTGAAATAAGAAAACTTTTTGCTGATGTTCTGTTTTTATTTAGATTTCCCTGTAAATCAGTTTGATTCTGTAGCTGTGTGTTTTTTTTCTGTTTGCTCATTAGCAGAGTGCTGCAGCGACAGTGAAGAGGAAGTCGTGCTTCTCAAAAGAAGACGTCACAAGGTCAATCCCTTGTCCTCCCCAGAAGTGGTGAGCAAAGCTCAACTGAACATTTTCTTTTCATAAAAGGCAGAAATTGTATATAAAAAAAAAAATTTGACCAGTTGATACCAAGTTTAGCTACAAGAACAGCATAACCCATATTATTTTTGGAAGGTGTCAATGATTGTGGCCGACTGGTGTTTTTATGGTTTGTGTAATTAAAAGTTTCACTTTCTGGAACAAGTGGCAAAAAATATAAAACCGCAAACAAACTGAAGCACAACGAAGTTTAATTTCTCTGCTGTGGAACCAAAAATAAAAAGAAGAAAGGTGCCATCACAAGATGTGTCATTTTCAAGGCAGCTCTGGTTGCTACGACAATGGGGACCATTAGCATTAGCATGCTACATAAAATGTTTATTCTTTTCTGCCAGCCTAAGATCCCGAGTGATGTGGACTCACCAGTGGTTGCGAAGAAGAAACGTTCTTCTGTACTGAATACGGTAAGAATAGAGACATTAGCAGTAACTAGTTACATTTACTCAGTTACATTTACTTAGTAACGTTTTTGAAAAAAGTTACGTTTGGGAGTACTTTTACTCTGCTGTACTTTATACTTTTACTTCAGCAATTATATTGTGAAGCATATCTACTCTTACTTGAGTAAAATAAGTTAAATAAATAAGTAACACTAAGCCTGGTGGGGGCATAAGTAAAGCCTGGTGGCCCGCCAGGCTTATATTACGCTGGGGAAAACCCTGAATGCTGCTTTGGTTCTGGCATGGAGAGCAGGCCCAAATCAATAATACATAAAAGGGAGGAGGGGAACATGTCCAAGTATCATTACTGTAAATGAAACATTAATAACGTCTAATCTTCTGTCATCCAGACTGACGAAACTCAAGCCGGAGATTTTTCAGATGATGATTTCCAGAACTGCTCCATCATCATGCAGAGAAAAACAACTGGAGACAAGAGGCAACAAATCCAGCAGCCCAGCAACAAGGTCGGTACGGCAACAGATGGGTCTGCATTGCGGCGGGGTGAAGCTAACTGATTAGCTTCTAGATTTTCATGTTAAGAAGCTCAGTCGGCTTACATTTACTTCGTTACTTTTGAAAGAATTACTTTTAGGAGTATTTGTACTATGCTGTACTTTTCATTCTTACTTGAGTAATTTTATTATGAAGTATTTCTAATTTTACTTGAGTAAAATCTCTGGATTTTCTACCCACTGAATGACGAAGAAACATGAGTTAACCAAAAATTCACCTGACAGACACCTGCAGTTTTTGGTAAAGTTTTTTATTCAAAGAAACTGATTTTTATTGTCATTTTTTGTTACTAACATGAATTATTGTCATGTTTGTTCTTAAAATGGCTTTATACTTTATACTTCGGTGGGTCTGATTATGTAACTGTTAAATATTAACATTATGTTGAAGTTGTGCTACTCTTACCTGAGTACAATGTTTGGGTACTTTACCCCCATCTGGTGACACCAGCACAGGTTAATTAGCTTTAACATGTTTGTGTTTTTTTACGTCAGCTGCACCGTTACATTAAATTCAGATTTTTTTTTTTTGCTCTGCGTCAGAACCCCAGAGGTCAGAAAGCGCGTCAGTTTCTGGATGAAGAGGCAGAGCTGTCAGACGATGAAGAGGGAGCGGATGTTTCATCTGACGAAGAGGACGGCGCAGATCTGAATCGGTCCCTGGAAGGCTTCGTTGTGGATAACATGCACCTTTCCCAGGGCCTGAACGGTAACCTGCTCGGTCTTTAGCGCATTGTTCAGATCGCATTAGGTTCTGTTAAACTCACCCTGGTTCTGTTCTGCTTCACATCAGACTCAGAGATGCATGGAGTTTACCTGAAGTCTGTGAGAAGCCCTGCAGTCCGGGGCAGATTCAAAATGTCTTACAAAAACCATAAGGACATGGATATTTTTTCTCAGGTATTTCATTCTTTACTCTCTACTTTTATTTTAAAAAGGTAAAATTAACTTTTTTGAGCTTTACATCGTGTTATAATGTTATTCCCTCAGCAAAAACATACATTTAGTGTTTCTTTGGTTCTTTCATACATGTCTGAGAAATCCTTTTATTGCCATGGCAACCATGCTCCTCCTCAGAGCTACAGTTTCCAAGCTTCCCGCCCACCAAAGCAGTGACTCCCCTACTCAGATCCTCCAGACTAGCCAGCAGCAATTAGCAAACATCTGCTGAACTCATTAAACGAACTACTTCTCAGTGCAATGCTGGTAAAAATGTTGTTAAAGGGTTAATAAAGGAGCCATGATGCGATTACTTCCTGAAGGCAGTTTCAGAAAGAAGCAGGAGTTCTTAAAGAGATAGAAGCCCAATTTCAAGGTATCAAATTATAGTCAAATTTCTTTTGAAGCCGTACACTGCAAAAACAACAAATCTCACCAAGTATTGTTAGTCTTGTTTCTAATCCAAAAATCCTATTATACATAAAATAAGACAAAACTAACTTACAAGTATCTTTTCAACAAGGTATGATAACATGTTTAAGTAAATGTCTCCTTAATATTGATGAAAAAGGCCAAATTCTTTAGGCAGATAAATTTACTTATAAGACAATTTCCCATTGTTAGAAGTAAAATAATTTGCCGATGGAACAAGTACTTTTTCATCAATATTAAGGAATTACCTACTTAAAACGACCTATTATACCTTCCTGACAAGGTACTATTAAGTTAGGTTTGTCTTAATTTAAGTGTAGTAAAATATTTGCACCCAGACTAAAAATACTTGGTGAGATTGTTTGTTTTTTGTGTGTATTTGAGTTTTATAACTGCTGAAGGTAACAAACTTACTTAATTGTGCTACAAAATGCCACTATATGCCTGGAAGATGCATAAAACAAACCCAAAATGACGTGAAATGACCTTTTGCTGGCAGGTGCCTGAGCTGGATGAGACGTACGCAGAGGACAGCTTTGTGGTTGGCAGTGATGAAGAAGAGGAGGAGAGTAACGAGGAAGAGCCTGAAGACGTCGAACTTCTGCCCGACGTGTCGCTCGTTGACGGGAGACGGCAGTACGCAACCAGGCGCCGCATTTTCCTGCACAAAGCCAGAGCGGGACTGGAAACCAACGCCAGAACTCAGCCTGCTGCAGAGCAGAGAACCAGAACCAAACGCTCACGGGTCGTCTGCCTGAACGAGTCCAGCGAAGAGGAGCCGGAGGAAGTGGGCAAAAATCAGAATCCAGATCCCAGCAGGCAGAAGACATTGTCCTCTGCTTATGCTAGCGTAGCATCTAAAGTCTCATTGACGAGTAAAGAACAGAGTGAAGAGCAGCAAAATGAAAGGTAAGTAGGTGCAAAACATACTGACCGTCTTCAGTCAGAGTCTTCTTAAGATTTACTGTAATACGGACTGCTACAGAAACCTGTCCTCCATCAGCATCTGCAATATTTAAACTTATGGAGATATAGGCCTGTCACAATAAGCAATAAATCAGTTATACAACAAATTAAAACAAACTCAATCATTTCCACTTGCATGATTTATTGTTTTTCTCCTTTTCTACCAAAAACCGGTTGAGAAAAATCTTCATTCTGTTACTTTGATCTCAAAACTCCTTTGCAATAACGTCTGTGACAATTTATCGTCCAGCAAAATGTGTTATTGTAACAGGCTTATGGAGATACAAGCACAAAACAAGAACAAGAAAGTTTCTAGAAAGTCTGTCAACATGTTGTTGCTAGGTAACCAAAACTGAGTGAGTCAGTTGAGCAGCCCTTCCTTTGCCTATTTTAGATCAGTTAAATTATGTAAGTGGTTTTCTAATGATATTATGGGTCTGATGCGACTCATGTTATTGATTTATCGCCCAGCCCTGGTCATTTCCTGTTTTTCCTGCAGGTGTCGTCGGAGGTTGGAGAATCAGCATCTCCTCTCGGATGAGCTCGACTTCGCACAGCCAGAGCCGACTTCAATAACGGTAAAGAAATTCCTCGATTATTAAGAGAGAATAGCTGTTTCCATTCACTGTAACTCTGCGAAAACAAATTTACTTAGTAGAAAGAAGAGTTTCGGAAAAACTGTTTTTTTCCAGCCGTATCGACAGGTTTACTTCGCAAAACCGCGTACTGTTACGCCAACTTCTTTTTTGAAAACATTTTCACTTTAACTTTACACCCTTAATCTGATTTTTTTTTTTTATGTATATATATTTAATTTTTTATGTTGTATATTAAAAGTTGCTTTGCTAAAGTCTCAATTTGTTTTGGGTTGTTTTGTTTAGTTTTGTTTGTTTTTTCTTGTGTTGTGAAAACATAACGTATGGTATCTTTTTTAGGTTGATTGTAGATGTTAATAATAATAATAAAAAACTTTGAGTCACGTAATCAACAACCGGATGTTACTACTGATGGAAACAACAAAGAAGACGACAGGAAGTAGTAAGAGGATGATGGATTTAGTGTTTGTTTCCAGATTGTGTGTCCAGTTTATAGAAAGTTTTGTGCCATTTAAATATGTTGAATCCATTGCTTTTCTGTAAAATTAACAAATATTTAATAATTTCCCAAAATGCCGCATATGTAGCGCTCTCAAATATAAGGTGTTTGACGTAACGTTTTCTCTAATTCCTGATTATGAGCTTAATTTCAGTATTAATGCAACATACTCTTGTTTTTTTTGTTTTATTATTATTACATCAACAAAAATGTGCACACACTTGTAACGGAAGCGCAGCGTGTGACCTCTCACCCTAACTTCGCAGGGTCTCCCTTCCGCGTCCTCAGCGGCGCAGGGATCCGCTCCTCAGGATCCGGTACCGCCGCCTCTCCCCGGGTCGGTCAGCATCCTGGTGGACAGCCGCTGCACCGGCGGCATGGTGGAGGTGGTGATGAGTCTGCGTCAGCGCCACGGGGCCGACGTCCACGTCTGCTCGCTGGACAGCAACTACTTCATCGTGAGCAACCGCATGGCGGTGATAAAGCAGAGCCAATCGGATTTGGCCGCGATGCAGAACCGGAAGCGACTGGCGGAGAGATTGAGCAACATGCAGGGGTTGTTTGAGCGAGTGTGTGTGATAGTGGAGAAAGATCGATCCAAGCAGGGTGGGTTTAAAGATTTACGGCCTGATTTAAAGCTGCACTGTGTAACTTTTATAAAAATGTGTTGGTTTTTTCACCATGTTGTGACAAATCTGTGAAAAACTAAATCTCCTGTCTGAACAAATGTACCGCTCCCAGTCAGAAACAACCAATCAGAGCCAGGAGGCGGTTCTTAGTGCTGCTAAATGTGTCAAAGGCAAAGAAATTACTGGAAAATCCTTCATCCAATGTCATCGTTGGCTATGCTAACTATCCTTAGCATTCATGACATTCTGCACTGGCTGCAGCCCCACACCAGCTTGTGATTGATGGCGCTATGACCCGCCCCCTGGTTCTGATTCGTTGTTTCTGACTGCAAACGACACATGTCAAAAATATTTTTTAATAAAAGTGACAAGCCTGACCACTTTTGTTTACGACGCAGGTGAAGTTTCCCGCCCTTTCCAGCGAACCCGTTACTATGACAACACTTTAGTGGCCCTGGTCCGGGCCGGCGTTCGCCTGCTGTGGAGCGACGGCACCGAGGAGACCGCCGGGTTGTTGGCGGACCTGGCCAAGCTGGAGCAACGTAAAGGTCAGGGCATCGCGGTGCCCCTGAAGGTCAAAGGTCAGCGCAGGGAGCAGGCGCTGCAGATGTACCTGAGTCTGCCTTCGGTCAGCCATGTTCACGCTCTCAACCTGCTGCACAACTTCCACTGCGTCACACAGCTGATGAACAGGTAAAAGTTCATCTCTATTCATTCATACATCTGTTCATCCCTTCATCTATCCAACCATTTGTCCTTCTGTCTGTTTGACCGTTTGTTTGCTCCTACATCCATCCATCGGTTCAGTTATTCCTCCGTTCGTCTGTCCCGTTATTCATCCTTTTATCCATCCAACAGTTGATTCCTCATCCAGCCATTTATTCATCAGTCTGTGAATAAACCATTTAATTTATTCTGTAATTGAGTCAGTAGAGAATCTGGACAACTTAAATGCGTCATAATTGTGTATTTTCTCCTCTCGTTTTTTACTTCCAGCTCCGTTGAGTCGATCCAGAAAGGCGGGTGCATGAGCCGATCCAGAGCCGAGGGGATCTACCGCTTCCTGCGTCGCTCCTCTGACTCCGCCCTCTTCACCAAAACACCCAAAGCTGGAAAAACCGGCTAGAGCCTCGAAGGAGACGCGTAACCCGGCAGACTAATAAGCCGCTTTGGCAAAAATATCGAGGCTCAAAAGTGCAACAATTCAATAAATATTCTGAAAGTAAAATCCTGCTTGGGATGTTTAAAACAAAAAATGGGAATACATCCATTAAAATTTAAACACATCATGAGTTTATGTTCAATTTCATTTAAAAGTCTGCTGATTATATATTACTGAATTATTGCACTTTTGTTCCCCGATTTGCTGATTCCAGTTACTGTGTAACTTTGTTGAAATTCCTCAGTGAGAGAAACGCCTCGTCTTTTGCACAAGTTGAGTAAACCAAGGGTGTTTAATACATTTTGAGGCTCAAAATGTATTGAATAAAAAGTTTTACTTACAAAATAGTCAAAATTGTATGAAATCTGTACATGGACTCCGGATTGTTGGATCATATATAGAAAAAGAATTTTAAAAAATTCTTGTCTTGAGGTTATGGCCAAACAAAATAATTTCAAGGGCCACAAATGGCCCCTGGGCCTTACTTTGGACATCCCAGAGTTAAAAAGGAACAAACCTCAACATTAAAGTTTGTTCTCATCTTTTTGACCAATTTCTTAACACTAAGATCCTCATCAAGAAATCTGAAGCACACTTTTGTCAAATAATGTGCATTAAAGTACAATAAATAAAGTTTTTATTTGTTCTGATTTGCATTTTTTTTTTTACTTGTAATGTTGCTTTTCACCGCTAGAGGTCAGCATCTTCTGACGTCAAACTGCTTTCATTTTCCACAATTAAGGCTTGTGCAAACTGTCATAGAAAACAAGACTTTATTTTTTTAAAGATCTACATTTGGATGGCTACTTTGGTGCAAAGTATCGTACAGAATACAAAGCAGCATTCGGCTAAAGCAGTCCTTCCAACTTAAAAAAAAAAAAGGCAAAAAAAAATTACAAAAAAGATTTACAAGTCATTCTAAAGTGTCAACAACAATCAGCAGCACCTTCACATTAATGTACATCATGTCCAGCACAACACTCACTGTCTACATACAGGGATATTACGTGTTTCTGCATGATTATTGGGAAATTTAACCCACATTTAAGCTCTTGAGTCTCAACATTCATCCAGTATAATCCATCTTATTCAGTAAAATATCCAGGTATGTAAAAAGAGCAGCTATTGGTGCAAATGGGCGAACTAGCTGGTCTGCTGCTGCCCCCTGGTGGACAAAGTGACTTCTGATAACAGTTTTCATTTCTTCCAACCCAACTCAACACAGCATTCAGTGTTTTTAATAGTTACTGCAAAAAAAAAGGAAACATTTCGCCTTAGTTTCTTCAACCATTCATGTGGTTATTATAAGGTGCTTCTTTAAAACGCAGACTTACATTTGAGTTTATCTGAGAAAACATCCAAAAATGTATTTATGTAACACTGAAAGGAGGTTAAAGTCACACAAAGCAAGCCGACCTTTTAAAATACTTTGGGAATGTTTTTGTAAACTATTCTCCGTTATTGCAAGATGCCAGATAATCATGATAGTTTTGATAAGTTAATGTCATAAAAAATGAACAGAATAACTGCACTGATTTACACACATGCAGTCACCATCTGACCTAGATAGTGGGGATGCACGATAAATATCAGAACTAGCATTGGTAATGAACAAAATGTGTCAGATATGAACCATCTATATTCATTTAACCCCCCCAAAAGGTATCTGCAAATATCAAATACGGTTATTGGCTCATATTTATGCATTCTTACTAAATAGCATTATTGTTTTTAAACTTATTTGTAACGATTACAGTAACGATACAGTATGGGTGCACCGATTTATTATAACTGCACATTTGCAGTTAACAATAGTCACCCCACTGTTACAAACTGCTACATTTACCAACATTTCAGACAAAAAAAAACAAACAAACATTAGTATCGTCCAGAATCGGCTTTTTAAAGATACAGAAGCATTACCAGAAGCTAACTCCAAACTGCTAAACGCATAAAATAAGCGGAAAGCAACGCTAATCGTTAACATGACTGCAGAATCAATGTGTGTTTCTTATTTAAAGATCTGAAATCGGCCTAAAAACTGTAATCGGTGCACAATGGAACTATTGTACAAAAGCATGGGTGAGAAACAAAGCCATATATACACACAAATTCAGCTTTTAGTTAAAAAAAAAAAGTTTTAAATACCACAGACAGATGGAGAGGTGCGCATCGGCTAACCTGTGCCTTACATGCTGGTTGGCTGCGGCTGCAGCTGCACGGCGGGCGGCTCAGAGTTCTGCATGCTGCATTCCTCCTCCCGTCGCATGTACATTAAAAACAGAGTCACAGTGGCGAAGGTGGTGGCGTTGACCGGGAACGCGCGCAGCAGCGTGGACGTGAGGCCGCGCGTGAACACCCGGTACCCCTCCTTCTGTAAGCTCTGCCTGATGCAGTCCGCGATCCCACCGTACTTGTTGACGCCGCCGACGCCGTCGGCCTGCAGCCGCGACTTGATGACGTCCACCGGGTACGTGGAGAGCCAGGAGGCGATGCCCGACATCCCGCCGGCGAACAGCAGCTTCGGGATCATGTACGGGTCCTCTGGCTCGCAGCCCAGCGAACGCGTCAGCATGTCGTACGCCAGGAAGTACACGCCAAAGCCGGGCGTCTCTCGCAGCAGCGTGGTCACCATGCCGCGGTTGATGCCCCGGAATCCTTCCTTCCTGTAGATTCTCACCAGGCAGTCCAGGGAGTTCTTGTACATCTTCCTCTTGGACTTCTTCTCGCCGGTTCCCTGCATCTGCATGCGTGTCTTCGCCAGCTCCATCGGGCAGCAGATGACGCACTGGATGGCTCCGGCTGCGGCGCCCGCCAGGAACTGGTTGAGGGGCGTGTCGCGGCCGAGCTTCCGCATGGCGTTGCCTTGGACGCCGAAGACAATGGCGTTGATGAACGTCAGCCCCATCATTGGAGAACCGATGCCTTTATACAGACCGAGCATCTGTAGAAAATACAAACATAGAGGTTTTCTTTCACCTGGGTTTACAAAAGAAACATAAAACGAGACGAAGAAGTGCAACAGATGAAGACACCTTAACACTTAGCATTACTTTCTGATCATGCTGTGTGTTTAGCAGTTTGGATTTAGTTCATAGCAATGTTTTTTGCACTGAGCATTAGCTTCCGCTACTTTTTGTGTTTGACAGTTATTAGATTTTAGTATGTAGTAGCCAACTACTGAGTTTGCTAATGTTTGGTGGTAGCTAGCTTCCTAATGGCAATAACTACTGCCGGGTTTTGTGCTAACATTATTCTCCATTATAACCATGGCAGCCATTTTGAAGTATGTCCACCAGAAGAAAAAACAAAACAAAACACGACATTAAGAAAATATATATGGTTTTCATGGTTCAACATATGTAGACTATGATTTGACAAACACTTTCATCTAATTGGGTATTTTAGTGTAACCATCTAGAAAAAAGAAAAAAAAATCTCGTAAATATTTAAACTGCCTAATCATGCCTTATTTGACACCAAAAATATTCATCTGTGGGAAATATTAGCAAATGTAGCTCAAAAATAAATTCTTTTACATCCTGAATTTTCTAAACAAGCAAGCTCCTGGGAACATCTTTGCCAGTTTAGGTTCTTTAAAGATTTTTCTGAAATATTCAACCATTAACTTACAATCATGACTCCAACTAAATGCAACCAAGTTTCTAAGAAGTCAAATGTTACAATCATAATTCCACCATGTGTGAAAGTGATGAGACCAAGCATACGCCACGAATAGCACAAAGGTCCAAAGCCTTATTTGGCTCACTGATCCCAGCTGAAAGACACTCCTCTCTGTAAGGTGGGGCTGATGCATGTAATCGCAGATGGAGCTGAAACTAGACACTTCAAACCCAAGAAGGATAACAGAGAGGCCGACACTTACCGATTCTTGGCGCACGATCGACTGAAAGCAGTGCAAAGTCCCGCGGTAAAGAGGTTTGTCCACATTTTGTACCTGAAGCCGCACCTGGGGACGACAGTGCTAACGTTAGCGAAGCGTTTGAAAGACACAAAATAAAGAGCACAGTGACTATATATCACTGTAAAAACACAAAATCTCACTAAGCAAATTTGGTCATTTTTTATAGTGCAAATATCTTAGTACACTTGAAATAAATTCTAACTTCTCAATAAGTATGTCTTTAAAATTGCAGAAAAAGTACTTGTTACATTAGCAGATTATTTTACTTATCAATATTAAGGAATTATTCACTTAAAACAAGCTTCAATATCTTACTGACAACTTGCTTATAAGTTACTTTTTATATTAAATGTACTAAGGTACCATGTTTTCATAAAGCTCCTCATATAGATGTTATTAATTCATCTCTTAACACTTCCTGAATAATTAATAACCATTATGCATTAATTGTGAGAAGGAAATTAAACCAACTAGTTTCTTGTCTCACCCATTTATTTTATTGCACTAAATGTTTCAGACTATGTTGTAAGCACAAGTACTTGTAAGCTAAACATTTTTAGCACGTGTTAACAGTTATTAATGATTTAGAAAGTGTTTATAGAGCTTTAGTCATCTAAAGTTGCACCAGACCAAAGATACTTGGTAAGGTTGTGTTTTTCCAGTGAACAAAGCAGGGAAATAAGCAGACAATCATTCGTTTGAGGGGTTAAAATGCTTATGGGGTGCAGCATTACCGAGTAAAACGTTGAGTAAAATAACAAAGAAAAATAAATAAGTAGGAGAAAAAAAAGAAAATAAAAATGCCTTCTTGGCTTTTATACTTCTATAGCTCAAGACAGGACATTGGGTGAAATAAAGAAAGACCTGGACCATACTTACTAGGTCACATTTCCGTGGAGAGGTTGTTTATTTCTCTCTCTCATCTACAACACAGTGACACTGTAGCTGTTAAAGACAGCCGCCCCGAGCCCCAAGCAGACACCGGCTCAGGGAGAAATGACATCAAACAGCAAGGTGTAAAAAGAACTACAACCAACATCCATTCAGCCTCTAAAACAAGCTGCAACACTAACATTCGCCATCATGTGAAGAAGCTTCCTCACCAGCGGACGCTTTTCCAGCGCGGACATATTGACTTTATGACGGCTACGTTCGCACTGCACCCGGAAGTGACCAGAATCCGATTTTATTTGTTTTCCTTTTGCCTTAAAGCGACCCGTATCCCATTTTTTATGACAGTCTGAATAACACAAATTGGATTTTTTGATCGAATATGTGGATCGAAATCCGTTGTTTATTCATCCGACCAGAACGTCGTTGATTCTCGACTATTCTGCGTCCTGACGCGCAAACGTAACGAAAAAACAACAAACAACAATATGGCGGACAATAATGAGCATCAAGTTGTGAATGTGAGAACTTTAAAACCGCAAGTTATTAGCCTTCTTGTTTACTTCCGCAAACACTGAGCACTTCTTCTTTTTAGCATTGAGCATGCTCACTACGTGGGACGTTACTGCGCCCTCTACTGCGCATGCGGGACATTTCAGGTCTTTTTTTTTCTCTTTACAAATCGCATTTTTGAACGGATTATCAACTGGAAAACTGGCACCAAACTTTGGAAGGTTTATTAATAACCATATTTTAACGCGTTTTTACAAAAGTTAGGGAAATGTTTCATTCCGTTTTTCTAAAATTCCCCAGAAAGGATCCTAAAAAACTGTTTTATATAATGAACTTGCACATTTGTTTTGCTAAATTTTACATTTATATATGAAAATTTACCAATAAAGCACCACGTTTTCCTCATTTTATTAAAGATATGGAACTAAACGCTAAATCAATATCTACTAATGAAAAGACCCTCAGGATAATTTCTATATGTAAATATTTTGTATACTTGTCATCTAGTTAAATAAAAAAAAACTCATTTGGAAAAATGACTGTAAAAACAATACAAATAAAATCAGTTTTGGGTCACTTCCGGCTGTAGTGTGAACATATCCTATGAGTTACTGGATTCATTCAAAACGCTGCCAATATTCACACACATTCTCTGAAGTAATGACAGCTGACCGGAAATATAATTTTTTTTTAGGGTTTTGTAGTTTAAAAAAAATTAATAATAGATTAGGAAGTATTGTCCCCTTCCTAGAGGATTTTCTGGCCCCAATTTAGTGAAATGTACTATAAAAATAAAACATACATGGGAAAAATAATTACAAATTTCATCTTTATGTTGAAAATTTTTATGTTCTGTTCTTTAAAAAAGTGTCAATTCAGTAAATTATGTTTATTGCCTAACAAAGGTGAAAGAAAATAAAAGAAATTAGGAAACACCCACCTTTACAGTATCGAATGGATGGCCGACCAAAACACCAGCAGCACCTGCAAAACAATAAAACTTAATATATACAAGAGTATATCTGTGCACCGATTGCAGTTTTCTGACTTCCTGGTTAAATTTTTTTTTTTAAAGAATCACTAAATATAATAGCAACAAGTCCAAGCAGAAAGCAAATAAATCTTGACTCCAACTGCTTGATTCCTGTTTAATATCTGGGTTTTAATCTTTGTTTTGCACCATGATGGTTGCTGTAAATTGTGAAGCACTTTAATCAACTGCAGTTGGTTTAAATGTGCGACAAATAAATTTGACATCGACCGACGGTGAATCGACACCATTTAATCGAACTGTAGTTTGTTTTTCTAGAAAATTGGGTTCATTTGGGAAGCTGTGAATGCGCAATTAAACGGCTAACAACTCAGACCACTCCAAAAGCAGGAAGTGGACCACAGAGCAAGGGATTCTGGGTGAACAGAATCTGCTTAGTTCTAGCAGAAGAAATGGCTTATAGTCCTTTACAAACGACCAAAAAAAATCCTACAAACATTTTTGTTTACATTTGTTAAGGAAGTTGAATTCTGTCTTTATTTGGGTGTTTTCATGTCGGGTTTTTTTTTTCAGCGATTCTTGGTATTTTTCCCCCTAATTTAAATCATTCTTCAGCTTTTCATGTGATATTAATATTTATCTCATGTTTGTAAAAAGCTAATTATTTTTCTTAGCATTGGAGATATTTGTGCAAATTACACCAAATTGTGACATTTTTGAGCAAATCTGTTTTCATTTTGACATTTAATCAAGTTTTATCATATATTTCTGCAGCTGCAAATGTGTTTTTTATACATCTGTAGAAGCCTTTTGTTTTTTGGCTCCCTTTGCGGCCCGGCCAGCTGTCGAGTTATCAGTTGGTCGCTGCACCTGAAAGCAGTGACGTCAGTCGTAACACGGCCTGTCCTTGACTCATGTCAATGATCCCAAAACTCGGTTTAATACCAATTTTCTCCATCTATAAGCCAAAGCACACTTTGAAAACAAAAACATGCGTAAAAATTAACTTTTTGTGATAGACAGGAAGGTTTAAATTTGTCGGGAAACGCAGAGTTTCGGTTCTCAGCTGGTTTTAACTCGCTGACCTTTGTGGGCGAGAAACATTTCTGACAAAGTTAATATGACCCTAAGCGGTCATTCATAGAACATCATAAGTGAGTTATTACATGCAGAAAAACAGACGCTGCACTGCAAAAACAAAATCTTGGTCTAGTTTCTATTGCAAATATATTATTACACTTTAAATAAGACAAAACTAACATACAAGTAACTTTCAGCAAGAAATTCATCTTTATAATATAATTCCATGATATTGTTTTTTAAAAAGTACAGATTATTTAACTTGTAACAAAACATTTTTCCAAAGTAACAGATTAAATAATCTGCCAATTGAACTAGCATTTTTATCATCAATATTAAGAATTACCATCTTAAAACAAGCTAGAAAAGCTTGAACATGTAAAATAGGACAAAACTAAAATAAAACCAGACAAAAATACTTGGTAAGATTCTTTACCACGTTTTTCTTGTTGTTGTTTTTTTACTTAAATTGGGATTTCTTTTTTTATTTGTATTTGTTTGTAACCAATAACCATCAGGGTTATAAACTTTCACTTTTCTAGATTTAGAATCTAGAAAAGTTACTTTTCACTATTTTAATCTGTCCAGATTATAAAGGATTTTTTGTTCACATTGTGATGTTTTAAAACAAAAACTTAAAAGTGAAAGCTACAACTTTTATGTTTATCATTTCCAGGAACATTTGGGACATTTATCCAAATCAAAACAGACTATAAAACCTTGATTAAATGAGTTGCTGACAGTCGCCACATGCTTTCCCAGGATGAAACTTTTTTTTACCAGTTTCTGTTTAAATATAAACTGAAGGAATTTAAAATGTTTTATTTGTTCACACTGTCTTTTCCTCTTGCCACATCATTTAAACTGAATTTATAAACGATTTTAATACAAAAACTGGCATCTCAATTAAAAATAATGTCTGAATTGGATCTGTAGACTCTGAAATATTTGCATTTCTATAATTAACTGTTGATTTTGTTGAATAAGGTGCCACCTGCACATCCCTCCAAACTCTTCGCAGATGTTTGCAGCACAGCCTTGAGTGAAGAACCAAACAGCTGACAAGTTTCCCAAAGGTTTTTGTTGCTGCTTTTCAGTGGAAACAAGTTTTCCAAGAATGAATGAACTCAGGACTCCCACAAACTTCCCAGATTGCAACTTTTACGATAACATTCAGCAAAAAACATCTACTTCTTATCGGTTTCATGAATCCTGAAACGCTGAGCTGTTTCTCGGCTTCTCATTCAACAGTGTCGACATCTGAATCCACTCTGATCATCTATAATTCAACATCTACGAATTAATTATCCAAAGTTATTTGAGGCACAATTTGTGAGCAAGAATGCAAAAGCAAAGACTTTCTTTGGGATTTAAGCGAAATCCAGTATCAGAACCACATTTTTAAATCCTGTTTTAAGATCCTCGAAAGCCCAAAAAAGGCAAAAAGTTTCTAAAAAAAAGAGATACAATATAATCTGTCTGCTTTGATACTGGGAGCAGCCTTGATAAAAAAAATGTTAAAAAAGCAACTGGACTGTCTTAATACTTCAGTTTTGTAGAGCAAATTTAAACCAGCACATGTTGGCAACCATTTTCTCCAAACGCTACGCCTGTAATGTTGCGACATGACAGGAAAAAAACAAAAATATTGTATTTTTTTAAGTGTGCATTTGTCTGTGAGTTACTTAAACACACAAAAAAATTTATGTATTATATTGTATCTCTTTTCTCTCCAATCGAATTGGTCTGTTACCAATCTCCCCATGCTATGTATGCCTGATTACATGTATTCCCTTATATCTGTCTGCATCATAATGTCTCATAAGATGAGACATTATGAAAGTTCAAAGTTGTCCAGCTTTAAAGTTAAAAGACAATCTTTACAGGAATTTTAATGTTTGACTGAAACATAAGAAATAATCTGGAAGCTAAAACATAAGTGTTCAACACTTCCTTGTGATTTTCAGTAGTGGAAAGCCAATTATTTCATTTTCTCTTGATTTCCTGGTTCCTTGTTTTCTTTGTTTAAAAAAGTAAATGTATATTGAACTAAAATTACCAAACTTTAAAATTAAAAGACAACTTTTACATAATTTTCACTGAAAACTCAAGACTCTAATCTTTTGAATCATAAGAAATAATCTGGAAGCTAAAACATAAGAAATGTTCACTTCTTCCCATTTATTTTCAAACAGAAAAATAATAGTAAATAGTAATGGGAAGCCAACTATTTTCTACACACATGTTCCCTCTTATCCTACTGGTTTCTTTTTTATTTTTAACCATTTGAAATTAATAAAGTAAACGTTTCCAGTCAATTTTCTTTCTTATTTCTCCAATATATATGTGCATAAACTGGTTGTGTACTTCTGAACCCAACCTCTTGTTCTTTTATTGTGCAACTCCCCAATGTGTAATAATGAAGATGATTAATGGTGAGTCAACACATGACAGAAAGAAATGGGAGTATTAAGTTTGTTAAACTCTGTGTCAGCTGTAGAAAGATCAGAGTGCTGGTATTTCCTAATGCAGCTGCTGGGATATTGGGAAACACGCTGGGAATCACCAACACCCAGTCTCTGATCTGCAGATCCCAAAAGTTCCATCCGGGTTACTACCAACCCAAAAAATACATTCATTAATAAATACTTGCTAATTCACAGCCTCCACTGTATCACCATCACTCTATGTTGTTATAAAAGATTATGTCGACCCGGAGGAAGTTTGAAACATGCAGCTATTCCTTTTATTTTCCAGCTGCACGAGCTTCCCCCTTATGGAAAATCACCGGCGCGGCTAACGCTAATGCTAACAGCGATGCTAACGCACCGACAGGAAAATAACACGTACTCACCTCCCACACATCCAGCGGCGAAGTCTAGGGCCATTCCTTTAGAAAATTAACAAGTTGGAAGCCTTCACTGGGACTTGAGCTGTAATGCAGAATGAATTATAAAAGAATATATCTGTTTTTGGATCTGACAGAAGCAGCAGATTTACCCCCCGGCTCGGTGGTCAGCCCGGCTGGAGAAGGTAAACAGCTAGTACCGCTAATGAAACCAGCTCTCACTCCGATAAATACTCTTAATTTGTCCCTCTTACTAGAGCTGCTCTCCCTGCCAGACCTTTCTATTTCTGTACGGCGGCAGAAGGCGGAGGTGTGCCCTTTTTAAGGCGGCCCAATCGGCTTACTTGCTTGCAGACAACTCCCCTAGCGAGCCCTATCCACCCCCCGGATCCATTGGCTGCTGCGGCTTAAATGAGTTAAAATTGTCGCGGCTGATGCCACAGCGTCAAAATCAACAGTGTTATCGCCGTGGTCCTCTGCAGCTTGCGTGGGTTTGCGAAGAAGGATGGTCTGCTGCAAACTGCATGACCCCTGAGCAACGTGAGCTGCAGGATACTGAGGCAACACAACATCACTATTACACACTTGAGCAAAAAAGATACACAGTGAAAGCATCCACAAGATTATTGGAATAGCCTATTCTTGAAAAGTTTAACTATAAAAAAATAAAGGAGGCCACACAACTGATTCATATGACTGCATTACGTTCTTTGCATTCCTGCAATTAATCACCTGTTCATTTAATATTTAATATTTTCTCAGATGTATCATTTATTGATATTGATCAAGTATCTATTGCAATACATATTGTTAGCCCTAAATTATGGTCAACATAATCATTGGTAAAAACTGCTAAAAGAAAAAAAAGCCAAAAAACAAATTATTGTAAAATTGAGTGGAAAAAAAAATGCAGTAGAAACAAGAATAACAGCAGCCTTGAGAAGATCGTGAGGGAAAGTCCATGCAAGAGTTTTGGACAGATTCATAAGGTGAAGACCCCACACAAAGACAAATCTAATATATGTTACTCATCTTCAGCCATCCTGAAACAGAAATAACATCATCTAACTTGAGATGAAAGTAATGTTTGCATTTCAAGAAGAGGATGAGAGAACCAACAACCCAGATGAGCAGAAGATCCTTTTTAAGGTGACCAGAGGGAAGGGCCGAGGGGAACCAAGGGATTTCATTGAATAAGCTTCTTCTTCTTCCGTTCTTGTTCAAATTGTCAACCCCCCACAGTGGCGGGTACTAATTTCCGCCCCTGGCCACATCCCCTCTACTTGTATGATTATGCAAATTGAATCATTCATATTTAAATGATTAAATTAAGAAGTTCTCAGAGGATGTTAGCGCGGTTTCACAGACACAGGCAGAGAAATGTTTGGGCGCTGGCAGGCAGAAAGCTGCGTTGCTTGACCTTTACATTGTTTTCCAGGTGTGAAATAATGAAAGGGTGACAGAGGGAGACAAAGAAGAAACAAAAAGTGGAAGAGAAGCAGGAAAATCTCAATTTGTTGTGGTGAATCGATGCAGCAGAGCAGGTATCGGGTTTCAGGCTGAGCATGCTCTGACAGGTGAGTCTTTTACCCAAGTAAATAAAAACTGACATTACTCTGACAAGAAAGGACTTCAGGAGGAACTTATTAAATATTTTAGTCTAATTTCTAATGTAAATATGTCTCTATACTTAAAATAAGACAAGTAACTTTTCAGCAAGATATAAAAGCTTGTTTTACATCAATAATTTCTTAATGTTGACAAAAAATACTAGTTCTATTGGTAGAACTAGTATTTATTATTACTAGTTCTACTAGTATTTATAATTACTATTATTTCACATAGTAGTTATTTTAACCAATATTAAGGAATTATTGACTTAAACAAGCTCCTATATCTTGCTTAAAATTTGCTTATTAGTCAGTTTTGTCTTATTTTAAGTGTACTCAGATATTTTCACTAGAAACTAGACAAAGAAAACACTTGGTAAAAGTTTGCCTTCAAAATTCAACTTTACTGATCCCAAATGGAAATTAAATGTTGATGTAACTCATATAGTTGGTTAATGATAACATTACCCAAACCATGAATTTCAGTAATTACATTCAAACTTTCTCAGAAAATAATACTAAATAATAACTCATTAAAAATAGATTTTAGTCTTAATTATGGACAGGCTGAACAATATTACAATATCATAAAATATGTGTCTTATATCTGTATCAATAATTTTTTTTATTAGTTTTTCTCTTTTAAATATTTTGAATACTTTCCTGTTTTATCCATAGTTTTCACACCACATTTTTTTTTAAATTTTTTATTATTTTTTTTTTTATTTCTAAGTAATTATGAGGAATGGAGGCGAAACCAGAAACTGCTGCTGCGCAAGTGACTCAACAGGCTGTTGCTAGGTAACTAAAGAATGAGTGAGTTGCTAGGTAACCATAACTGAATAGTTGATCTGGAAGGCTCAGCTGCTTGTTGCTGTTAAACCAGGTTTATGTTAGGCAAAGAACGACACAGACCTTCATCTCTGCAGAAACACTCAGCCTCAGATGCAACAAATTCACTTTCTTATCCAGTGAATGGACACTGGCCAGAAAGACAGTCGGAAATGGTGGCTTCCAAGGCATCAGCTGGGTTTCCCCTTTTTCTGTTTTCGGGCACCATTTGACCGTTGGTCCTCGCACCCTGCTGGTCCATTGTCCTCAAGAGCCGCTGTCTCCCAAGTGCGGATTTCAGCCTTGGTGATGTATTACCAGCTGAACTGTCTCCAGTGGCCATCAGCTTCAGCTATAAAGTTTGTTTTTCTTCAAACTTCAGCAGTTTTCTAGTTGTTCTGCTGAGGTAGTGACATCAATTTGTGACATCACACAATTTGATGTCACAAAGAGTGATGCACCCTTTGTGGAGCGAGAAAACATCACAAATCTGCACTTGTGAATTCATAACCATTGCAGAAGCTGGAGAGGAAGGATAAGGATTGTACTAATTGTACTAACAGGCGAATAAAGGAAAACACATACATTTTTTGATTTGTCCAGAGAAAAAGTCTTAAAAATGAGTAGGAGCAGTAAGCCGTCAACTTCTGGTTGCGACAGGGGGAAATTTCAACAGATTGTAGCGAGAGAGACCGAGAAGCTACAAGGCATCTTGAAAGAAGTTAGCATGATGTCCACTGAAAGAGACGCTCTGAATAAGGCAAATGAGGAGGTGTGCACCCTGAAGCACAAAAACAATGATCTGGAGGAAAGAAACAACGTCCTGAAGAAGGAAAAGGCTGATCTGGAGCAGAAAAGCAACTTCCTGGAGAAGGAAAAGGTTGCTCTGGAACAGAAAAAGACCACCCTGGAGCTCCAAAGAGCTCCAGATGGTGGCTCCAAAGAGTTGGAGCAGAAAGCCAACGTCCTGAGGAAGGAAAACAACTCTTTGGTGCAGATTAACAACGTGCTGAAGCAGGAGGAGAAAAACGGTGTCCTGAAGAAGGAAAAGAACTCTTTGGAGAAGGAAAACAACATCCTGAAGAAGAAAAAGGCCGATTTGGAGCAGAAAACCACCGCCCTGGAGCAGGACAACGCCATCTTCGACGAGGTAAGCACTGTCTTGAAGGAGGAAATCACCGCCCTGAAGTGAAAAGCTCTGCCGTGGAGGAGCAAAACACTATGTTGAGGCAGAAAAGCAACTTCTTGGAGCAGATAAACGATTCGCTGGAGCAGGAGAACGCTGCCCTGAAGGAGAAAAGCTCTGCCCTGGAGGAGAAAAGCGATGTCTTGGAGGAGATAAGCGCAAAAGCCCTGGAGAAAAGCGATGCTCTGGAGCATATAAACAACGCCTTTGAGCAGGAAAACGGCAGCCTGAAGCTTGCAGTGGAGCAGCTGAAGAAAAGGCTGAGGGCCAAAGAGATGCAGCAGAACCAGCAGCCATCCGACGAGGAAACCCAGGCAGACAGCCAGCCGGTTTCAGAAGAGCCGCAGCAGCAGCTAACAATCATCAGACGTGTGGTCGGAAGCGTCTCCAATACACTTTGGAAAATGTACCGAGCAGACAATCTCAGGTACTGGATTGAAAGATGGTACTTCTAAAATAAGAAGGGTCATGATGGCACCCACTTTATGCTTGATTGTCGGTGGCATTAAAGCTTGGACTGCAGAGTCCCCTGACTCTGCAGTGGAGCTTGTATCAAGCTCCACTGCAGAGTCAGGGGAGCTTGACACTTGGTGTAGGATGAGGAGATTGGGGCAAGCAGTGCCGCCGGCGCCAAGTTCTCTGTCCGGCATCACAGACCTGCAGACATCATATTCCTCCGGCCTCCTGGCCTCCATCCAGGGCTTTGTGGCGAGGCCCGTTGGTCTCCGGATTGACCTCCAGGGCTTCGTGGCGAGGCCCGTTGGTCTCCGGATTGACCTCCAGGGCTTCGTGGCGAGGCCCGTTGGTCTCCGGATCGACCTCCAGGGTCAGCCCGGATGCATCATCCTGCATCATCGATGCAGGATGATGCATCCTACATTGATGCAGGTTCCTCTGCCCGTTCCTCCCGGCGGCAGAGCAGGAACCGCAGAGGTTCCTGCTCTGCCGCCGGCAGGTAGTTGCTCCACTGCCAGTGTCACAGGTACCATCAACCTCCCAGCCAGGCTCAGGAGGTCCTCTGGGAGGTCTTTCTGCATGGAGTTTGCATGTTCTCCCCATGCATGTGTGGGTTCTCTCCGGGTACTCCGGCTTCCTCCCAAAGTCCAAAAGCATGACTGTTAGGTTAATTGATTTCTCTAAACTAAGTGTGGATGTGTGCATGCACGGTTGTTTTTCACCTGTCTGTGTTGCCGGCAACCTGTCCAGGGTATTCAGGAGGAGTGCTGGTGCCTATCTGCAGCGAACGTTTCGGGCGAGAGGTGGGGTCACCCTGGACAGGTCGCCAGTCCATCACAGGGCAACACAGAGACAGACAGAACAAACAACCATGCACACTCTCACACCTAAGGAGAATTTAGAGACCAATTTAAAAACTGATACAAAAATAAATTATACAAATCAGGGGTTCAATTCAGAGGCTCGGGGCCAGGGTGGTCAGTGTCAAGAGTAAGATGCCTCACCTATTATCCAAAATTCGCTTTTTGCATGTTTTTATTCTTTCACTTGGGTCTTAAATCCTTAAAAAAAAACAAAAAAAAACCCAATAAGTTGTTTTTTGGTGTTTTGAAAATGAGCCATTTCAATAAGCATAAGCAGTCACTACCCGTTACCTAGCAACCCCAGCGAAGCCCAGCCGTTACCTAGCAACCGCAGCAAAAGGTAACTTGTATGTTAAAAGAGCATTTTCTGACCAGGTTTGTACATTATGTGGAATGATTTTGTTTGGATTATAAAAATTGTGTATGCGGGTTAATTTCACTAATTTTACTGGATGTTAAAACACAAATCTTTGTTTTATGTAATAGTTTATTAGTTTTTTTTTTTTTTCTTCTTCTAACATTCATCAGTTTTGGATCTGGACATCATCAGGTCTTTATTTTGTGAAAGCATGGCACTGACATACAGTGTTTGAAGTTAATATATTTGGGCTTTTAAAGATCCATTTGAATATTTTTCTCCAGGACTGGACGATCATGCAACAAAAAAACTGAAATGATTTTTAAAAACAAGAATTAGCTGCACATGTTTTAATTCTCTAATGAATCAACACAGGTTAAAAATATACATACACTCATCAATGCAGAAAAACTTCCTTGTTTTCCCACAATCATCCTTCTGGCTGGACATGTGATGACTATTTTTGTTTTTCATTTTATGAGTTTATTTACACCTTTCTGAGCGAACTACCAATCATCCAACTTTTATGAGTGGATCAATGACTGACTGCTTTCCCTATTCATTGCAGGGAAGGCACCAATTGTTCCTCACCTAATAGAATGAGGTCTTTATTTATATCTTTACATATTTACTTATTTTTCTTCTGTCACCGTTAATGGGACTCGTACCGCTGTGTGCACCCCCACAAAAGTGGTATCAAAACGTGCGGCTCGATGCCATTGCTTCAGTGCAATTACTTTTAGTGGGATTCGGAGTAACCACGGTGACGTAAAAAGCAAAAAAACGTGGAAAGTTTCCAACTACCGAAATCTAGAGTGTAACTGATGTTTCGGTAGAGTGTGGGAAGCAGTGCGATTCTGACCCCAAATAGATTTTGAAATCGCTGTCACACCCACAAATATCGCCCTTTTGGTATCAAACTCGGTCATGACATTGATACGCCTTCCTGCTCAGGTAAAATGTTTTCTAAATTTTGCTAGGGCTTATGGTTTTCTATCAAGCTGCTTCAGAGCGAAGTCATGCGACAGGATTTCCACACGCTCAGCCAGATTGACTTCAATGTATTTCAGAAAAAATTGAGAGCTCAGCGCACACCATTTTTATCTCATCACTGTTGTTACTGTGAGTGAGCTACAGATATGAATTGCGGGACTATCGGAGAAGACAAATAGCCCTCATAGACGCTTCAAAAGGTTTTCCGATACGTATCACGGTTCCCGAACAAGAAGGAATTGTTCTGACTGCTTTTTTCATACAAACTGACTGGGTGTCTCACAAAGATAGAAATCTTTCTCCACCTTTTTTGTCTCACACAGGAAAGCTGGCAGAGGATCCATTACCATAGCAATGGAACGCAGCAGGGCGGAGCAGCTGATTAGGACTACAAAAACGCATCACTGTAGTTTTTACTATGGTAGAACTCTGAGGAAGGAGCTGGCCTTCAGAACTACTTGTGTTTTGGGCATTTTATAACTGATTTTAACCAACCGTTGTTCCACACAGGATTAGTTTGGCAATTTAAAATGAAGCTTACTGAAAATTTCAAAATTAGCTTTGACCATTTTTACATCAAATTATTGCCGTTTGGGGCATTTTATAATGAACTCAATCACTGTTACTCATGGGATTAGTAACAGTGGACATTTAAAATGAAGCTTACTGAAACTTTCAAAATAAAAGCCTTAAGATCCCACTCTGGCAAGTGCACTGCCATAGGCGGTGCATTAAGATTAGCCAGAATTATCTTTTCTCTCAGGTTAGGGCACTGTCTTGCACAGCAAGGCTGAACATTAGCACTAGCCTTTTCTCTAAAATAAGCTTTTAGCTATTTTTGTTACTTATTAGCAATGTTTAGGATACTGAATGTACTAAGTCATTCAGTAATGACTTACTGAATGTAAGACAATATTCTAATGATACCCCATATATGTTACTGACAGCATTTAGGCTTACATTAGCATTTGGCTAATTTTAGCTTACAGACTAAATTACTGACTGGTGCAAGTCCATGTTAGTAAACATGCTTGTGACTCCCCACAGGCTATTGACTACCATTTAGCTAAGCTTAGCATTGATGCAAATTTTTAGCATCAGACCGCTGGGTCCAAACCGACGGGCACACTTTGGCAGGCCCTGGTTAAATTTCTTCAAGAATTTTCTAATTTGTTGCTGCATGATGTTTAACTCTGAAAATGCATTAAAAATTGCATCATTAAAAGCCCAAAATGTAATCACAATAACTTGGTTTTGTTTTTGGAACATAGCGAACGATAAAGTGTTAGTGTGATAAAGTCGTCCCGTTTACAGGGTTGCATTCACAGATGTGAGAAGTTAAATTTCCACAGAAGACTTCTGAAGCGGATGATTTTTGTTTGTGTTTAAGCAAGATTCAGAAAACATGCCTTTCACTTTCACTCCTGAACAACAACATGTGCATTTACTGCAGCATGAGCAGTTTTTTCTGTTTCCTCCCGTTACAGACAACTTCAAAAGGAAAAAAAAAAAAAAAAAAAAAAAAGCAGAGCACAACAAACACGGATCTGTGAGCTACAAGTTAAAATTTAAAGGCCTGGGTGTCATGAACTGCTTCACTAATTCATCTGTGACTTGTTTGCGTCTCTCTTGATGCTGTGCAATCATGGGCTGCAGAGTCTCAATCAATATCTTCTTCAGTTCGCCTGTTAGCAGAGCGCCGCTCGTGTAGTCCTGGAGAGAGACGACAGTGAGAGGGATTATTTGGAAGATGGATTTTAAAACAAAGAAATAACAAGTTTGTTTTCTTCCTCACCTGTCTGATTTTCTCCAACTGCTCATCATCCTCAAGGAAGAAAGTCAAATACATGAAGGAGACGTCTACGTCTGCATTCCCGCCGTACTTTCTGTGTTCCTCCACCGTGTCTTTCCCTCCAGAAAACGCGTGCTTGTTAATCTGTAGGGAATAATCAGAGGTGAGGGAAGTTTGCAACGTAAATCTAATCTGATTAAGTACGCATTCACACCAGCTCTGTTTAGTCTGCTTTAATCAAACTTCAGTCGGTTTGTTTAGACAGTCTGATTCGTTCAGGGAAGTGAGAATACGCAATCAAACTCTGAGAAAAGTGAAGTGTTTCTACTTTTCGCAGGCCAAGAAAATAAAGAAAACAAACTAAGATCAAGCAACTAAAGTAGCCAGATTTTTGTCTATTTTTTCCAATTGCTGACCCAGTTATTTTAGGCTCAGATTGAGTCACTTTCTTTCAAAATTATTGCTATATTTAGAAAAGTTTAATAAATGAAATAAAAGCTGATTTGGGTGCAGCAAAACCGTCTTCTCAGTGCAAGTCTGGATTCACGTAGTTCTACTTTTTCTAAAAGTTTTGTTGTAAAAATGTTAGTACTTTGGGTTGTACTTAACATTTTCCATTGCGAGAAAATTATGTCAGTAATATTTTTACCCTGATTTAAATAAAAAGTTTAATAAATTTGTATCATTGTTACAGTGAATTCTGGTGCGGTTTAAATGCAAGCACATAGGAGAAAGCTCCAAAAGCAGGAAGTGGACTAAAATGCAGGGAATTCTGGGTAAATACAACCAAAACAAACATGCTAGCTTAGCGCTAGGAGAAATTATTTGATGTCATTTACCAAAAAAAAATAGAGAAATCCTTCAACCACTAAAATCTGACGCCATTCCATTTTTGTTTAGATTTTGAAAGAAAGGAAGTTGCGCTCAGTGTCTTCTTCAGTGCTTCTTGATACAGCGCCCCCACAGGCCAGGAGGGGATGCAGATTTTTCAATTAGTTTGGTTCGTTTGATGCAGTGTGAAATCGAACCGCAGCAGCTAAAAATGTAACAAATGTTCCACTGTTATCAGACTATCAGGTGAAAACAGCCTAAATCACCTTGTTCTTGATCTGCTTCGGCGTGTCAGTGAGGAATATGGAGGAGTTAGCGTCGCTGGCGCTCATCTTCGTCTGCGCCCCCTGCAGGGCAGGGAAGAAGGTGGAGTGCAGCAGGGCAGGTTTCGGGTATCCGATCCTCGGAGCAACATCGCGGGTCATCCTGAAGTAGGGGTCCTGTGTGACAGACAGAAAAAATAATTATTTTGTACAATAAACATACCTTTGCATTCCTTCCTCCATCTTGTGTTTCTGACCTGATCAATGGCACAGGGGATGAGGCACTGTATGTCTTTTCTGCTTCCGAAAACATGAGGGAAGGAGTTACTGAAGGATGGCGCAGCCTGAATGGCTGGGAAGCTGATCTTTCCTGGTTGGAGAACAAAACACAATAACTGTTCAAACGTACACTTGGAAAATATGAGACTCTTAACCGATTTGCTTATGTGGAAACTGGAATCTGTTCTGAAGTTAATCTAAACAGACTGAATTAAAGAGTAACTAAATCCTAGATGAACTATTTTTAGAAAGTTAAAGTGTCTAAATTGGACCTCACAGGCAACCTATTATGCAAAATTCACTTTTTGTACTTCCGTTTGGGTCACAACTGCATTTAAGACTTATTTAAAACCCGCGATTAATGTATTTGAGGCCAATTTACCTTCTTTTGAATGAATTCAAGAAATTTTAAGGCCTTAATTTCAGATGTATGTATTTAAGACTTTAAATCTGCGCAGTCACTCGTTTCACTGTTTTCAGCCGCTTACCGATGCAGTCACTGTCCGTAAAGCCAAAGATGCCTTTAACCTGGTTAAACGTCACATGCTTCTGGATCTTCACCACATTTCGGTAGAACTCAGGGGAGGAACTAAGGTAAAAAACAAACAACACTATAAAACACTCTAATCTGACAGTTTTCTCTTTAGTCTCCAGTTTTGTTTTACCCCATGTAGTCGAGGTCAGAGAAGATAAAGGTCTTGTTGATGTCAAAGCCACAGGCGATTATGTCCTTGGCATTTTCTATGGCAAAGCGGTGGCATTCTTCAACAGTCAGGTCCTTCCACAGGTACTTCTCATCATCCGTCAGCTGGATCACCAGCGGGATGTCGAACACGTCCTGTAGCCATCTGGAGCCAGGAGTTCAGTGCAATTTGCTTCATTTTGATCGTCAGAACTGCACCTTTTGGTCAGTGTTTATATCTATGGTGTAGTAGAGACTTATTTATGCAGGGAAAAGGACTCACTTAGTGAAGATAAAAGGAATGAGGTGACCAACATGCATGGCCTCCGAGGACGGCCCTCTGCCAGTGTACAGGTAGAACGACTTGTGCTTCTCGTACGCATCCAGCACCTGATGCATATCTCTGCAAAAAAAGGGAGAAAAATTACGTTTATTCCTCTGTATCCAATAATATTTCATTGTGATTTTATTTTATCAACACAAAGTAGCACAAAGAGGGAAATTAAATGATTTGCAACACACAAAACATAAAAAGTGTGTCGTGCATTTGAGTTGAACCTTCTTTGATTGGTTTCACTGCATAAAATCCGCAGCAATAAAGTCTAACTGTGTCTGATTTTATCGTAATAAATCTATTTTTACAGTAAAAAAGATGTTAGGAACATCAGAAAACAGCATCATGACCAAGAAAAAGAAATAGTCCTGTTTCAGTTTGGTTACATGGGAAAAGGGGACACAAAAAATTGTGCTTATTATATCATTTATCATTTATTGTGATAAATTTCTACTACCAGCTGCATCTGCAGTGAAAGTTGGTGAATATACAATAAACTAGACCAAGTATTTTTGGTCTACTTTATTGTGCAAATATCTCATTGTTGTCAGTGTACTGACAATAAGACAAATCTAACTTATGAGTAACTTTTAAACACGATTTCGGAGCTTGTTTTAAGTCAATAATTCCTTAAAATTGCTGAAAAATTATTAGTTCCATTGACAGAATATGATACTTAAAACATTTTTCCCCAGTTATAAGTGAAATAATCTGCCAATGGAACAAGTGTTTTTTCATCAATATTAAGGAATCACTTACTTAAAACAAGCTCCTATATATTTCTGAAAAGTTACTCGTAAGTTAGTTTTGTCTCATCTGAAGTGTACTAAGATGTTTGCACAATAAATTAGACTAAAACTACAGTGGTGATATTTAGTGCTTTTGCAGTGAGGGAGCTGAAAACAATAGGAAATCAGTTTTATTTCCGGAAGATGTGAAAAATTATGCTAAATTATAGCAAACTTCAGTATGCTCTAAAATAGAGCATACTGAAGTCCATAGTTATAATGTAAAAAGGTTTGTATTAATATGATTAATATGTCAGTTATTAGTTGGAAGAACAAACACCTGTGTGAGAAGAAAACTCCTCTTCGTAGAAAGCGATGGGGCTTCTGTCCACAAACTTTCTCTACTCTATCCACCAGCTCCTGGTCGATTTTACTGCTCCCAAACCTCACTGAAAAAATTTAAAAATAAGAGAAAGCAATGTTTATCAATCCATCATAATGGATTATCCCTCCCCTCAGACTTAAAGCTAACTGGACTCTCACCTATTAATTTGTCATAATCGACTCCCTTAGCGTTGGTGGTTGAAACGTTCCATGGATCCACTGTGTCGTCCTCACCGGCGCCATCTGCTGCCGGGCTGTTGTTGGGCGCAGCATCGTTCACTGACGGTGGACATCCTGCTTTGTAGTCCTGACCAGTCATCTGTTTGTAGTCCACTTTCAGCTTCAGTAGCAGCTGGACAGCAGCGTCAACCTCAGCCTGCAGAAAAATAAATAAAACAGTGGCAAAAAAACAACAATGTGATCTATCAGGCAAAAAATAAAAATAAAAGTAAGATTATCTATATTGCTTTTTCCCTTTAACTTTTACTGTCTCCAGATTAGTAACGTGTATAAAATTAAATTATCTTTTATATTATAATGAAAGGATGGACATTTATTCATCTTTTAAAGATAAGATGGTAATTATAAAAAAACACATTTTTTAAATGGCCTGTTTCCTTCCATGTCTGGAAACCAGACAAGAGAGTATTTAAAATCTCATTCACGTTTAAAACTAAAAAAAAATCTAGTTTTCCTACAGTTCATGTCCAAATTTTACATTTTTACAGAGTTAAGTTTTCAGTTCCTTTCAGTCCATGTTTACAGTACAGATATCAGTGCACCATAAATTTAAGGTGGATCGATCCAGCTTTAAAAATGGAAGTTTCATAAATCATGGAGCAGATTGATGATTCACTCCCAAATATGTTTTATATAGAAACACTATATAAACACCATATCGATATATTGAATGACGAGACAGACTAGATCCCCTTTTTGGAAATAATTATTTAAGGTTGTTGTATCCTTTTCTTTTGGTTGGAAATGTGCCTTACTTTATCAGCTTTGGCTGACTTCAGGGATCTCACTTTTTCCCCTTGTTCGCTGAGTTTCTCATAAAGCTCCATGGGAGTCCTGGCTCCTTCCTCGTCTCCTTGGCAGTCTGTCATCTTCTTCACACTGATATGGTGTAAAAAATTAAACAAATAAAGCCATCAGTCTTTAAACGGGAAAATAAAACAGATTTAAAGCTCTGACGTCTCTATATTTCCTCCTTCCGTAGCACAGAAGGCACCCATATGTGAGCATTTATCAGAGCTAGCTTGGTAAATCTGGCTAACAGTTGCTAATATTCTCTTTCAAAATAGAAAAAAACAGCTGGTGTGTTCAATAATTAAAAAAAAAAAAACTATTGAGCTTAAAGACATATAAGAGAAATATCCGGTTATTTTCTCTGTTTTTCTGTCATACCGTTAAGCTGACAGCTCCCTCATTCAACTTGCATCAGCTTGTAAAGAGCCCGGTGTCCGGATCTATTTCTTCCCCGTTCAAACACGGCGTGTTCGAAAGGTTCCGATCATCACGGATCCGGGCAGTCAAGAAATTTTGTCTAATTCCTATAAATGTTATCAGGAGAATATAAAAGATCCACGCCATTTCGTTCATAACAAAAAATACTGAATATATTTCAGAAATTATGTCTTTAATGAGCAGGAAGTGCCTGCATCTGGTTCCTATCCACTGGTTTCAAAATAAAAGCTTTTAAACGTATAACGGCGCTTTCCCCATTGGAACAAAATTAAGCGATGCTTTTATTCTGAAATGCTCTCACTGACATTATTTTGCTGGATGTAGAACAAAACTAACGTAAACACTACGGAGAGAAATCAAGGACTTCTCCAAAGTTCAGGTACAACAATGAAGTTATTAATTATTAATTTGTTTTTATTTTGTAATCTCTAGCTCATAAACCAGAAAGGACAACCATGAACGTTAGCTATATCTGCTAGCTGCTGGCTAATAAATATGAAAAACGTTGAGACATACCTTGCTGCTGTATAACGTGCACACAGTGCCAAATCTATTTATACTAAATGTCTGCATATGTCACTTTTCAGCTGCCAACTTAAATTAATTTAATTTTATTGTGATTTATGGCATAAACCAACAGAAATATGCACCTACAAGCAAATGTGATATTTTCATTGATTATTAGCAAACATGTCTGGGGAAAAATGACCACACATACAGCAAAAAAACTGGTTTGGTTGTGATTAGCAGTGAAAAATATTTGATCATCAACTGCAACATAAAATGAAACGGGGTTTTAAAACATTTATCTTCCAATAAAAATAAAAATAAATCTGAGAAGTGTGGCATGCATCTGTACTTTGCTTCACTCCATCTTAAAATCTGACTCCAGCTTTTCAAATGTATACTGAAGTGGAAAAAAAAACAACCTTACAGTGGCTGAACTTTATTTTATTTTGGAGCATCATAGTTAGGTGGGGTGACAACAAATATAAATGTAAATATAAATATTCCAGAACATTATTGGTAAGTTTTGTATTGTTATACTTGAACTGTTGCATCATGTAATATTTTAAGGAAATCTAATAAAATTTAGAAACAGTAAGTACTGGATTCATTGTGAAAGGTTTATAGGAACTGTTTGATGTAGAAAAATCAGGCATGTTTAAAATAAATTCCTCCGTTACATTTATTGTTGTAGAGATTTTTAACTGCACCAAAAATTGGGTCAAAATTGATTTTTGCTAAAGCTGATTATTCCCAGCCCTGCTTCTGTAAGCAATAATTCAATTAATTGCATGATAATTTAAACCAAACACAATAATTTTCACATGCGTGATTTCTTTCTACCAAAAACTGGATGACAAAACTCCTCAGTCTGGTGCTTTGGTTACATCTAGTTCTTTATTTTAAGGATAGTTTTGTTTACAAACACTTCATAATTCATTTTATTTGTCGTTTTGTTTATTTATTTTGAAAATTTTAAATGTCTTCTGGTTAGAGGGTTAAATATTCAGTAGAATTTAAAGTTTATTGATCTTTAATAATGTGTTCTTGCATTATTATGCCACTATCATTATGTCACTTTAAAATGGTCTCAAAACAACAATATTATCATTTATCCCAGTAACTTCTGGGGCAATCTATTGTCTAGTTAAATTTGTTATTATGACACGCCTGCTGAATAAATGAATTCAATTAAAAAATTTTGACTTTAGTGTGAGATTATGCTGCTGCATTCATTTATTTTATTTATTTATTTTTAATCTTTATGAAACAAATCTGTCCACTTTAGTATATGTGTTATAATTAAAAAACCTCAAAATGCAAAATCCTCTGTATGTTTAAATGAATAAATTAAATATTTTCTTATTTCTTTTTCTGATTTTATCTGTTTGTTGCTGTAATTGTAGGTATTGAATTGTCCACTAGATGCCACATTTGGATCATAGGTGAATTAATGAAACTTCTATTTGTATTCTTATTTTCAGTGTCAGGTGAAGATGTCTTCATTGGTGGCCTATGATGATTCAGAGGATGAGGATGAGTCCTGCGATCAGAAGGAGGAAGAACGATCAGACCCGTCTGGATTTAATAGTGTTCATTTAAAGCCCAGACCTGCAGCTTCAGAAACAGTTTTAGGACAAAGTAGCTCTTCTTTGTTGTATGTTAACCCAAAGATGCAGCACTGGGACAGGGAATACCATCGTGGAAACGAAGGGAAACATTTTAAAGACAGATCTGCTTGTCTCACTTTCTCAAAAAGTGTTGCTGATGGTTCAAATCCCACTAAAAGGCGGCCATCTTCCCTCCCTGGTGTCAGACCGTACATCCCAAAGAGACAGAGACAATCAGAGGAAACAAAACGCCCTGAGAATCACCCACAACAAAGTTTGGAGAATCCAACCAGGAAAGGTCCAGTTCTCTCAGATGTTTCACCGAAAGTGAAGTCTTACCTTGGTGAAAAACCCAAATCATCCGGGACGCCCAGGAAGCTTTTAATGAGCCTGGAAGGCCACCAGGGGGCGGTCAACACGGCGCAGTGGTGCCCTGTGCCTCACATTAGCCACCTGCTGCTGTCCACCTCCATGGACAAGACCTTTAAGGTAATAACAGACCCCACTTACTGCTGAATTGATGACATTTAGGATGGATGGCCATAAAAAACCAAACCTTTAACCAGAACCCACCGGACCGGCCTCTGTTATTTAAACAGCCTTCAAAGCTGAATATTATTTATTGGAATTTAAATTATGATGCATTTTGTAGGCTTGCTTTAGCCTGAGCAACATTTTTATTTTCCACACTTTGCATTGAAATGTGTATTTATTTCCATTTTTTGGGGAGTGAAAAATTGACTTTTATAATGCTAGAATTTTTACTTTACTTCAGTAATTTTATTATTAAGTATTATTAGTCTTAGTTGAGAAAAATTGTAAATAAAAATCATATAAATTTATTAAACACAGAATTATATATTTCAAGTGTTTATTCATTTTAACCAGACTTACAGGTAAAGAAAACCCAAAATTCAGTTTATTACAAAACTTTAATATTACAGGATTGTTAATGCAAGTCCAGGCTATTAAAACAAACACCCTGCTGTTTTTTTGGCAATAAATTATTGTTTTTTGGTGTCTGGAAAATTTCAAAAACCTCCTGAAGGTTGGGTCACATTCCACTGCACCGTTACTTAGCAACCCCAGCAGCTAAGTAACCCCTAGCAACCCAGGACTACCTACCTGGGTTGTCTGTTACCTAGCAACCCAGGCAGACCTCCTGCACATTTGGTCAGCTGGTTTTTCTGCTGTATGCGCTGCAGAGTGGCTGCTGGAAAAGACAGAAAGTGTTTTGTTGTTGACTTACCAGTGTTGTATAAAGTACTGAAATCTCGGAGTCAAGTAAAAGTAACCGTCCAAAGTAAAAGTCACTGATTGAAATGTTACTTTTAAATTAAAGTATCTGAAACGTCTTGTACTTAAGTATGGAAAGTACTGTAAAAATGGATGTACTCAAGTAATGTAATGAAAAGTACAAGTAAAAAGTAAAACAAGGCAAATGCAGTTTGAATGACATTTTTTATATTTTGGTAAACTTGTCAAATACACTTAAAATAATGAACACAACCAAGTGCAGGCAAAATGAAACCTGCTAATAGATAAACCTGCAGCATCATTTAGTTAAGAAAATTAGGTGCTTTACCTAAACCACTAGGTTAACTTAACCGGCTTTACAACTGAACCAGCTTCTTAGTAAACCCTCCAGGACAGAAAATAAAGTTTTTCAAAGCCTTAAGTTTTCCCTTTCAGTAAGGTCAGTGCTGAAAATGAGAAAAATAAATAGTCAGTACAGAAAATGCGGCCAACATGAAGAAAAAAAGCCGTTACGATTACTCTACTTCACAAACTATAGGTGCACACAACTGGTCATTATGCAAAAGAAAAAAAGAATTGGGAGGGAAATGCAGCTTATCTGGCATCTGAACAGGGAGAGCTTTTTGTTAACTTGGTGTTTAATGGGAGAAGCGAAACAGACCTCCGTGATGCTGACACCCACCTACTCAAAAAATCCAGCAAATAGTCTGATTGGTTAGAGCTCCGTTTGTGCAGCTTTGGTTTCCAAGATATTAAAAATAGTTTTTTGGCCATCCATTACTTACTTAAAGAGTAAGTAAAATGAATTTTGTGTCAGTTTGAAGGCAAGAAATCTATTTCCATTAGTTTCACAGGAGAGTTTGGATGTAAAATTTGTTGACTCTCCCTGAGTGAAACTCGACACCTTGAGGAAGGGGAGACCGAGAGAACGGCTGGCCGAAATTAGCGTTCATGAATCGGATCAACCTCGAGTTAGACGCCACTCACACCGGATATCGGAATAGCCAAAATCCAAATTGAAAACAACTTTGCTGCGTTTGTTTTAACGGCACAGACCTGCACAAACGGAGCATTAACGAACCAGCCCACTTTGGTTTGTTTTGGAGCAAAATGCGGGGATGGTGAACTCTGGATGACCTAAAAAATCATTTTAATATCTCGGAAACCAAAGCTGCACAAACGAACATTTTAACGGCACAAACCTACACAAACGGAGCACTAACCAATCAGACTGTTTGCTGGACTTTCTGACGTAGTGGGGAGGTGCGAAACCTGTGCATCCTATTGGTGGGGATGCACAAGCCCAGGTAAGCAGGCTTTGTTGCAGTCAATCAGTAGGTGGAGTCAAAACATTTGCGTTTCTCTCTCGCTTCTTTGTAACGAGTAACTAAACCATACATTGAAAATGTATCGGAGTAAAAGTATGCAATTAAGTTCGGAAATGTAGTGAAGTAAAAGTGAAAGTTATCAAAAATTTTCTTACTCGAGGAAAGTATGAAGTACCCCAAAATATACTTAAGTAAAGTAGTGAAGTATTTTTACTTCGTTACTATACAACACTGTGACTTACCAACCAGAAACCAGTTGCTGCAATCTTGTTGGTTATGCAGGAGGCTCCATTTCTGCTTTTCAAAGATCTACGATTGTATATTTGCACAGCCATTTTCACTTGTGAGTTTAAATGATGAGTTGGGGGTGTAGCCAGCAGCTTATTTGGATTTAAAGTGACAGAGGCACTAAACTAGCTGAAATGAGGTAGAACTACAATCTCATTATTTATGATTTTGTGCAAAAGATAGAATGAAAATGTTTTCCATAGCCCATAGATCTATCCTAATTTGTTTTTTATTATAAGGAATTATACTGAGTCACCTTAAAAAGGACCTTCTGCTCATCTGGGTTGTTGGTTTTTATGTCTCTCATCGTCCTCTTGAAATGCAAACATTACTTTAATCTCAAGTTAGATGATGTTATTTCTGTTTCAGGATGGCTGAACATGAGTAACATATATTAGATTTGTCTTTGTGTGGGGTCTTCACCTAATCTGTCCAAAACTCACGATCTTCTCAAGCCTGCTGTTGTCCTTGTTTCTACTGCAGTTTTTCTTTTACAATGATTTGCTTTTCTTCTTTTGTAATGTTTTTTTTGTTGTTTGTGGCTCATAATCAGTGAGTCAGCAGTTTTTATCATGATTATGTTGACCATAATATATTGCGAAATACATATAACAATATATAATATATTCAATATTCAATATATTAAAGCAGTAATCCCCCACCCTGGTCCTCAGGGCCCACCATCTTGCATATTTTAGGCGTTTCCCTGCTGCTGCACACCTGGGTTAAATGAACAGGTGATTAATCAGCTTCTGCAACAATTTCAGGAATGCAAAGAAGGAAATGCAGTCATATGAACCAGTTGTGTTGGAGTCCAGACTCATCAAAAACATGCAGGACAGCGGTTCCTGAGGACCAGGGTTGATCCACTGTATTAAAGAATATTTACTGAACTCTGATCCAGAACCACATTGCATTCTGGGAAATGTAGGCTGAGAAGAGGCTTTAACCGCTCAACCCACAGACATAATAAAAGAATAGGCTCCGCATTGACTGCTTGGAGACTGGAAACACGAAATGTTATATGTGAAATAATCTACCAATAGAACTAGTATTTTTTATCAACCTTAAGAAATTATTGATGTAAAACAAGCTTTTATATCTTGCTGAAAAAGTTACTTATTTAATAGTTTTTTTAATTTTTAACTCCTCCTGAAGTCCTTTCTTGTGAGAGTAATATCGGTTATTTTTTACTTGGGTAAAAGACTCACCTATCAGAGCATGCTCAGCCTGAAACCCGATACCTGCTCTGCTGCATCGATTCACCACAACAACCCGTCGTTTCAGAATCATGTCCGTCACTGTCAGCTGAATGTGTGTCAGAACCCCCGAGATTTTCCTGCCTCTCTTCCGCTTTTCGTTTCTTCTTTGTCTCTCCGTCTCCCTCCCTCTCCTTTTCATTATTTCACACCTGGAAAACAATCCCTCTTCGCACAATTGTAAAGGTCAAGCAACGCATCTATCTGCCTGCCAGTGCCCAAACATTTCTCTGCCAGTGTCTGTGAAATCACGCGCCGCGCTAACATCCTCTGAGAACTCCGACTAATTAATAATTTAAATATGAATGATTCAATTTGCATAATCACACAAGTGGAGGAGATATGGCACTAGCACCGAGCCTGGCACCTGGAGAGGGAGCCGCTTGCAGCAGATGGTGGAGACTGGCAGAGGATGGATGGAGGGAAACACTCGTTTCTATGCAATAATTAGCTGCTCTTCTCTATTGCATTATGAATGTACTGAATGAAGACTAAAATAGGAGGTTAGCATGCTTATTTTTCCAGAAATCTCTTGTAGTTCCTGTTTTTTGCTGAAATATTGAGGATGTTCTCACTACCCAAGGTCACACTACAAAAACACTATTTCTTACCAAGTAATTTGAATCTCATTTTTCATATTTATACACTTAAAATAAGACCAAACTAACTTACAAGTAACTTTTTAGCAAAATAACGGAGCTTGTTTTAAGTCGGTAATTTCTTAATATTGATGAAAAAAATACTTGCTGCATTGGCAGATTATTTCACTTTAAAATGAGGTAGAGATGCACGACATATCGGTACTGGCCAATATTTGTCATTTTGTAACATATTGGTATCGGTTCGATAAATAAAACTGGGCCATATGAACAACCAATATTTATTGTTATCTTGTTTGTTTTCAGGTATGTTTTTCTCTAAATGTGTTGAAATGGTAGTGAAATATATATAATATTGGTAAATATCGGTAATAACAGCAATGTTAACGTTGAATATCGATAAAGGGTCCAAATGTTTAAGTGAAATTATCTGTGAATAATCACCAATATTAAGGAATTATTGACTGAAAACAAGCTCCCTTATTTTGCTGAAAAGTTACTTGTAAGTTAGTTTCATCTTATTTTAAGTGTACTAATATAATTTCACTAGAAACTACATCAAAATTACTTTGTTAGATTTTGTGTTTTTTGCAGTGTTATCTGCAAAAAACACAAAATCTAACCAAAATCTGCATCTCCATTACAAAGGATCGCAAAACATTATTTTTAAAAAAAGTTCCTAAAAACACAATTTTGCTATTTCAGTGTTTCCAATAAAAAAGAAACTCAATTAAAATTTCATGTGAATAAGCTTATTCCTGCTGCTAGTCATTAAAAACATCCGGCTCCATCGTCCTCCAGCCACTTCCTGTCATCTTCTTTGTTGTTTCCGCCAGTAGTAACATCCTGTTGTTTCAGAAAAAAAGTTTTTCCATTACAATTTTGTGAAATACATTAACTTCTAAAATGAAGAGAGTTGAAAAACCATCTTATCCTGCCTCAAAAATGTTTCTCTCTTGAATTTTACATGCTTCCATTAAGTCATTTTCTTCTCGCAAATCAAATTTTTGCCATTTTAAAATAAATAGGAACGCAACTACTGATGTTATGCTACCCAAAGAGCTTTTATGGGGTACGAGTGTCCTGACTTTTCTCAATTAGGAAACATATTTTGTTTATCTCTTGCTTAAATCAAGGGTGTTAAAATTGGGGAGCGTGGACCTTTTGTGGCCCCTGAGTAGATTTTGTGGACCCTCCCCAGACCACAAAAAGAAAGAAATTAGGACAAAACTCTGACTTTTTAATTAAATCTACTTACAAAAATCTTACATGCAGCACAAAATGATAATCTTTTGGCAGCTTTCTGATTTCCTTCCGTTGTCATGGTAACTAGGATCACGTCTACTCATTGACTTGTACTCTAAATTGCACCTTGGAGCACCTGAATCTGTTTTTAATTGCTTTATTGAAACTTGGTTGAATGCAGCAAGTGTTTTCAAATAAAGCCTGATCCAGATCCTGTTTCTACTGGTGGAAATAGACCGATCCCGCAAAAAAAAATAAACTGGATGCCAAAAACATATAATCACAGTCTTGTATTACTTCATTTGTTTACTTGAGCAGGTTAAGTAAAAACAAAAATCATAATTTATTTTTTTATGTGTGATGTTTAGTTTTTAAAAATCATATATGTTGGGCTCATGTGACAAAGAGTTTGGTTTAAAGAGTAAAAACATAAAATATTTTGTGATAATCCCTAATTTTTTTTATAAGTGCAAGGATAAAGAGTAATAATAATAAAGAAGCCTTAAACACATTAAAGTTCAAAAAATACCAACATAAGTCACATCTTGGGAACTGATTTGATTGAATCAAAACATTTCTGTAGTCATTCATTAGGAAGTGTTTTTATTTTCAGTAATTTTTACAGAATAGACTCATTTAAATTTCCTTTTAAAACACTAATTCAGCATTCAGGGCTGGAGAATGTTTTCAGGGTTGACAGTTATTTAGCAGCTCTCCATAATAAGGCTGAAAATTGCAGGTAATCATGATAAATTCAAATTTCTTATGCAGGAGTGTTTGTTCTGTTGATTTATGCCATCTTGTCACACATTATTGTTCCCTCATTGACATCCGGGATGCGCTCTATCTATTACCGCTCCGACTCCAGCCTTTGTTTTCCATTCTTCAGGAAGAGAATAGAGCGCCGGGATGTAATCAATAAAATCTTCACTGTCCTCTCTGTGCTGCTGACATCCTTCATGCTTCCTCCCTCCTGTCTGTCAGAGTTTTCTTTTTCATTCTCATCTGTTGTTGCCATGGCTACTGCAGGTGTAGGCTGATAACTGCATTACCAATTTAGTTTTAATTATCAGGGGGTCGTTAAGGAAGGAAGCCCCAAGGAGCCAATTAAACAAACCGGAAGAGTCTCTGATTGTTTTTGGTTATTGATCAAATTTTCACCGCAAACTTTTGTGATGCTATTTTGGTGTCCAATCTTCGGGTCGGGAGCCTTTTGTGTATGGAGGAATTTTCCTGCCATCATCCAAGAGCACACATTTTCAGTCTGAAAACAAGATTTCATGCCTTTTGTTCTCAAAATTTTCAATACTTTTGCTTATGTTTTCATTTTGAAAGCAGGACTTCATGTCTTTCTTCTCAAAACTTGTAACGCTTGTACTCAAAACTTCTCCCGCTCTCTCTCTCTGCTCATACAACAACAATTTCTGGTGAAAATGGAAGAGTTTTGTTGTGTTTATACTCCACATTTACATGAAACCACCAAATGTTTTCTCTGGCACAGTTTGAGAACGGATTCTGAAACGTACAAGTGTTCGTTGTCTTGTAAACAGAATAAATGGATCTTTTCTGTCAGGGAATCCGTAGCTCATGCATAGTCTGACGTAAAACTTTACACATGGGAGTATTAAGCAATACTAATAAAAATAAATAAATATAATTACAAGAATAAAATCAGAATATTAGAAAGTCATAACATTATGAGAATAAAAAGTTGTAATAATTTGAGAATAAAGTCAAAATATTATGAGAATGAAGTTAAATAATAATTGGAAAAAATGTCATAACGTGATAAAATCATGATATGAGAATAAAGTTGAAATAATATAAGGATATAGTCATAAAATTACAAAAATAAAATTGAAATAATACAAGGAAAATGTTACAATACAATGAGAATAAAGTAGTCATGAGAATAAAAATGAAACAATATGAGAAAAAAGTCAAAACAAGATGAAAATACTCATAATTTTGAGAGTAAAGTTGTAATTCTCCGAGTTTATTCCAGTAATACTTTATTCTCGTACGACTTCCTTCTTGTAATTTAATTATTTTTATTTTCTTAGGAATCACTAATTCTGCATTGTAACTTTATTTACTTGACTTGGATATATTTTTATTTTCTTATCCCATCTGACAGAAACGTTCAGATTCCCTCAGTGTACGAAAAATATGCTCTATGTTTTCTCAGCTTCTCCTGCTGCCTAGAGATGGCAGTGTTTCTCTAAGCCAAACATTACACACACACACACACACACGCACACACACACACACACACACAGAACCGCCACATCCTGCTGAATGAACAGCAGCTTCCCTAATAGTCGGATCACTCCCAGATCTAACACGCTGGAATTAAAAGTACAACTCTCCTCCCATCTCTGTTACTTCCTGGGATTCTGCTGGTTTTACTTGCTGGATTAAAATGAATGTCTCCCTGATCCATCCGTCTCTCCTGTCTCCTCTGGGAGCAGCGGTGGTGCAGCTCTTCTCCCAGTGTTTCATATGCTGCTAAATAATGAAGCGCGGAACGAGGCAGAGAGTGATCAGCCATGCTCAGGATGTTCAAAGTTCCTCTGCTGCCTGGAAAAAAATATTCCTGTCATTATCGCAGAGCCTCACCTCCGGACTGGACCACCCGTTGGATTTCAAGATGGGAGAGGAAAAACACGTGTTCACCAGATGACCCTTTTCAAAAGTGACAATAAATGATCAACACCTCCTGTGTTTATGCTGCGTTCACACTGCAGCCCCAAGTGACCCCGATTTCTGATTCAGTTATTTAATTTAGCCGTAATGCGAACTGTATCTTCTCTCCTCATGACAGTCTGAACAACAAAAGCTGGATTATTTTTGCAATCGGACCCAGACCACTTGGAAATCCAATCCATATCCGATCTATTTGTGGTATGAATCTGGTCGCATCAGCTGACCTGAACGCCATCAGTACTCGACAAACGTCACTCTCCTGCACCCCGATACGCGCAGTAGTGAAGAAAAACAGCAATAATGGTGTAATGAAGATTTAGTTGTCAATGTGCCTCAAAATTGTTAGCTGTGCTCCACCGTTAGCATCCATTTTTACGTCCTCACTGAGCATGCTCTCTGTGTGTGACGTTATTACGCCCCCTACTGCGCATATGGGAGACTTTCACATACAAGTCGCACATTTGGAAATGCCCAAAAAATCTGATTTGACCAAAAATTGGAATTGGGTCAGTTTGGGCTGCAGTGTGAACGCAGCCTTATTGATTTGTGTTATTTTCATCTTTCGAAGCAGCGAAGCTTTGGGTTTTACTGTTATAACTACAGAAAGCTGCTTGCTTTTCCCTCTTGTTTTCAGAGAAACCTTTCACAACAGGAATCCATTACATCTGATTTTACAACCAATCAAAAGAATTTAATGGGATTAATTAGGAAACTAATTAGGAAAGTGTTTCTTTTTTTAAAACCTAAATAAGAAACCTCAGGTATGAGGATTATGACACTTGACTTCTTCATTTCCCTGAGTAAATTAATTTATTAATTAATTTGGTTTGATAATTAGCGAAATTACATGTAGATCTGATTTCTGTAAGATTTGGAAAATGAAAAAACAGACACAACCCTTGAGCGACGCAATCCAGATGCATGTGAATGTTTGAATATCATCAAAATGTTTATTTCATTATGTATCTCAGTAATAATGAACAGCTTCATTGCACACATTGATACATTTCATTCTGTAATTTAGAATATTATGAATACAAAATTTAGTTCATTGTGAATATCAAAAGAAGCAAAAATGGAAACTTGGCGTTCCTGGTGTCGGCAACCACCAAGTGAAACCTCCTGTCAAAAATGTAAATTTAGCTTTGGTACACCTTGATGTTAGTAGCTATGTTATGCATATTTATGGTATAAAATGTTGGATTGAGGACTGGTTACCGGATCATTTTTTATTGAAGTTTGCAACAAAGCACAAATTAAATATCAAATGTGCTGTTTTAATTCTCCACTTCACGTCTATGTGAACTATGTTTGCTACAGTTCATTTAAAGTTTGAAGGAGATAGCTCCCTTTGATGAGTTCTGCTTTGAAAATCAAATTAGCTAAAGAAATTGGATTTTCTTTTTTTTTAATAAGTGCCTGCTGATTTTTGAAAGGTGAATGTTTTTTTCTCAAGCGCAGATAACGTGACGTTTTTCACCATCTTGAAAGCAGAAAGGGGGAAGAAGCGGATTTTGCTGGAGGAGTGTGGGTTTATTTGTGACTTTGGCCCGTGTCCATGTCTGACAGGTGTGGGATGGAGCAGAAAGTGGACGATGCCTCAGGCTTTACACCTGCCACTCGGGAGCCGTGCGTGACGCCTGCTGGACCCCCTGTGGGCGACAGCTCCTCACCGGCTCATTTGACAACACGGCTGTGATCACTGATGTGGAGACAGGTGAGTCGCACCACTTCTCGCTTTAAATGAAACACTGGATTTATTTTTGGGTCTTTATTAGGCTTTGAAAAATGTCAACAGGTATTGATTATAAAGACTACAATCCCCGAGCACCAATTTAACTTTGACATTATAATTATGTCAAAATGATCTATAATTCCTTTAGATAGTGTATTTATGTTTTTTTCCTCTGTATTTTTTGTTTTAAATAAAGTTTTTGGAACGTGAAGACAGGAAACGGAACTGCTGCGTTGTAAATAGTCGTCAAAATGAGAGCATAAATATAACCCCCTAACTTTTTAATGGTTGATAACCAAAACTAAAATGAAAACGCTTGACACACCCTCTAAAATTATTTTTGTGTTTATAGCTGCCTATTAAACACAAAATATACCTTCATATGCATTTGGTACCAACACTGGTGCCAGTCGCCACTAAAGAAAATAAATGAATGGTGCTCTTAGAATGGCTGCTTTGCAAATGCCAACCAATAGGATGTCCTAATATTGTGACCAAGTATTGCAGCTTTCCAGCTGCACTTCACAAACTACATTATGAGCAAAATGTTTAAATTACCATTTGAAAACTGCTTTGTGTTGGGTTATTTTTGTGTCGGAATATCAACAGGAGGGAGACTGAAACTCCAAACATACTGACCAAAACAAAACAGAAAACTACAAATGAGAAACTCAGAAACTAGAGGCTGCAACTCTAAATGCAACAAACTTTACTGCATCATTAAATAAGTCCACCATGTCACGACACCGTCAGATTTCAGCATTTTGTGTTTTGTGTCGTGAAACAATTAGCTTCAACAAAAACAGCAAAAGAAAGAAAAACCTGTCAGTGAGTAAAGCCACTTTTTCACAGCCCTGTGTATATTTCTCCAGTTTGTTTTGACTTAACCGAAATCCTGTTTCTTGGCTGCTTTTATTAAACACTTTCCAACCGTACTGCTGGCGTTTTGGGACAACAAAGCACATTGGCAGCTGTACCTCCTGCAGTCCTTGTGTTGCTTCTCAACAGTTTGTCTTGTAATTTGCATGGGACGCGAATATCATTCTCTTGAGTTGCAGAACAGCTTCTCTCACTCTGGCTCTGAAGCCCATGCTGAAAGAAAATCCTTGCGAATCATTTGAAGTTGGGGTATATTGTCAAATTTTAAAGGCTTTTTTAAGTGCAGTGAAAGAAATGTGGTGTACTTCGCTTAAAATGTAGCTCTGTTAAAGCTGCAGAACCGTACAAGAAATCAATTGCCTCCAATTTGTGCCCTCGATTCGTTTTAAGTGCCTTTAAGTCTCTTTCGTTTAATGGTGTGGAGCCCAGCAGTGGCCACATTCACACAAAGATCGGCACTTTCTGCATTAAGAACATGCGAGTATTCATGCATTTTATGCCTCCTTTCCCACAGTGACTTTATTTCTCTCACTGTTTAATCTGTAGGAATAAAAGGATGAATGAGAACTGGTGAAATGTTTTGTCCAGGAGAACGGCAGAACATTTTTACAGAATTAAAGCCTAATTTTTGTAGATAATTCTTGAGTTTTAATGTGTAATCCTTCTTTGTTCAGTAGGTTCACATCACGTCAGACACTCAGGTTCACTGTATTTATTCTGACCACAGAGGAAATGATGATGGTGGGTAACATCAGTTCAGCAGCTTCTGTCCCTTTACATTATGAGTAGTTAGCTATGTTAAATGCACAACATTAATAATTATAACATATAAAAACATAGCGAAATTACTCATGAAACACTGTATATCATTTAAAATATATGTTGAAATATAATACTTGTACAGAAAACACAAAGCTGACCCTGGTAGGTCAGAACAAACCAAAACCCTGTCACATATTTATCCTGGAACTGTTTCAAGCTTCAGGAATATGTTTTATTTTCTGACCTGGAAAATGTTGACAAGCCCGGCAGAGTTCTGTTCACTTGATGGTCCAGTTAATCCAGACATGTTTTTATTGCTGACCTACCAGAACTTTCTCTACACTGGGTTTCAGACAGAATGAGAAAACAAAACTCGCTGATGCCGAGTGTCTCCAGGGGTAACAGCAAATTACTTCTGCTTTTCCACATGAAAACCAAAGTGCATTTTTTTAGCGTTCTACTGCTCCCTCCAAAAAATGGTTACAAATTATGTTTTTGGCCCGTTTTTAAATGTGTTTTACTTCTTAACATCTTCGTTCTATTAGGAGTTCATGACCAGTATCTGTTTTCTCTGTTTTCATTTTCCTTTTCCAGATTTTTGCAAGGCAAAATGCTTTCATACAAGGCAAATATTTGCAACAACAAAAAGATGGAGTCAAAACACCGACTGCAAAACAAACTTCACTTTAGTTTTGTACAAGGGTGTCCAAAATGTTTGCACCCAATCAGCTTTTATTCTTTCTTAAACTTGGCTAAATATAGCAAACACCTTGAAACAAATCATGTTCTTATTACTGAAAATAAATGTATGCAATCAAGCCCAAAAATAAATGCAAACTAGAAGCAGATTATGTCTCTAATAATGTGGAAAATATGTTGTGTTATAAGTGAAAATAATCCTCCAATGGATCTAATACTTTCGCTGCAATTTTAAGGAATTATTCACTTAAAACAAGCTCTAATATCTTGCTGGAATTTTATTTGTAACATAGTTTTGCTTTATTTAAAGTGTACTCAGATATTTTCACTAGAACGATTAGATTTTTTGTTTTTGCTGCAAGCAACATGTTATATTATAGTTCAGTCATCAGCAGCTAAGTTTATCCTCAAATACATATTTTTTTGCTTGCTTGAGTTCAACCAATAAAGATAAAAGTGGAATTTGCAAGACAGACACACATATTAACGTGTTAACTAGAAATAAATGCATATTTATGATGGCTTAATAAGATCAGCTATCTAAAAAAATAAATATTCCGCTTCTCTCCAAATCAATCAGAGATCAAACTTTTACAAACTGTGATTTATTTTCCAGGCTTACAGAGGGTGGCCCAAACAAAAAATAAAAAGTAAAGCCACCATAATATCTGCATCTTTAGGGTCAGCACATGGCTGCACTTCCTCTCTCCGAGCGTCTGTCGATTCTGTCAATAAAGCCTACGGATAATAGCTTGGCCAGCCCATTAAACACGCAGGCAGCTCCAGGAAGGGAATCAATAATGGATACATCACCACGGGGGCAGCGACCATGACCTTACACTGGGACGTCACTATTCACAACCATAAACAGACAAATGCTTATTTGATCGCCACTGTCAAAGCAGCTTCAAAGGAACGGCTAAAGGAACGCCACACATCCAAAAACCTTTCCTGCAGAATTCTATGAAAGCCTTTTTCTTTTATAACATGTTTTTATTCCTCCCACTACTATTATTCATTCATATTAGAAATTAATTATAAGTCTATTGTTTCCAGGAGCGAGAATCCTGCAAGCGAGTGCTTCCTGGAAAGGGCAATAAGGCCGCGTTCCTATGGCAGCGCGAGATGAAGGGAATTCAATTTTGTTGCATATTAATGTGGGAGTTGGGAACGCAGCCCGGTTCCTTCATGGCACTTTAATGTGAAAGGGCTGAAATGAAGTCGCTGACACTTTAAACTCCATCGTAATCGAAAACACGGAAAATGAGCAACATCCTTAAAATCCCTCCGTGTGTTTTAGATGCATCGTGTCTTTTTGAGTCTTTCCCTCCACAATTATTGGCATGTTTGCTACAAACATTTAGAGAAGCTTTATTGAATGGTTGCTATGGAGACTGACCGTTGCTATGATTCTCTTATCAATTATTGCTCTGGACGGAGATATGGGCAAGTTTTGTTGTAGCCATGCTTCGGCGAGTCTTTCCCATTTTGAACAGTGAAGAGAAATGCTATAAATCACATGAAGAACATTTCTAGGTTTAAAATATAACAGGCCAGTCAAAATAAGCAATAAATCAATTAATTGTGTGTTAAAGTAAAACAAGTGTAATCATTTCCATCTGCATGATTTATCGTTTTTCTCTTTTCTGTCTCTTTTTCTACCAAAAACTGATTACAAAAGTCTTCAGTTTGGTGCTTTGGTCTCCACTAACTCTTATTTTGAAGGGCAATTTTGTTTACAGACTTCCTGATTCCTTTTATTAGTTGTTTCTGTTGTTTGGTTTATTTATTTGGGATATTTAAAATGTTTTAGAATGTAAAATGTATTGATACATTATTATGCCATTACCACAATATTGTCGTTTATTGCAGTAACTTATGGGGCAATTTGTCATCAGGAAAAATGTGTTTTTGTTACAGGCCTAAGAACTAATGCTCCACAAGATCTAGAGAAACTAGATCTTCAGTCGCATCAAATACTGGAACAGTGTCTTCACAGGTTCTGCCTAAAAATCCTCCAGAATGCTGCTGCTGGTGTTCCCACTAAAACCAGGAAGCTGCAGCTCAGCCCAGTTCTGAAGTCTTTATACTCAAAGAATAGACTTTAAAATAATTGTGTTAGTTTATAAATCACTGAATTTGTTAAAATTGTTCTGTTGTAGGTGTTAGGAAGTGGTTAGTCAGTGCGGGCATCAGCACAGCCGGCCTGATGTCATGCTAGAGTTCCACAAAACAAAAGTTCTGCAAAACTCACCTGAGAAACTTTAAAATATTCCTACAAATCATACCTGTATTCCTGGTGTTGTTTACTTTTCACCGGTCTCTTCAGTTTCTGTCTTAAGCCTCTTATCCATTATTATTTTTGGGATGCGTTCACATCAGCCCTGGTTAATTGAACTCTGGTTTGTTTGTGTAGAAAGTCCGTTTGTTTGGGGAGGTGTGAATGCGCAATTGAACTGTAAGGAGAACTAACTCTGGTTCGCCAAGCCTCGGTTCGGTTGAGTGAACTCTGAATGAAGTGTGAATGTAAGCGGACTGGAGAACGGTTCAGAATCAGGCGGCCGACTGCAGCTCAGGGTCTTCTGGTCATTATCTTACTCTTTGCTCTGCGGGTTAGCGGAGGTGTAGTCGGTAGCCATGGCAACAAGTCTGCATGTAGAGTAAAGCCGACACAGAGAGCGAGGAAAAGCAGGTTACAAAGGGTTTAAAGTTGTTTTTATCCTGTTTGTAAGTTTATTTTCTCTTTGTTGTGGCACTTGTAATTTTTAAACCTTCATTAAAGACAAAAACTAGATTAGTTATCATCAACTGGGATGAAATATTTCATAAAGGATGTTAAATTTTAACAATCTAATTTTAACAGTTGCAACGATGTAAAATGCAATTATTGACCGATATGAAAGTGAAATTTGCTTAGTGCTTTCTTGCATCTTGACAGAAACCAAATTATTTGTAGATTTATATCCAGAGAAAATACGTGTTTTACCTGTTAAAACATCAACCATTTTCTCAGCTTTAATTTAAACCAGATTTTATAGAAATTGAGTCAGAAATAAGAACGCTACAGCCAGTTTTGTGACAGTTTCCTGCTCATTTCACATTAGAACAATCTGGTTTTGCAGACATGACTCAGAGACTCACAGTAATGGTCGCCTGCAGGAGCATCGCTAGCGTTAGCGGCTAATAGGCAATGTCCCAACCAATAATGTGCATCAATGGAGAAATCCTTTGATCCAAATTTATTTACATTTTGTGAAGAAGAAAGTTGCGCTGGTCCTCTTCAGAGATTTTTGTTTCGTTTCCTCAAGCGCCCCCACAGGCGAGGAGGGGAACAGCTATTTCAATTAGTTTGGATCGTTTGACAGATTGCAGTGTGAAAGCAAACTGCAGCTCAAAATGTAACAAATGTTGCAACTTTGGCCTCCAATCGAACCGAGTCCACCGGACTACGTAATCCTTTGGTATGCTAACTTTACACGCCACACATCGAGCTCATGTCCCGGCAATTAAACGGCCCCATGGGGCCACAGTTTGAGAACGAGAGCTTCAGTGGATTAATGTGACTCTCCGCCCTGAGGGCCTTGCAGTCACTCCATATGTCAAGACATATAAAGCCATGTCAGCTGAACATATAGATCGCCAAATGGATCGCCGCGTTAGCTTATCCGTCATCCTGAGACAGCTAATTAATTTAGCCTAATTAAAACACGAGGATGCCCCATTTATTACGAGGTAAACGCTCCAAACATGAGTTTCAAATCTTTGTTAGGGATCTTTGCTGCGGGAAAGCCAATTAAGCGTGACGTGTGGAGCTGATGAAAGAGCCTGTTAAAACTTTGGTTCAGAACCGCTGAGTCCCATTTTGGACCAAACTAGTTCACAATGAACTGAGAGACACTTGGTTGGGAGAATTTCATAATAAAGAGTTTTTTGTGTGTGTGAGTGTTGAGGGCTTACTGCGGGTCTATGTCGCTTGTTCGATGAATTAATGAAGAGCCGCTGAGCCCTTAGCAACCTTTTGAGTTCATTCTCATACGCTGGCCTCATGTTTTCTACGAAAACTCACTTTTGGTCCGTCCTGTCACTACTAATTATACTTAAGCTCCTCTGTGCTCCTGTTTTAATTTTCTACATGACATTTCTAAGTCAACATAGATAAAACAGCCTGCAGCCAAAACAGGATTTCTCTTTTATGTGGTTTTCTCTTCAAAATAATCAACTTCTTCATCATCTTGGACACAGAAAACACCAACATCGTTTGCCTTCACTGCAAAAACACAAAATCTTATCAAGTATATTTGTGTAGTTTCTAATGCAAATATCATATTACACTTGAAATTTGAGAAAACTAAGTCAAAAGTAATGTTTCAGGAAGATATAGGAGCTTGTTTTAAGTAAGTAATTTATTAAAAAATACTTGGCAGATTATTTTACTTATAATGAGGCATTTTTTCCATTCTGTCAGTGAAATAATCCATTAATGGAACTGGTACTTTTTCATCAACATTGAGTAATTATTGTGTCTTTGTCTGGTGAATATTTTGGTTAAACATGTTTGTTTTTCATTCGGTGGGTAGACAATCCAGAAATTTTACTCAAGTGAGAGTAGAGAGACTTCATAATAAAATTACTCAAGCAAAAGTAAAAAGTACGGCATAATAGAAACACTTTGAAAATACTTACTTAATTGGTTAAAAGTAATAGTGCCCTGCTCTGGCGAGTTCCACACTGTCGATCCCAAAACAAATGTACCATTCAGAAAATAGTGGATTTGTTTCAGAAAACCCACTTAATATCATTTTTAGAATTACATAAAACATATTTTTTAATATTCTACCTCTTATGGAAAAACCGGCTGTACTTTATCGGTCTAAATGAATACGTTTTACAGCACCAATTAATAAAATAACACATTGCCAGTGGTCACGTTTTTTTTAAAATCTCCAATTCAAAACAAAACTCATATCTTGCGTTTCCTAGCCATAAATATATATTAGGGTCAAACTGTTTCCACTGATTAAATCTATTATGTTACCTATTGATTTGTACAATTTCATGATTTTCAGTTGTAGAAATTGGTTTTAAATGTTTTTTTCTATTGTTTGCAGGGCAGCTGACAGTGAAAGTGGACAACCAGTTTAAGGTGATGTGTGTGGTTCTTCACCCCAGCAGCTCGGACGTCTTCCTGTGTGGAGGTCACAGCCCGGCGGTGAAAGCCTGGGACTCCCGCTGCTGCAAGGTCAAACCTTCATCTCGTAACAATCAACATCGGTATCAGCTGATACGAGTCATTTTTTAACATATCAACATCGGTTTGAAAAAATAAAACTGGGCTAAAATGAACAGCTGATATTTATTTTGTTTGTTTCTAGTTGGGCTTTGCTATATGTGTTGAAACGTTAGCGAAGTAAATATAATATCGGTAAATATAAGTTATCAACATAACAGGAATATTAATATCGGATATCAGCCCAGATTATCGTATCGTGCGTCCCGAGTTGAAGTAGTGCTACTCTGTGTATAACTAACCGTTTTAATCCCCATAAATTGTTCATGTGAAGCTGCAACCTGACATTTCTATTAAATCTAATGGGTTGTTTTATATGATAATCCTGCTCACTTCCTATGAATCTACGTGTTTGCATGTAATTTCTTCCTTGAGCAACCCGACTCGGCCCCTAGCAGGGATTTTAGGTTTAACGCAGCGGAAATGCTGCTGCCAGCGGGCGTCAATATGAGCTGCAAACAGAGCGTAGCGCAGTCCTCTCTGAAAACAGGCCGGTAAAGCTGCAGAGCCCGGGGTGCGGCTCGCTTTCAGGCTTCAGCTGCTGTTCTGTGGAGTAAAGCTTCCCCGACGGATCAAATCCAGTCCGCCCAGAGGCTCAGCCAGTCAACCTTTAGTCTGAAGGCGGATGGACTCCGGAGGTCCTCCTGCGATACGTCAAGCCTCTCTGACAGGAGCAAAAGAGGAGCCTGGTGCAGGTGGAGTGAGAGCAGCCGCCTCCGACTGAGATACGATCTGTTAAACCAGAATCATTAAAGATTCTTCCACAGTGAGAAAAAGGCCCCCTGCTGTGTGTGACTGTTTCACGAAATTTAATATATACATGAGTGTTACTTAGCTTTTCATTTAACTGATTTAGATCAAATTTGTGGACCTATTCTGCAAAATTCACATTTTGGATATTCGTTTGGGTTTCTGCTGGTTCTTAAAAACATTCCAACTCTTTGAAATTTTCCCTCAAACATCTTTTGGCAATAAGTTCATGTTTTCTGAGTGTCTGGAAAATGAGCTGTTTCGAAAACCTCCGAAATGTTAAGTTGCTGCGCTGTTACCTAGCAACCCCAGTGGAATTCTGCCTGTTACCTAGCAACCCTCGCTGAGCTCCAGCACTGTTGGCCGGCTGGTTTTACCGCTGTATTCAAATTCAAATTCAAGGATAAAGGGAAGTTAAATGTTGTTGTAGCTCATTAATTCTCATTAATTCTTCGAATAGTTATTGAAGATTGTGATCTCTTGTAACAGTCTATATTACAGCGAAGAAGCCTCTGACTGAAGATACTTTTTCTCAAGACAGTCTCATGAAGAGGATGGTCAATGTACAATAGCTACTGGAAAAGACCAAAAGTGTTTTGTTGTTAACTTTCCATCCAGAAACCTCTTACTGAATTCTTATTGGTTGTGCGGGAGGCTCCACTTCTGTTTGTCGTAGATGTACGATTGTATAACCATGCATCTGTTGGACACAAATATCTCTAAACTTTCACCCAGAAGAACTGATTTTTCTTATAAATTAGTTCTAAATATGTGTTATACCACGCAGAAAAGTTTACGTCTCTCCAAAGTGTTTTGTTTGTGGTTTTTGCCTCCGCTGTCTGACAGATGGCCTCAGATTTGACTCCATCTTTGTGTGATCAACACTTGGTGCTCCAACTGAGGAAGTGTGTGGTCAACTTTGGACAACAACCCAAAGTTGATCCCTGGTTTGTTCAGGGATCAAACTTTGCAAACAAGCTGTTCTTGCCTACATTTTCTGACTCTTCTAACTTGATATTTAATGTTTAACGTGCTGTCAGAGATCTGCAGAGTGGGAGACGAAGCGTTTCTCTGTCTGATATTTGAGGAAAAACTCTGAAATATCCATTTCTGCTCTCGGCTTCTTTGGGAAAGTCACACTCAGGGCCGGCCCAAACCTATTTGAGGCCCTAAGCAGATTTCTGTTTGGGGCCCTCTTCATCAAATTAAATGATTGATCATTTGATCAGTTACCCAGAACTTTTTGCCTAATCCGTTTTTACTCCTGCTGAAGAATTTCTTGGACAGCTCCTTTATACTTTTACTGGAGTAAAAATAAGCTGAATTATTGCTATCTTTACTAATTGAGTTCAGTTTTTGGGTACTCTGTCCACCTATGGAAATAAATAAACAAAACAACAGAAAGATTTGATTTAAATATGACCTCTAAGCGTTTATACCTGAAGATTTTTCAGTAATACTTTTAGTTAGTCATGATTTTAATGTGTTTTCACCTTTAGGTGGTTAAAACCTACAAAGCGGCCGTCCAGCAGACCCTGGACATCCTCTTTCTTCGCGGTGGGACGGATTTCATAACGAGCTCTGACTGCGTCAGCCGGGACTCCGCCGACCGGACGCTGATCGCCTGGGATTACCGCAGCACAGCCAACGTCTCTAACCAGATCTACCACGTAAGCAGAACTAAAAATGAAATGACATTTGGCCTCATCTGGCAGTTTCAGGCTTAAACTTACTGAATCTGAACAAATTGTTTTGAATTATAGGGTAGATGGATTTCAGTTGTTTGTTTTCGGGGTTGAATTTCTGCTCATTTTTCCCAACAGGAGCGATACACGTGTCCAAGCTTGGCTCTCCACCCGGTGGAGGAGACGTTTGTGGCCCAAACCAACGGGAACTACGTGGCGTTGTTCTCCTCACAGACGCCCTTCAAAATGAACAAGAAGCGACGATTCGATGGACATAAGGTCAGGAAATACCTCAGGTTGGATTCAGCAGGACAAATTCCTGCAAACGGTGAAACGCATGACTCTGAGGCGAGCGGCATTCTGAAAAGTGTGGCATGCTTTTATGTCAATCCTCGTTTACTGTGTTTTCACTAAATAAAATTCAGGGCGATACTAGGAAAAAAATTTTTTAAATTAATTATGAGAATAAAGTAATATTTTGAGAATAATCATAATATTTCAAGAACAAAGCCATAATACTATGAGAATAAGTAATATTGTGACTTTATTCTTGAAATATTGTCTTTCTTCTAATTTTATGACTTTTTCATGTACTTTTTTTAGTTTTATCATTTTTATTTTAGCGCAATATTCCGTCCTACAAAACAAATGCTTGCTAAACGTTTCATATTTTTCATTGTTAAAACACAAAAGTTTAAAACAAGCAGTAACGCTAAAATATCTTAAGTAGGTTGGATCTATTTAGCCTTTTAAATTGTAAATATTTCCATCTTCTAAAGCTTCAAATCACAGAAAGAAGCTCAGACTTTAAAGCTAATTTAATCTACCTCTGCTTTATGGTAAAAAACAAAGACACAAATCTGTAAATAATATATTCAAGATAGTTATGATAATTAAAAAAGATTTTTTTCTAACTTGCTGATTTTAAAACCAGCTTTGGATGGAAGTTTGATGCTTTACAACATGAATGTGGTTGTAGGTGGAGGGTTATGCCGTCCGCTGTGGCTTTTCCCTGGATGGAGCCGTCTTGGCCTCGGGGAGCTCCACCGGTTCGGCCCACTTCTACGATTATCAAAGCACTCGCGCTTTGCACGCCATCCAGGCGCACAGTCAGCCATGCATCTGCGTTTCGCCGCATCCTGTGCTTCCTGCGACGGCGGCCACTTGTGACTGGGCAGGTGAAATCAAGATCTGGCACTGAACTGGAAAAATACCCATAGATTCCCTCTAAAATGTGTGCAAAGACAAAAACACGGCGGCATATTAGGGCCGATAGAAAAAGGAGTAAATTTACGTCAAAAAACTCAGAAATTGTAAGATTAATTTAAGAAATTTTCTTGAAAAAACAAGGACATTTCTGAGCTCCAAAAGTCTAAAATTTGAGAGAAAAAAACCTCAGAAATTTTAAGATTAATATCAGAATCGTTCCAGAATGAAACTGGGAAATTTCTGAATTTGAACACATAAAAATTTGCTAAAAATAAAAAACCCTGAGATGTATTAGATTAAGTTTCATATTAACCTACTACATTTTCCAGAAAAAAAACAAGGACATTTCTGAGCTCCAAAAGTCAAAAATATGTGAGAAAAAAAACCTCAGATTTTGAGTTTAATCTAAGAAATTATTTAGAAAAAAATAATTTCTAAGTTTAAAAAGTAAAAACAAAATGCTAAAAAACCTGTTTAAAAATAATTTGGCTTTTGAAATTCAAATATGTCCAAGTTTTTCTTGAAACTTTTGATGTCATCTGAAATTTTCATTTTTTTGGCATAAATTTACTCCTCTTTTTATCTTTTTCTGGCCATGATGGCACGAATACGCTGTAATACAGAAAGATTGTTGGCGTATTTAAGTCTACTGTGGATTACTACCTCCTAAAATAATTTGTATGTTGTAAAATGGATGCAGACCATTGGTCGAACTGAACTTCATGCGTTTTCTGGGTTTTTTGTAAAATAAAAGATAAAGAGAAATGTTTTCCTCATCAAACTTATTATTTTCATCTCACATTCTGTTTTCACACTCTAAACTTCATTTAATCATTTTTTGGGGGGGAAATTAACTTTTTCTTGTAAAGGAAATCTACATTGCAGAATAAACCATGTGAAATAATGACCTTTTTCCAAACACTCATCTTTATTAAGTAAATAAACATACAGAAAAAATATATAACCATGCATCAGACAAACAGACGTGTTGACATTTAGACGACGGGCCCAGAACCGAGCTGGAGGTCGGACAGAACAGAACCGCTTCAGTCTTATCATCATTCAGGGTCAAAATGCTCAATAAATATAACATCAACTAAAACGAGATAAAAATAGTCATATAAGTGTAACAGTTATTATATATATATGTAATATCTGCTTTTGTACATTGTGTCAACAACAAAAATATCATCCCCTCTTTGCAGTCATTCATATTTTCCACCATCTTGCTATTTATATATCACTCTAGTTTGGAAGGATTTCTGTGTTTCAAAGTCGTACAAAATCTTTAAAACACCTCTGATGGTTTGAATCAGTTCTCAGATCTCTGTGAATTAAGGAGGTAGAGGCATCCAAAATAAAATCCGTCCATCACATGAAGGGCAAAGCTGAGTGCCTGCTAGTAGCAACGCGTCCGTCGGCGATCCTCACATCAACGGAGGAAGAAAACTGATGTTGCACCCTTGTCATTTTGCAAACTTTAATATGAAACTGAACAGCAAAAGAATCCGCCTACAGCTTTTCTTTTTAAATTAACCATATTATATTTAGCTTCTTCTTATTCATTTTACTTGTTTTTTTGCACCTACCAACAGGACAACATGCCTCTCTGTTTATGTTTATACTGCATCTGTTTTGTTTTTGTTTTGTTTTGTTCTCACAGTGTTTAGCCTAACTGGGCATGCTGGTTTAAAGCAACACAGTGACTCTACGGTTGAAGACTTAAGCAGTTCTTTTTCAGTTCATCTTTTAACTGGTTTTTCAGGAAAAATCTGGGCAAAACTATCAGTACAGGAATCGGCTGAAACGTTAATGTAGCTGTACTTTTACTTTGGCTTACAGTGGGCTACAGCGTTGGATGTTACTGAAGAAACATTTCAGATAAACACGTCTTCTGTTTGAAACGGGTTTGATCCTTGAAAAATCCGCCTTGTGTTCTTGCAGACAGGAAGTAGAAATGCAGGAAAGATGTTTACATACAGAGACAGAAGCTCAGTTATACAGTATGTACACAGCATATTGGAGTCTGTATAGGAAACCATTCTGCTTGTCTAGTGAAAGAGGTTAAGGCAAAGTGTCCTGGTTTAACTACTGTGCCGGTCAGCCACCAAATTCCACATTTAATTTTGATATAAAAATATGAAAAACTCCAGGCGTATAAAATCAGACTCCTGCAGCTTATATTTATACTCCTACTGTGCTATTATTTGTTTTGTTTGCGGCTGACAGCAAAAATTAATACACACTGCATAACGAAACCATTTTATTCTCACTTTCTGGCTTCAAATCAGACTAAACTTTCCCTGTTTTAGGTCTTAACAGAATATCAAAAATCATTTATCTGTTCCTAAATTCCAGGACTGATGTACTGCTAATGAAAAAAATTAGGCGCGCTACTCTAAAGTGCTAATTATAAAAACAAGTTCCATAAATGCTAAATTTATTTAGCATTCATGCTAAAGTGCTAAACTCAATGCATGTTATTTTTTGTAACATGTTTTACAACAAATTCCACTTTAGAATCTCAATTAAATCTATAAAGGCGTTTAAATGGCACTTTAAATGCCTTCAAAGTTAGCAAAAACGCTACAGAGCTAAATCAAAAATTAGCTCTGCTCTTAGCAAATTAACAGAAGTGTGATTACCATCGTCCCAGGAAATGTAAGTGACCTTCTAAATTTGAGAAAATTCTAAGAAAAAGTGTTTTTATTAAGTAAAATTAGTGGTAATTCTACAAGTTTCACAAATGCTAAAGCTGCTAGCCAACCAGGTATGTATCAGAAGCTAATGCTAAAGCGCTAAACTCAATCATGTGTTCATAACACGTCAAGTGTTGCAACAAAGAAGCACTTTATAAATTCAATTAAGTCCAAGTAGGGAAAGCTAAGTGCGCTAAATGTCTTCAGCGTTAGCAAACATGCTAAAGTGCTGAACAAAAAAATCAGCTCTGCTCTTAGCAAATTAACAGAAGTGCGCTTTCCACTGTTCTAGGAAACATGAGTAAACTGCTAAATTTGAAGAAAAATATATTACTTTAGAAGTCACTGGTATTTCTGACACAAAACAGGAACGCTTTAGCCTGACTTAATGTCACATTGTGATTAAAAAGATATTTTTTCTTCAGTGTACCTACATTTCTTATTTCTACTGCACTTTATTTCTAATGAATCGATAAATTGTTTCTCTAGTGCATTTTCAACTTTATTTTTATCCTATCATCTATTTATTCACATGAGGCAATTATTTCACTATCTCAGTATTCAAGTTTTAAATGTAGCTTGAAGGAGAATAAATGTTTTGTTATGTATAAAAATTAAATGCCAAATAAATCAGACTTAAAAAAAAATACTTGTACCTTCTGATAATGCGCCTGTACAAACTAATTCTGCTTTTCCTTTTGTTTAATTAAACATGCATTATTTGGTTATGACAAAATAAAGATTTTTAACAGCTTACAGTCAGCACAGTGTACAACACACCATAGATCTCTTGCTAACACGAGTAAATAAGACACTCCGTAAAACATTATCATCATAAAAGGCATTAAGTATGAAACATAAATAAATCAACGTACTGCTTCTCACCCTTTAAAACAGACTCCTCTGTTGGAATACAACCAATGACCAAACAGATCGTTGTCTCTGACACATTATGCTCACAAACGACTCTGCGTGTCGTTTGTGAGCGTAATGTTACTCAAGTAAGAAAATACTTTCTTTTTACATCAATTTTGTGTCATTTTTCATTTCAAAAATATTTACTAATGTCTATAGATCACTTTCTTTCTGTTTGTACTTTTCTTCATGTCTGAGCCAAATGAAGGAGGGAGGAGAGTGTCTGAAGCTGCTGTTTGGTTGTTTACATGTATTTTAACTTCCATATGTGCCGCATTATCTTAAAAACTCAAAGACCTCAAGAGTGAAAGCATTACTACTGCAGTAGGTAATCTCTCCCCAGCCAAACATTAATTATGTGGAGAAAAGTGAGGCTTGCACAATTATAGCATGCAGACGCATGCCTCTGCACATCAAGGAAGCAGAAGTTACAGTTCCTCTCTGATTTGTGCCAGTTTTAGTGTTTTGAATGAGAGTTTTTGATGATATCGTTGGTGATATATGCCCTTTAAACGGGAGTTGGTGTTTAGCTTCTCACTGATCTAGCAGCATACCAGTGGCCATTCCTGGAAAAGAAATTATGAATGAAACTTTCTTTACAGCTGGTATATCTGGTTGCTACAGTGTATCAAGATGCACAATAGAAAACATGTTACAGACTGCATGAAGCGTGCCTTGGCTAAGATACAAAAAGGGACAACAGCTTAACACCTTATCACGTGAATGTGTTTGCTTTAGGGGAGACATACAGTGCAGTACAGTATGGACTCTTCGTCATTGGCATGCATAAACTGAAGCTTCTCTTCCACACTCAGTTCAAGAGCGTACCGTAGAGCTGTGCCTTGGTCAAGCTGTCTTTCCTTGTCAATCCTGTGCTCCCAAATTTTTGGTACCTTGGAGAAGTCTTCTTTGGGAGCGCGGGGCCTACGCTGAGAGCGGAACTGGAACTCGGGCGAGGACGGATCGTTGGCCTTGGCGCCGGATAGTGCTGAAGACTCGAGGCTTCCAGGGAGCTGTGGTGTAAGGACTCAGCCGAGCTGTCCACGCTCAGGTTTACGTAGTCCTTCTTTGCACTGTTCGCAGTTGTTGCGGCCCCACTGCTTTCCTTGTCTTTAGAGCTTCCTGAGAGGAACAGACTTCCCTCGGAGTCTTGACTGTCATTCTTGGCTCGGTACAGCACAGAGGTTTTCTCTGACTTGCGATGCTCCTTGGGTTTCGGTTTGTGGCTGGGTGAAAGGGAACCCATAGAAAAACACTGGTCAAGCACGTGGCTGTGGAAGACGTTGTCTCCTTCTTGGAAGCTGCTGTAGAGAGACTCTTTGAGTTTACTGGAAGGGCCCATCGCAAACTGTCGCTCAGAGAAGCTGTATGGCGAGATCCGCCCTGCAATGTTGCGATAAGACGAGAAAGTGTGGATGTCCTCCACGCTGAGCTGTTTCCAGCGGACACTCAAGTCGTCCTCAGGTACGTCATTTTGGCTCTCCAAAGCTCCACCTTGAGCCTGGCCCAGTCCAGTTGTAGACCCCATGCTGTGGGATGAGGCGAGGCGAGGGGAGCTCGAGTGGTACGGTTCACTGAAGCACGAAGCTGTCCTTGTGTACGATGGTGATGTACCCTTCTGTGGACTCCTAGTGGTCACCATATGCTGAATGCTGTGCGACTTGGAGAACCCAGGAACTTCTTTGTCATACGAAGACAAGCTCTTGCGCTCATAGTCCCCACTGCCACCATCTCGCCAATCGATGTAAAGACCCTGGTGGGACGAGGATAAGGTGCTGCTGGCAGTGCGCCCACAGCCACCGCTAACTGCTCCCTTCTCGTCTGATGCGAGGCTGAAGCTGGAGTATGAACTCGAGGCCGGGAAGCTGCCAGTGCCAAACTCATCATGGTGGTGGAAAGACGTTGGCGGGTCATGGTGGGAGAAGCTGCCGGACTGGAAAGGATCATCGTCCGGGTTACTCTCTAAGGAGGTCTGGGCGTGCAGCTGAAGCAGGGCGGTGCCATGGAGGTCAACGCTTTGCCTACGTTCTGTGTCTTGCCATCGCTCAGGACAATACAGGGCCGTGTCGCTGCAGTACAAGTCTGATGTCTTGTACGAAATGCGGCGGTTCAGGTGATCGCTGCTTCCTGTTCCAATTAGAAAGTCTCCATCCTGAACGTGGGAGCTTGTGGGGCATGTTACAGGGGAATCTCTTCCAGGTTCAGGCTTTTCCAGGACCTTGGCAATTATGGCTGTGGGCACTTCTTCAGGGTAGTTAGAGTGACACATTGCTATGGTGGTTCCTCTACTCCGGCTATGTTTCTCCATGTAAGAGCTGATGCGTTCCTGGAAGTCCAGCGGCAGCTAAGGAAGAGAAGCCAAAGAAATTTGGGTTTCAAATTTAGATTCACATCAGTGTTTCGATATAGTTGGAACTCCTGAGGTTTGTCTTCTTTTCCACAAACTTGTATCTTCACTTTTTTCTTGTATTTGTTTGGTTATTAGCTGCATTCCCATTACAAATATGCGAAAAACTTTGTTGATATTCCACTAATGTCGAAAAAACACAATTTCATAATTGCAGTGTTTCCATTAAAGCTACTGTAAGTTTTATAAAGAATATGTTGTTTTACATATTTGTTAAAACTGTCATCACGTCGTGATAGTTTGAGTCAGATAATCTGAAAAGATCGATCTCCACCGTCTCCATGTGCTATTACTGCCATTTAAAGAAATACACCGTTCCCGCCCAAAAACAACGTCTCTGTGCTGTCACTCACTCTCATGTACATGCTGCTAAATGTGCTATGGTAGAGAAACAACTTACTCTTACAGGAAAACATTTATATCCTGTTATCGGTGGCTACGCTAACTAGCATGAGCATTCACAACAGGCTCTGTTGATGGGGAAATGTGGGCAGCGCCGTACAAGATTGTGATTGACATCGCTAAGACCTGCCTCTGGGCTCTGATTGCTCATTTCCTGTCAGCACTGGGAGTACTGGGTGAAGGTAGAGCAACTTGAATTTTTCACAGATTATTTGTCTCATACCAAACTGTCACCAAATAGTCACAGTTTGAACAAATATGTAAAATAAAATATAAGGAACAGAATCAAAACCAGAACAACAAGCAGGTATTACGGGTTCCTCGCCCTTTGCTCCGCCCCTCACTGCACAGTTGGTTCTGGCAATAAGATTTATTTTTTAATCGTCCTCCTACAACGTCTTGCCGTTTTCCACTTGACTTTTTGTTTTTCAAAATTACCTTGTTTTCATTAAGCAAATTTATTTTTGTAACTCCAATTTGTGTTAATGGAAGCACGTCGAACAATGTTTCAATTAAAAAGTAGTTCAGCCTAACAGGCCGAGTCTTTTTAAATTGTTTCTTCAAACTTTCGTTTCTCTCTCAGTTTGTGCTTATTAGAAAAAACCTGCTGGTTCTTTGTAGCCAATAAATTGATCAGAAACTTTTGCTGCCACACCAACCTCTTTCTTCTTCCCCTCTTTTTTATCCTTTCATCTTTTCTCTGTAGCTTCGTTGCCTTGTCAGCCGAGACGCCCTCACTCCCCCTCCCTTTGTATTTTCTCAGTGTCTCTTTCTTCTGTCTACCATCAAAAAAACCTCAGATAACGGATCCTCAGGGACCAAGTCATATTTAAATTAAACTGGTGGTCTAAGTCTCCAGCTGGGCTTTAAAAAAACTGTCTTTCTTGGCTTTGTTAAGAAATAGATGCTTGTGCTTGCATGAAATAAGCTGCATTTTTAAAGTTGGAGCTATTTTTAGTAGCTATTGACTCTCCCACAGGGAGCAGAGATGGAAAGTAGGTGAGGCTTTGAACGAGCAGCGTATGATAATGTGGAGTTTGCTCTGCAAGGGAGCTAACTCAGCATTGTGTCCGATCTAAATCACATCTTAATTAACAATCACAAAGTATTGCAGTGTTATTCCAACCGGAATGGAACAGGAAGCCATAAACTGATTGATCCATTTAGTTATTTTTAAAGAAAGCTGGTTAGTCATTAGTTCCACTGAAAATCTGGATCTTTCCATGTCAATAACCAGAGATCAGACACAGAGGTAAAAAGTGGGTCATTGGATTTCAGGATCTGGAAAGTTTGATGTTTACAGATCATTTCCGTCGAGATTGAGAGATTTTTCTAAAGAAAATTGGGCAAACATTTCATTCTACAGATGAGACAAACTCCAAAAGTTTGCAGCTTTAATTGCAGCCAAAAGGTTTTGATCCAGGGAATCTGAGGACGAACGCCTAACTCACTTAGTCAGATCTGTAGCTTTAAAACAATGAAAACAGTGTGCAATTTCCCTTTCACTCCACATTGCTGTTTAAGTCTGTTGCAATAAACAATAAATCAATTAATTTCCTGATAAATTAAAACAAGCTCAATAATTTCCATTTGCACGATTTATCATTTTCCTCTCTTTCTACCAAAAACTGGATTATAAAACTCTTCAGTCTGCAGTTTTGGTTTCAACTCGCTCTTTCTCTGAAGGACAATTTTCTTTACAGAGACTTCATAATTTATTTTATTTGGTGTTTCTGTTGTTTTATTTATTGTGAAATAAGTGAAACAATCTGATTTAATAAATTTTATGTTGCATAAACAGTGAAATCCTGTTGCATGCAAAGGCAGACAGTTGTCAACCTTCCTCTTTGCTTCTGTTTTAATGTCCTGGTCATCAGCTGCTGCCTGTAAACAGCCCTTTATTTGCTGATTCATTATACAAACACCTCGTCAGACAGCAGACCTCCATCAGTCTGACTGAAGAGGCCAAGAGCGCCGCTGCTCCGTCTCTTTGTGAAATCCACTCATCAAGGTTTCAATTTGGCACCGCAGCTCTCTCTCCAGGCTGATTCAAGCACTAATTAGAAGCTGCTAATCGACGTGGAGAACATTTTGTATGTTTTACAGGTTTTTCAAGTCCTGCTGCCTTGTTTGGCTGCATATTTGCTCACCTCAGATGACTTGTGAGCTCTATAGTGAGACTTGGAGCATTGCAGCAGCTGGGCGGCCAGGTTGCAGTCTTTCCTGTATAGGTCCTGTAAGAGACAGAAGATCTGTGGAAATACTGGAAAAACCCTTTCTGATGGAAATCTGAACATAAACACACACATTCAAAAAGCCTCAAGCATCGAATGGTTAGAAATCTACAAAATAACTTCTTGTTCATCAGTGCAAATCAGAAGTTTACATCCCTCCATCATATTTTATTCTGCAACAAACTTATGAAGATGTTTTGCTCAATAATAAGATAAATTTAGCCACATTTTAGTCTGATTTCTACAGGAAAGGGATTTGTAAATAATTGCAAATAAGATAATTCTGACTTTAATCTTCAGAAGAAAGTCAGAAATGTGAGACTTTTTTTCTGTTGTCTCCAATCTTCAAAAACCATAATATGTTATTTTTTCTAAATCTGCTTTACTTACTAGCATTTTCAGCTACAAAAACATAAATAAATAACATTAAGTAATACAAACTAAATGTTATTAAACATGGAAAACCAAAGAATGGTTCATTTCTTGCTGTTGCTGGGGAAATATAAAATATCCAACCTGTTCACTGCTGCTGTTTCTCAGCTGCTGTCATTTTCAAACTGTCCAAATAATATGGCGCTTTGTTGCTACTCTGCATTTTGAAATCCAAATAACTATTTTTAGTTTGTTTCTGAAACAAAGTACACTGCAAAACTACAAAATCTTACTAAATATTTTTGATTGAGTTTCTAGTCAAATATTTTATTACACTTGAAATAAGACAAACAAACTTAAAAGTAACTTTTCTTTTAAAGTAAATAATTCTTTAATATTGATGAAAGATTTCTGATTCTATTGGCAGATTATTTAATTTATAACACAGGGAAAATGTCTTATGAAAAGAAAATATTCTGCCAAGGAACCAGCACAATGTTAATGTAAATCAAGCTCCTATATCTTGCTGAAAAGTTACTTGTAAGTTAGTTTTGTTTTATTTTAAGCATACTGAGATATTTGCATCAGAAACTAGACCAAAAGTAATTGGTAGGATTTTGTGTTTTTGCAGTGCAGTGGTGGCAGCATCATGCTGAGGGATCATCTCACTTCAAATCAACAGCAGGGAGCAGAAAAGTGACTCAAACACATTTAATCAGGTTTGGTAAAGGATAAAACTGACCACATTAAGCTGCTGGAATCACCCAGACTTTAAAACATTTAAATATTTATTATGTGTGTTAAAGCCAAACTAGTTCTTTCATTTCTGAAAAATGAAATAAAATCCAGCTGGAAATGGAGGATTTATTGTTATGCTGTCATATTTCTTAGCTCGTCTGCCATTAGCGGTTTGCAGGCTGTTGAAACGATCACCAGTTTTTAATATGAACGTCTCCTATCTATGCAGAGCAGACTTTGCTAATCTTGTTAAAGCATTTAAAGCAGCACTTTCACTTATCTGCGCCCTCCAGAACAGAGAGCAAGAGAAAACTATTCCTCCTTCTGCGCTCCGTCTCATGAAATCTTGATTTTGTTTTTGGTTTTTAATTCATATTTCCCAAACGATAATGAAGGTTTAGTGTTTTCCTCTGGCTTTGTTCATGTGTGATTTCACGGCTTTTTTCGGTCCTGTTTGTTTTAAAACGGTCAGTTCTTGTAACACTGTCGCCTCCCGAGAGCTTCAGTTTCAGGCGATGTTTACCAACCAGCCGTTGTTCAAAAGCAAACTTTACATTTTTAAACAAACATTTGCAGGAACCAACGGTTACATTTTGCATTGCTTAGTTAATGTAAGGCAGGATTTTTTTTTCTTCACAATCCTCACACAGTTCGGTTTTACATGTTGATTCTTTCAATAAATAGATTAATTATCTTGGATTATAACTGTTTTATTCCAGTAATCTGTGTCATTTGTTGGATTATCAGCATTAAAGTAATTTAATGTCAATGATAGTTGGAATAATCGTTTAAATTTGCTGATTCACCAACTCAACGTTTCCACTCATGCAAACAGATGCACAACTTCACAAACATGCATCTTTGAAAAGCAGAAGTGCAGCCTCCTGCAAAATCAACAAGAATGTAGCAAGTGGCTTGTGGATGTCGAGTCAATAACAAAAAACACTTGTCTTTTCCAGCAGCCATTGCACGGCGGTAAAGCCAGCTGACAAAACGTGCTGCAGATCTGCTTGGGTTGCCAGGCAACAGGTTGGGCTCAGCTGGGGTTGCTAGGTAACGGGCATTGCCTGCTGATTTGTGACGTTTTAAAAATTTTTGGTTTTTTTTTTTTAAGCACCTGGGTTGCTTTTAGAAGCAGCAGAGACCTAATGGATTTTTTAAAAAGTTAAAAATGTGAATTTTGCAGAATAGTTCCCTTTTAAAGGGGCGTTGGTTTTGCTTTTGAGGATATAAAAATCCATTCCTGTCTTTTTTGTGCTGCTTTCCTGCTGCTAGTAGATGAGTAGATGAGCAACAATATTAACCAGCGCATTGGCAGATTATTTCACTTATAGAAAAACAATTTGAAATCATCTGCCAGTGAAACTACAACCTTTTCATCAATATTAAGAATTAGTTACTCAAAATAAGCTCCTATATATTCTTGAAATATGAGTTAGTTTAGTCTTATTTCAAACATTCGCACGAGAAACGAGACCAAAAACGCTTTGTCAGATTTTGTGTTTTTGAAGTGTAGAGAGTTAAAACCAGCTGACCAATCGTGCTGAAGCTCCGGTTTGGTTACTAGGTAACAACAAAGCGTAACCTACCGATCAGGAAGTTTGTGAAACCGCTCGTTTTTCAGACACCAAAAAGTCATTAGCTAATCGGGTGATTTTATGAAACGCTTAATATGTTTTTTAGAAGCTGTTAAGACCCAAATGGAAGAATAAAAACATCCAAAATGTGAATTTTACATAAAAGGTTCCATTTAAAGCATCAAGTTTGACAAAAAAATAAACCAGAAGCAATCTACGAGGAGTCAAAGCATTGCACGTCTCCCTCTCTGTGCTCTCTCTGGAGGAAATCTCTGCCTAACTGCTGGCTCAGATGGATCGAGGGAAATTGGCAAAGTGCTATGTACCTCAGAAGTGCTAATAAGGGCCATCGAGGAGAAAGAGGAAGGAAAAAAGACCCAACAGAACTTAGAGGCCAGTAAAATCACTTCAAAGAAAGCAAGGCAGTAGATTGCCATGTGCCCTTGAGCTGAGAATCAGACTCCGACTTCTCCCCACCCTGAGGAAGCTCATTGATTTCTGTATAATCACTATAAAACACCTAGTGGCTTAGAGTTAATTCCTCTATCTGCTGTGGCACCTTGAAGCGCAAATATCCAGGATGCTGCAGAAATACAGCGGCGACGACTGGAAGCATCAATAGTTAGAGGGAGAAAGCAGATTTTTGAAGAGTTGTCATTTCTGCTTCCAAAAAAAATCACTGACCAAGCAAAGAAAACGCAGATTTGTCCCCCCCTGAAAATTGCTTTTTTAATTTGTGGAAAATGTTTCATTCAGAAAACTCAAATCTGTGGAAATCAGTTCCTGGGAGCAGCTTACTCACGTTGTCCTCTCTGAGTTTGTTGATGGTGATCTTTGCCTCCATGAGGTGATTGTTGAGAACAATGATTTCCCGGCTCAGCGCTCGCTTTTCCTCCTCATGGTGCTGAGACTGCAGGGAAAGGACGGACGAAGCACAGCAGAGGAGAAATTGGGGACAAAAGCAGAAAAAAACAGGAATGAGTCAGTAGATTGTAGATGAAAGTTGGGAAGATTTAAAGGAAACAGTTGAGATAATAAAAACAGTGACGGCGAAGTCATGTTAAAAACGATAAGAGGGCAAGAAAAACTAAGTTAAAGTGACGTTTTCAGCACGTCTTAATTAAAAGAAGATTACAGAGGCTAGCATATGTCATGCAAGAAAGGGACAGAAAATAACAAATAAAACATTTATTGCGATTTTTATGGCTCTGTTTTAGGGTGAATGTTGACAAAAAAAGGAGTAAATGCCAAAAAGTCAGAAATGTTGATGCTTTTTTGTAGAAAATTTCTTCTATTAATCTAGAACTTTGATTTTTTTCTGTCAAATTTCCTTTTCTTTTCTTTTTTTTTTATTTTTAGAAAATGTCTGAGATTCCCCTCAAAATTTCTGAAATTTTTGGCAGAAATTTCCTAATTTTACTGAAAATCAAAGTTGACTTTTCAGTCAAATTCTCTTGACTGAAAAGAGAAAACACAAAAAACACAAATAGTTTTTGTTGTACTTTCCATTTTCCTTTGTAAAAAAAATTATGCTGGTAATAATTTTTACCCTGATTACAAATTAAAAGTCTCCATCTGCATCTACAAGCCAAATTTTTGAATTGCAGTTGGGGCCATACAAAATCAGTCAGAGGGCCACGAATGGCCCTCAGGCTGCACTTTGGACAACCCTGCAGTAGATTAGAGGTGAAAGTTGCTAAACATTAAAGGAAAGAGTTGAGATAATGAAAACATTGATGCCAAATCACGTTAAAAATGATAAGAAGCAAAAGCAAAATGAGAACAACGAAGTGTCTGAAAGTGACGTTTCCAGCACAACTTAATTAAAAGAAGATTACATTTGGCAGAGCTCATATCGTATGAATTACTCTGGGAGAACAAGAACAAGACGCAGCGGGAGCAGGCGAAAATAAAACCAGGAAGACAAAACGACAAATGAAACACTTCCTGGGTTTTCAGCCGTTACAGTTGGAGAGCATTTAAGATTAACTGCAGCAATCTCCAAAAACTGATCGTCGCAATTATTTGCTCTTTATTTTGCGCCTGAAACTGATTGAAACAATGAAATAGAGCATTTTTTCTTTCTAAAGTTTTAATGTTTTGGTACATTTTATTATAAAAATCCTTATTTACATATTAAGAGTTTTGACCAAATATACACCAGACACACACCTGCAGTTTTTGTTAAAAGTTTTTTATTGATTTAGAAACATTCTATTGTTATTTTTTTAAATATTCCCATTTTGGTCCTTAAAATACCATAATTTCCACTTAAATTTATATTTTGGTCCATCTGATTATGCAATTTTTAAATATTAAATGATTGATAAATTGATCAGTTACTGGAACAGATTTTTTATAAATACTTTTTATTCTTACTTTAATAATTTCTTGGCAACATTTCACTTCTACTTGAGTAAAAATATGTAGAAGTAGTTCTACTTTAGTACAATGTTTTTCTACCCACCTTTAGTGTTTCTAGTTGTAAACAACCTGCTAGCATCTGGTAGCTTATTTAGTTTTAAGTCAATAAACATTAGCATTAGCATTAGCATCCTGATGTGTGTTTGGTCTCCAGCTGCTGAAGGTTCAATACTCTGCTTTTTCCTCTGTTTGGGCTGCTGATTGAAATGTCTGTTTATGTCTGTTTAGCTGCTAATAGTGGCGTTTTGCTGCCGACCGTTTCTTTGTGCAGCGTGCTGCAGCTTCATCTGCAGACGTTTCATTGAGCTAAACTGTGATTCAGAGGATTTGGACGGATTAAACCCGAGGTGTCCAAAGAGCGGCCAACTGCAAATCAGACATGGAACAAATTTTGGCCCAATTAGATGCCGATGGAGACTTTTATTTTGTAATCAGGGTAAAAAAAAAATAATTTTTTATACAGGAAAAAGTAAAGCACAACACAAAGTATTCATGTTTTAACAAAAGGTCAAATGAAGAAACTTTAACTGAAAAACCAATTTTGCAGCATCCAAATCAGCTTTTATTTTTTATTAAACTTGTTAGGAAGCGTTTTGAAACAAACAACCGAAGTTCTGTTCTAACTACTGAAAATAAATTTATTCAAATGAGGCCAAAATGTAAAACTAGACATCACAATATAGCAAACATGCAAAATTAAAGTAGTAACAAGTAGTAAATACCCTCTCCAGCCCTAAAAAAACAAAAACCTAAAATTTTGAGCGTAATCTCAGAAGTTTTCTTGAAAAAACAAGGAAATTTTGGTTTTGGAGAAAAAAAACTATTATCATAAATTTAGTGAACATTTTCTCCAAAATTTTCTTTTGATTTTTTTTCTAGCAATTTCTTCGATTAATCACTGAGTTCTGAGTTACTGGTTAAAATTTAGTCTTTTTTTTAATCTACAAAGGCTCTAATACGCCGTCGTAAAAATCCCTTTAAAATTCTGGATCTACAATAAATATCAGATTTTATTTGCTTGATTTTAATTTATTTGCTGGTTTTCAATAATATTAAGGAATTATTGACCTAAAACAAGCTCCCATCATCTTAAAAAGTTAGCTATGTCTTATTTGAAGTGTACTAATATATTTACACTACATTCTAGATTAAAAATACTTGATAAGATTTTGTATTTTTTGCAGTGCGTCCGCTGGATGAATGAGAATCTACCTAAATGGCTCTTTGTTTTTTTGACATTTCATATTAGATGGCTCCCACCTGCATAATCCCTCTAAATCCTTCAAAATTCTGCATCCTGACTTATTCTCTCTTGTCTTCCAATCACAGCAAAGGTGATTTGAAAAGAGACAGAAATAATCCCAGCAGTTGAAGGTCAAATTTGAAGGTCAGACAAACGCAGGTTATTATTACATCAATGTCAGCCGCCCACTAACCATGAATCCAATTTAATAAAGCCAATCAAGTATGAATTTGTGATTAGATTTTTTTTTTTTGTGGAGCAAATTTGCACTGGCACATGTAGGGACCCAGCTTCTCTGTATGGATTGCCTGAAATGCCAAAAATGTTTGTGATAGAAATAAACAAAAAACAAATTACTGCAAAGGTTTTCTATTGCATGTTGGACTTGTGGAAGATGGTTGGTTTTATGTTTGTTGAGCCGTTTCTTTGTTGGTTTGGTTATTTTTTTAGATCACTATCCTGCGAAATCCCCAAACGATGACTAATTTTTAGTTTTCTGGTAGAGTTCACAAATTTTTGTTTTTAAATGTTTGGAAAATTAAACAACAAACAGAACCACATATGCTTCACCACAGTTAATAGAGGGTTGTTAGAGGAGCCATGTTGTGATGACTTCCTGAAGCCGGAGTTTCAGAAAGAGCAGGAGTTTCTTAAAGAGACAGAGGCCCAATTACAGTCATATTTGAAGGTAATATAGTTACTTAAATGTGCTACAAAATGGAATTATGTGCCTGAAAAATACATGATACTGCACCTTTAAGTATATATTTGAATATATCTTGTTGAAAACATGAAGATCCTACTGTGCATAATCCCAGAGAAACAGCATACTGACTCCAGGAAGGAACAAAAATTATGAATATTATCTTGTACTGTATTGTGTGATGGGTGGGGGTTGTTTAAATATCTCTTCCTGCAACATGTGATCACCAAAACATCCCTATCAGCTGGCTTCAAACATGAAAGACAAAGCAATCTATGAAAACGAATATGCAAATGTGGATAAGCAATTGACCCAGTGGGTGAAAAGGGATTTATTTAATCACCACATGGCGCTTTAATGAATCAAAGCCTGGCTTCATTCTTTTGATTGTAACTTCTTGCAATTACATTGAAACGTAGTGGATTCAAATCTTTATGCAACCAACTTGAAGAGCTTTGTTTTAGTGGTGGATTGGACAGATTTGTGGATGTAACAGGACGAAAAACAAAAGAAGAAGTTTGTTTTCTAAGATACCTTCAATTGTTTCACTTACTCTGCAGCAGATTCTGCCTCCTCACTGGGCAATAAATGAAGCCTGAGTCCCAAGAGGGGCAATTACAGAGCGAGCCAGTTCAGAGAGGAGAGCAGAACTCGCTACTCCATTTTAAACATGCTCTTATTTTAGAGGAAAAAGGAACAAAGCAGATTTCTGACCTTGTTAAAGAGGATTTTCAAATCAAAACACCAACAATACCCTGGAGTGGCCTGGAGAAACCAGATTTGCAAACAGCAGCGAGGAGAACAAAAGCTCAAGTCAACGGACAACATGGAGGAGGAGAGCGAAAACGTGTAAAATCACATTTATGTAGCGTTGGATTTTACTGAAAAATCGTTGGATTTAGACTCAGCTTGCAAGAAATGCACTGCAAAACATGAAATCTTACTATTCTTAGTCTGGTTTCTAGTGCAACTATCTTATTACACTTTAATTTACTATATAGAAAAAATGTCTTGTTATAAGAGAAATAATCTGCCAAAGGAGCAAGTACTTTTTCAGCAATTTTAAGGAATTATTGACTAAAAACAAGCTGAAAAGTTATTTGTATGTTAGTTTTGTCTTACCTTATGTGTGCTAAAATATTTGCAACAGACCAAAAATATTTTTTTTGATGGTGGCTTTTAGAATAGTAAGTCAACAACAAAGCAAAACAGTGAAAAATAGCAGCCGACCAAATGTGCTGGAGCGCCGCGTGGGTTGCTAGGTAACACTCCGGGCTCAGCTGGGGTTGCTCGGAAACGGCGCAGTGACCTTGGAATATAACTCAAAATGTTACAATTAAAATTCCTTGGTCAGATTTTCTGTTTTTTCCTTTTTCCACATTATGTTTCCTTTTGTACAATTGGTTTAGTTTTTTGGACCAGTGTACTGATGATCTGTGCATCTGGATAGCTACATCTATGTAATTTAATAAAAATAAATGTTATTGCAGTGAAACTGTGCAATTTTATATTGTCAGCAGAAAAACAGCTATACGCAACGACAACAACAACAAAAAAAATGTTGTTTTCGCATTTTCTTTTATTGAGAATGGTCAAGTCCGTAGACTTATTTTCATTTTCTACTACTATTTTATGTTGCTTTGGTTTTGTTTTTCTTAATCAAAATGGTTGTAACACTTCTTTTTAGCAAATGTTAAAGCTTTTACCATTTTTCCAACATATTTTGTATCTTTAGCTACCCATTTATGCCCTTAAATTTAATTAGGCTCATCCCAAACACTTCCAAACCTTCCCAGTGGGAGCGTTTGACTCCCTGCACTGTTTATGTAAGTAAGTTTGCTGACGCTGGGAGGATTGCTCCCCTTTGCTCCTCATCAGCCAAACGTTTGCTGAAAAAACCTGCCAAGCATTTAAAGCAGAAAGAGGAAAAATATCTCAGGTTGCCAGCTTAAAAATCTGCCATGTTTAGCAGTAAATCAGACTGATGATTCTTTTACAGCAACTTTATTCTGACATTTCTCCAAACCCTGCAGAGGTGTAGTTTTAATCTTTATGGATGCAGACTTCTGCATCTGAAGTTCTGATTGTGATTATGACCTATTGTTCTGCAGCCATGTTTTATAACTTTTTTACAGAAATTACGATCTAAACAGGCTTCAATTTCCTCCAAACTCATAAGAAAAATGTAATTTTAAGTTGGCTTTAAAGAAAATTGCAAACATGTATGCAGCAGCAGGAGAATACTTGTCTTTCAAACTTTAAATCTGTTTCCAGTGCAAAAGGTTTGTGTCTCAGTGCAATAAAAATAAAAATAAAAATAAAAATAAATAAATAAATAAGTGAAAGATCATTTTGGGTCAAATTAAATGAACTAGCAATCAAAAAAATGGTTCAAATTATATCTTATATGAATATTTCACAATAAATTCATCATTAAACTAAACCTTTTTACAAAATGTATCAGGCTTGTTCACTTTTTTAAATATAATTTAGTATTTTAAATGTAGAATAAAAATTAAGTATCAGATTTTTTGTTGTTCTAAAAGAGTTTCGGTAATTTTTGTGCTGCTGTTTTGTGAAGTTATGTATTATTCTGTCACCACGTCATGGGTTTCACAATGTTTAGTTTTTGAATAGATTTTGCTCTGTCACCATGATTTGCACACATTTTGACCAACACTGTGACAGATTGCAATGAATAGGAGAAAAAAATGATTTTCAGCCTGTACAGCTCCAACATTGTTTTAACTATAAATTGTTTGTGCAAAATTCAACATTAAAGTCTTTGCTTTTCATATTTCCTTGTTTATACAGTCTGTGTTCTGTTTATTTTTACATTTCCTTAAGTGGAAGCTGAACATATTTTGGACACAGCAGATAAAAACGGAACCGGAATGTAAATTTATTCATGAATAAACAGTGTCTGAAAAGAGATTCTCCAAATTTCTAAATGTTACAACAAATCACCAAGCATTACTAAAACTAGATTTTTTAAGCTTGGTGATTATTTGTAGAAATGCTAATTTATGCATTTTACTCACATCCCAATCAAAGCTGGGATGATTTTCTCAGAGTCATTCCTGCAGACATTTTGTCACTTCTTCTCATTTCTCACTTTGCTCTTTATAATTAAAATTCATTCTTTGCTATTATTTTCAATTGACCTCTGCAGTTCTGACCCGTCAGATCTTTTGATTAAATGTCAGATTTGATTTGGTTTCCGATGCTGTTTTCTAAAAAAGGCTCATGTTCCTAACCTTAAAATGTCATTGCATGATATGACATCAAAAGAACTGACAAACCCAGTGAGGCCTGACTGTAAAAAATAGAAATAAATCTCACAGGCTACTGTCTCCTGGTATGAAGGACTTCAGCTCAGCACATAATCTGTTTGAAAAGTCAAAATCATCTTCACATCACCAGAACACACTGATCCATGAGGAGTGTTGTGATAAAAAATGAAAGGAAAATTATGTAAGCTTTCAGTCTATTCATATAAAACAAAGCAAGAAATATCACACAGCTGCACTTTGAGACATAGTTGGAAAAAATGGCTTGAAAACAGCAATGTGGAGGTTCTGGAGTGGCCTAGTTAAAGCCCAGACCTCAATCTGGTAGATTGATTGCATAATTGTATTCCTTAATGTAATTATTTTGTGGAAATCAGTTTTCACTTTCTCATTAAAGTATTTTTTTTCTCTCTTTTTTTTCTTACAGATTTAATTTTCATACAAGCGACTGCTTGCTTCATGTACCATTGGTTTTTTTTCTGTTCAGATATCAATATTAAACGCTAAATCTTAAAAAATGCCTGATATACAAAAGAAAAAGGGACGCAATAATTTGCTACTGTGTGAAAATTAGATAGCAACATCAGGAAAAAGAGATGTTAGGGTGAGGCAGGTAGCGGTTATGCTTGATTGTCTACGACGACCGTAACATGTAAATGTGATGAGAAGTTCAGCGTTTCGGTTCAGTCAAAAAATGACAACAGGCGACCTATGAACTCTGACCGATCATCAGTAGAGCAGATGTTTAAACTGGCTAATCAAAGAGCCTGTGTTAGTTTCCGCTGCTAGCAGCTAAGCTAACACAGAGATCACTTTTTGATATCCGCAAAAATAAACACCGAGCCTATAAACATAAAACTGTAACGGACTGAATGATCTGTTATTTGTGTGGAAAATGTTTGAGGGGTTTTATTTTTTGGTGGCGAGTCTCGATACATAAAGTGGCGTTGTTGTTTGTTGCTATGACAACGAGTCTGCATGTAGCTTAGCCGACACAGAAAGCGAGAAAATAGTGGGTTTTAGTTGTTCTATAGTGATTTTCGAGGTTATCTTTCCTAATGCTGTGGCGCACTGGACTAAATTACTACTTCTTACATCTCCAGGTTTTATTTAGCTACTCGTTCTACTGCGCCTGCGTGGTTATAATGGATGTCCCCCTACAGCGTTGTACGCATGCGCGAAATTTTCAGTTGTAAACAATAACATGCAGGGAGTCCAAAGCTTAAAACTGGGAGGAAAACGGCTGAAAATACCTCACATGCTCTGATCAGAGAGCTGAACTGTTAACTCTCACAGTTTCCTGACGAGGTTGCGTAGCAGCTGAGGCCAATTACTCCACACATCGATTTCACGAAGCCACCTCTGATCGTGTAATTGCTGTGAGAGAGGTGAGTGTGTTTCTGCGGCTGGACAGGTGAACTGAATTGATTTTCTAATCTCTTAGATGCAGCGGAGAGCAGTTGTTATCCAGAAAAGGTGTTAATTTATTGTGAGAGTATATCATTTATTATAATCTCTGCATGGCATCAGAATGTGAAGTGCTTGTATTTATCCTCATTAGGTTTTTCTTTCTACCTTAGCAGGTTTTTAAATCCCGGTTGGCATTTTAGGTTTTTCTAAAGAGTCGCAGATGAAGAGATTTAATAGGGTCATTGATTAAAGTGTGAGAACAACTGCATATTATACAGGGCTAGACAAATGTAAGATTATTTTTCTTTACTGAGCAAATCTGAAAACTGGGAGATTGATTTTTTTCTGAAAAGTTGCACCTTCATACAAACATGACTGGTAGGTTTCTTATTGAATTAAAGAAGAGTAACAGTTATGGGAGATACAGGGCTAATAACAGGTTACATTTACTCAATTACCTGAGTAAATATAAAAATTCTCTTTACTTTTTACTAACGTAAAATTTCTGGATTTTCTACCCACTGAATGAAAAACAAACATGTTTTAATCAAATATTCACCAGACCAGTGTTGTATAGTAACGAAGTAAAATACTTCACTACTTTACTTAAGTATATTTTGGAGTACTTCATACTTTCCTCCATCTCATCCATCCATCCATCTTCTGCCGCTTATCCGGAGTCGCTCGCGGGGTAGCAGCAGAAGGAGTCCTCCCGGATGACCGAGCTTCTCACCCTATCTCTAAGGGAGAGCCCAGCCACCCCACGGAGAAAACTCATTTCGCCGCTTGTATCCGCGATTCGTTCTTTCGGTCATTACCCAAAGCTCATGACCATAGGAACGTAGATCGATCGATAAATCGAGAGCTTCGCCTTTGACTCAGCTCTCTCTTCACCACGACGGCCTGTCGATCTCACGCTCCCTTCTTTCCCTCATTCGTGAACAAGATCCCGAGATACTTGAACTCCTCCACTTGGGGCAGAATGTCATACTTTCCTCGAGTAAGAAAAATTTTTTGATAACTTTCACTTTTACTTCACTACATTTCCGAACTTAATTGCATACTTTTACTCCGATACATTTTCAATGTGTGGTTTAGTTACTCGTTACTGTGACGGAGGAGCGTCACGAGTTACTTCACGCAAACACACGCCAACACACGCAAACATACACAATCGCTAACTTACGTTTTGTTGCAGTTTAAACTGGCGCGGTTCATCGTGGGTCACACGCGGTGTTCCCGCTTCGGTTCACATTAATCCTTATCTGTCATTTTCAAACATTTTCCCGGCTTTATTTTCAATTAGCTTTATTGTTTCCGGATCGTGACGCACTGAGAGAGAGTTGCGCGATGTGGTGACGTCATCAGAACGTACTGAGTGTTGGCTGTTTCATGGATTATTGTATTTTTTGGATTACAAGTTTATTACAAGCCCTCCTCGGGCTGCCACCTTATCGTGGTGGAGGGGTTTGAGTGCCCCAATGATCCTAAGAGCTATGCTGTCGGGGGCTTTATGCCCCTGGTAGGGTCACCCAAGGCAGACAGGTCTTAGGGGAGGGACCAGACAAAGCGCAGCCCGAAGACCCCTATGATGACTACAAACTTTGGACCTAGTGTTCCCTCGCCCGGACGCGGGTCACCGGGGCCCCACTCTGGAGCCAGGCCTGGAGGTGGGGGCACGTTGGCGAGCACCTGGTGGCCGGCTTTTACCCATGGAGCCCGGCCGGGCTCAGCCCGAAGAGGAAACATGGGTCCCTCTTCCAATGGGCTCACCACCTATGGGAAGGGCCACAGGGGTCGGGTGCATTGTGTGATGGAGTGGTGGCCGAGGAGTGGGTCCTGGCGGTCCGATCCTCGGTTGCAGAAACTGGCTCTTGGGGACGTGGAATGTCACCTCTCTGGTGGGGAAGGAGCCGGAGCTGGTGTGTGTGAGGCTGAGAGGTTCCGGCTAGAAATAGTCGGTCTCACCTCGGCGCATGGCTCTGGTTCTGGAACCAGTCTCCTTGAGAGGGGGCTGGATGTACTTCCACTCTGGAGTTGCCCACGGTGAGAGGCGTCGAGCAGGGATGGGCATACTTGTTGCTCCCCATCTTGGCGCCTGTACGTTGGGGTTCACCCCGGTGAACGAGAGGGTAGCCTCCCTCCGCCTACGGGTGGGGGGACAGGTTCTGACTGTTGTTTGTGCTTACGGGCCCAAATGACAGTTCAGCTTACCCACCCTTTTTGGAGTCCTTAGAGGGGTACTGGAGAGTGCCCCTCCTGGGGACTCCCTCGTTTTGCTGGGGGACTTCAACGCTCACGTGGGCAATAACAGTGAGACCTTGAGGGCGTGGTTGGGAGGAATGCTCCCTCCGATCTGAACTCGAGTGGTGTTCTGTTGCTGGACTTCTGTGCTCGTCACGGATTGTCCATAACGAACACCATGTTCAGGCATAAGGGGTGTCCATATGCACTTGGCACCAGGACACCCTAGGCCGCAGTTCGATGATCGATTTTGTCATCGTTTCGTCGGATCTGCGGCCGTATGTCTTGGACACTCGGGTGAAGAGAGGTGCGGAGTTGTCCACTGACCACTACCTGGTGGTGAGTTGGCTCCGGTGGTGGGGAGGATGCCGGTCAGACCTGGCAGGCCCAAACGTGTTGTGAGGGTCTGCTGGGAACGTCTGGCGAAGCCCCCCGTGAGACGGAGCTTTAGCTCCCATCTCCGGCAGAGCTTCAAACACGTCCCGAGGAGGCGGGGGGACATTGAGTCTGAGTGGACCATGTTCCGAGCCTCCATTGTCGAGGCGGCTTATCGGAGCTGTGGTCGCAAGGTTGTCGGTGCCTGTCGTGGTGGCAACCCTCGAACCCGTTGGTGGACACCTTCGGTGAGGATGCTGTCAGGCTGAAGAAAGAGTCCTATCGGGCCTTTTTGGCCTGTGGGACTCCGGAAGCAGCTGATGGGTACCGGCGGGCGCGGCGGCGTGCGGCTCAGGTGGTTGCTGAGGCAAAAACTTGGGCGTGGGAGGAGTTCGAGAGACCATGGAGAAAGACTTCCGTATGGCTTCGAGGCGATTCTGATCGCCTCGAAGAGCCACGTTCCACCATCCGGCGTCTCAGGAGGGAGAAGCAGTGTAGCACCAACACTGTTTACAGTCGGGGTGGTGTGCTGCTGACCTCGACTCGGGGGCGTTGTGGGTCGGTGGGCGGAGTACTTCGAAGACCTCCTCAATCCCATCAACATGCCTTCCATTGAGGAAGCTGAGCCTGGGGACTTTGGGTTGGGCTCTCAATCTCTGGGGGACGAAGTCGCCGAGGTAGTTACAAAAGCTCCTCGGTGGCCGGGCCCCGGGGTGGATGAGATTCGCCCGAGTATCTCAAGGCTCTGGATGTTGTAGGGTTGTGTTGGCTAACGCGACTCTGCAGTATCGCATGGACATCGGGGGCAGTCCCCTGGATTGGCAGACTGGGGTGGTGGTCCCCCTGTTTAATCTAAGGGGGATCGGAGAGTGTGCTCCAATTATAGAGGGATCACACTCTTAAGCCTCCCTGGCAAGGTCTATTCAGGGGTACTGGAGAGGAGGGTCCGTCGGATAGTCGAACCTCGGATTTTGGAAGAGCAGTGTGGTTTTCGTCCTGGTCGTGGAACACTGGACCAGCTCTACACCCTCAGCAGGGTCCTGGAGGGTGCATGGGAGTTCGCCCAACCGGTCTACATGTGTTTTGTGGACTTGGAGAAGGCGTTCGACCGTGTCCCTCGGGGTGCCCTGTGGGGGGTTCTCCGGGAGTATAGGGGTACCGGGCCCTTTGATACGGGCTGTCAGGTCCCTGTATGACCGGTGTCAGAGTCTGGTCCGCATTGCCGGCAATAAGTCGGGCTCATTCCCTGGTGAGGGTTGGACTCCGCCAGGGCTGCCCTTTGTCACCGATTCTGTTCATTACTTTTTATGGACAGAATTTCTACGCGCAGCCAAGGTGTTGAGGGGATCCGCTTTTGGTGGCCTTAGGATCGCATCTCTGCTTTTTTGCGGATGATGTGGTCCTATTGGCTTCATCGGGGACGTGATCTGCAGCTTCGCTGGAGCGGTTCGCAGCCGAGTGTGAAGCGGCCGGGATGAGGATCAGTGCCTCCAAGTCTGAGACCATGGTCCTGAGCCGGGAAAAAGGGTAGAGTGCCTTCTCCGGGTCGAGGGAGATGTCCTGCCCCAAGTGGAGGAGTTCAAGTATCTCGGGATCTTGTTCAAGAATGAGGAAGAAGGGAGCGTGAGATCGACAGGCGGATTGGTGCAGCGTCCGCCGTGAAACGGGCGCTGTACCGGTCCGTCTGGTGAAGAGAGAGCTGAGTCAAAAAGCGAAGCTCTCAATTTACCGGTCGATCTACGTTCCTACCCTCATCTATGGTCATGAACTTTGGGTAATGACCGAAAGAACGAGATCGCGAATACAAGCGGCCGAAATGAGTTTTCTCCGTAGGGTGGCTGGGCTCTCCCTTAGAGATAGGATGAGAAGCTCGGTAAAGCTGCTACCCCCGCGACCCGACCCCGGATAAGCGGCAGAAGATGGATGGATGGATGAAGTTTATTTATTTTCTTCTCTTATTAATTATTTAAACCTTGTGGTTTAGGTAAAGCTCCTAATTTTCTTAACTAAATGATGCTGTAGGTTTATCTATTAGCAGGATTCATTTTGCCTGCACTTGGTTGTGTACATTATTTTAAGTGTATTTAACAAGTTTACCAAAATATAAAAAATGTCATTCAAACTGCATTTGCCTTGTTTTACTTTTTACTTTACTTTTCATACATTACTTGAGTACATTCATTTTTACAGTACTTTCCATACTTAAGTACAAGACGTTTCAGATACTTTAATACTTTAACTCAAGTAACATTTCAATCAGCGACTTTTACTTTTACCAAAGTCATATTTTGGAGCTGTACCTGTACTTTTACTTGACTCCGAGATTTCAGTACTTTATACAACACACACACCTGCAGTTTTTGTTGATTTGAAAAATGTTGCTGTTATTTCTATAGCATTTCTATGAACTATTGTCATTTTTGTCCTTATGTTGCTGGGATGAGGCACAAATGACATCCAAATGTGTCTTTGTGAAGCTAAAAAAAGTTTAATTTACCTTAACACAAAATCTCAGCCTGTCGCACTCGGTACCTAAAGAATAAACTAATAAATAAACTAATAAATTCGGTCTCTCTCACACTTAGAATACCAAAACTTCCACTTGACTTTCTATTTGTTCCGTCTGATAACTTAATTTTTAAATATTAAATGATTGATGATTAGATCTGTTACTCAGCACTTGAGCAGAAGTTTTACCAAATACTTTTTAACTCATAATTGAGTAATTTCTTGGCTATTTTTTATTTTTACTTGAGTAAAACTAAGCTGAAGTAGTTCTGCTCTGACTTGAGTCCAAGTTTTGGGTACTCTACCCACCTCAATGGATTCAGCAACAAAAGTTAACAGTTTAAACAAATCTTAATTGGGGCTTTTATTTCACATTTTCTCCATATGAAGACATGGATTTTCTCCAGTTTTCCTCCCAGAGATGATGAACATCTTAGTGGGAGAACACTGCAAAAACAAACTCTGACCAAGTTAATTCCAGTCTAGTTTCTACTGCAAACATCTTAGTTTATCTGAAATAAGACATGACTTTTGTTAATATTAAGGAACTTTGCTCAAAACATGCTCCTATATATTGCTGAAAAGTTACTGAACACTTTCCTGGTTTCCTGGTAACTGGACAATTTCATGTTTTTGACTGAAGTAATTCCAGCCCAACGTAGACTGATATGTTTGATGTGCCTTTCAAAATTATTCTAATATACTTTTTTTCCCTGAAAATACCAGAAAAACAACACAACACACATTCAAAATGGCTTAATATTGAGGTATTTTCTCAAGACAACACATGAATTTCCAATGAACTTATGTTTACAAATTTCAATTTGAATAAAATTCAGCACATAATATTAAAACAATGTTATTTATGAAGATTAACATTTCAGATATGAAAACTGTCAGAGAAAGAAGGCATTAAGAAACAACAATGAAATGTTTTTTATGTAAAAACTGATAAGTTGGACAAGAAGGGAAAGTCAAAATCAATCTATTAAATATATAATCAATAGACTTTAATTGCACCTTTGGACAGAAATGTTTTCTAAAGTTAAATAAGTTGAGATTTATTTTATAAAATATCAGGTTTTCCTACCGTCCTGCACATCTTGTCCTCTAAATCCTGGTTGATCCTCTGAAGAGACGAGTAACTACTTTGGATCCTAAAAAACCCCAAAGAAAACAGAGAAATCAATAAAGAAAAAGAATAAAGAAAAGAAATAAAGAAAAACAAAAATATGAACTAAAGCATTCATAAAAAGATTAGTGTAAAATAATAATAATTATCTGTGAGATATTTTTGGGTGATTTGGAATCTCAAATTTTAACATTTTCTCTCAACAAAAGAAAGGTACATATGTCCCTGTCTATGCTGTTCTTCCTCTGATACAGGAACTTTGAGTTTTCGTCCACTGGGAAAAAAAGCGTTGTTAGTGCAACTTGATAGGTACGGTGCATTCACAGATAGAAAAAAATCTGTATTTTTAGCTTCTAAACGGCTGATGACGAAACAGAACCAGTGAGTAAAAATGTGGTCATCAGATTTCTGGACTTCTACATTAAAAAACAAGCTGAGCCACAATCCTCCAGCTACGTCCTGTCATCTTTTTTGGTGTTTCTGCCAGTAGTAACATTCGGTCGTTGATCACAGGATCAATGTGATGCGAAAAAAACTGTTTCTGTTTTGCAACGTTAACTAATTTTGAGTTCATAAAGCGCAAAAACATTTTTTTTTCTAAATTTGCGTGTTTCCATTAAGAATGTTTATTTTCTAAATTGCACAACAATATGGTCAATGGAAACACAGCTTCTATGTGATATAGTTGGGTTTTTTTTTTTTTTTAAAGCTTTTTAATGTCATCCATGCATCACTTTAGTATAATGGGGACTGTTTTAAACAAAGATTATTGTGCAAAAGTTCAAGATATTCAACCCAAATTTTGTCTTTTTGAGATTTGAATGCTACAAATCAGAGGCTTTTATTAATCTGCTGTAACACAGACAGCTACAGGAGATTCTTTCTGCCCAGTTACAACCACATTTAAGTAAGTAAAAGGTTTTGTTTTCTGCTTGTTGTGCTGCCTTTTTTCTCCCCGGCTTGGCTTCAATATTCCTATTAAACAATATCAGCTGAAGCATTTCTTTTACTACCTCGCCTTTTTATTCAGCACATATTACAATATTGACTCGTGTTTTATATAAACTGCCGTTTATGGCTCCATTAAGAGGACAGATCTGGAGAGTGTGGGCGCAGGAGACCATAAACAAAACAAGCCATAAAACTCCGGACTGTTAGAGGCGCGAGAGGCAGAATAAGGATTATAATTGGACATAACAAAGTAAAGCCAGGAGAAATAAAATCTGTCATCTTCAGAGTTAATGCTGAGGGCGGCAACAGAGATCAGCTAACCAGAACCGTTCTAGAGTTTAAAAATCAATAATAAATAGGGACTGAACATTTTTCATACAGGTTTTATTTGCGTTCCCCCTTGTTTTTGCCAAAATGGGAACGTTTGTTGAGAGAGCAGGTTTTTGATTTTCACTGGCTGCAGAAAACATTAAACTATTTAACTATCCTGGTGCTTTTAATCTTGTTGCTCCGAAGTTTATTTACCAAACTGGTAGATGAACTCAAAGCTTACAGGTGACCTAAAAGGTTTCCTTGGACAGGTTAGGACAAATCTATGGGCGAGACAAAACATGCTTTTTACTTTTTTTGTACAAAATTAATCTTGGATAACAAGATTTTAGTCTGTTCAGTTCTGCCTGTCTGTTTTAGGGATCTGTCACTTTAAATCCAAATAAAGTGACCCACCAAATCGCTGCAAACAGATGCGCAATTATACAACCATACATCTTTGAAAAGCAGAAGTGGTACCTCCTGAAGAACCAGCAAGAATGTAGCAAGTTGTTTCTGGATCGAGAGTCAACCACAAAACACTTGACTTTTCCAGGAACCATTGAATTCAGCAGTAAAACCAGCTGACCAAGAGTGCCGGAACTCAGCTCAGGTTGCTAGGTAACAGGCGGAACTCTGCTGGGTTGCTAGGTAACGGGGAGTTCCTGCTTATTCTGGAAGTTTTTGAAACGACTCATTTTCTGCTAACTCATCACCAAAAACTGTCTTGGTGGGTTTTTAGAAGTAGTAGATACCCAGATGAAAGTACAAAAAAATAAAAAATGTGAATTTTGCATAATTGGCCTTCTTTCAACGTCGCATAAATCTTTTAAAGGCATTAAAATTCCACAACCTGGTCTAAAAATTTGAATTGCATCCTAACACATTGGTGGAAAAATACCTTTTCATTTTTTATCATCTATTAACTCTAAAGTTTTAACTTTCACCTAATTTAGCTGTTTTTTCTAAAAGCTACTTCAAATTAGAAATCAAAGAATTTTAACAAATAATCTGTCAAAATTTCTCCTGTATGTGAAAACTTTAAAAACAGTAATCAGTCAAATCTTTTGTGTAATTATTACATGTTTAAGTCCTTGATTGTAATAACACCCACGGCAAAAACAGAAGAAATTTCTAAAGAGACAGAAAATGCTTTGCTGCACTCCAGCTCTTAATGTGATTAATAATAAAATTAAGCTGATTTACCAGATTTTTGATACAATCATTAACTAAAGTACATTTTTAGTGCTAATTTGCTTATTGCAAAGGTCAAGATTTAATCCTGCAGAGTGATTAGAGATCATAAGACTGAGAGGAGTATTAATAACGTTTATCTAATTTAATAAGCTACATTATGCTACATCATGTCCTGTAAAGGTGTAACGGTCTCCTCTCAGATTTTATTTTTACTCTGATTTCAAGCTGAACATTTTGCTTTGTTCTTGTGGCAAAAATCATGATTTATTTAAAAGGCTGCCTTGCGTAACGTGTCTCCAGTCAGGAGTGAAATAAAAAATATAAAAGCTTTTTCTTGCTTCTTGGTTATGGAATAATTAGCAAAAGTCATTGAAACTGATTTAAAACTCTCCCTAGACATAGTTTAAATTAAAATCATAACTGGTGTCTTTAAACCTCTTTTCAAATTATTGCATTTATGTTTTTTATGATGATTTAATTATTTTGTTTGGCATGTTTTTCTGATTACGTCCCATTGACCAGGTTTTACTGGTAAAACAATGGTGAAAATAAATATATGTTATGATTAAAATAAGACTTAAGAACATTGACAACGACTTGTTTGAAGATGTGTATTATTATTAAAATTGAGCACATTTTCTTTTTAAACTAAACAGAAAAGTTTTACATATTTGTCTAAATTGTCTTGTCCCAGTGCTAACTATAAACAACCAATCAGAGCCAAGAGGCGGGTCTTAGCACTGTCAATCACCACTCATCCTCTCTTCCCTTTCTCTTTCCTGCAGCTAGTATAGCCACTGACAACAGCTGATAAACGGTTTTCCTGTAACTCTTAAGTTAAGGGAGTACACAAGGATGATTGACAGTACTAAGACCCTCCTCCTGGCTCTGATTGGTTGTTTTGTAGTCGGTGCATTTCTTCAGTATCTAATGGAGGACTTGAAGGAATTGTATTTTTTTCACAGATTTTTTTTTATCTCATAGCAAACTATGACATAAATAGTTTTAACAAATATGTAAATAAAAAACAAGCATTCAGATTTTGGCAGGAATGTGAGGCCATACCAGCAGTCAGTAGTTTCTTCTTCTGTGGTTTGATGGAAGCAGCTATGTTGTACATCATGCTATGCATGAGCTAGGGATTGCCTGACAGGAAAAATCTATTTATTCTGCTTACAAGACAACAAACACTGGTACATTTCAGAACCATTGCGCTCTGGAACCCGTTCTCAAACTGTGTCAGAGAAAACATTCACTGGCTTCATGTACTGGTACAAACACATTTTCAGCAGTAAACAGGGCCTAAAACAGAAGCATGTTGTTTGTGCTACCAAGTAGTAATTTGACACATGATTTAGTTATCACACACTCACCTGCGCAGCTTCTCTGTAAATTTCTCCAGCTCCTCCTGGGCGCGCCGCAGCTCCGTTTCCAGGTATTGCCGGGTGGAGTCGAACTCTGTCTCCACCATCTCTAGTTTGTGTGTGGTGTACGACAGGCGCTTGCGGAGGTCGTCCTTGTGGTCGTGGAAAGAGCTGAACAGATGTTAGGGGCCGGTTAGGAGAATCTCATCGTCACAACAGAGGGAGTGAAGTATAGATGAAATGTAACTCAGTTTGTGTTTAGAGAGATGTGAAGGAGGAGATGGATGGAGGAAGAATACTAAAAATGTTCCACTCAGAGTGAGGCAGCATGACCAGGACAAACATCTCCCAATCTCCCATTGGTGTAGCGGTGAATTTCATTACACATCGGCCTAATCCAATCTCAGAATGTAGAGGACCGGATTTTTGCCACAGACACACCACTGGTGAGTCATAAAGATGTCTAAAAGTGTAGAACAGAAGCTTTCTGTGCTTCTACTTTTAGCTAGATGGTAAAACGGAAGAAAAAATTAAGAATTTACAATAAAAACACTCTAACTGAAGACTCAGTGATGCATCATTTTTCACTTTTAGCTGAACTGATGGATATTTGAGTCTCAACATCTCAAGGTTTCTGCACAGCCAACTAAGAGCTTCGGTTAGCTTCACATTAGCTTCACCTGTTAGGTAAGGTGAGGTAATTTTATTTACATAGCACATTTTCAGCATAAAGGCAATTCAAAGTGCTTCAACTTTATTTCAGACTTTCAACAAAACTGTCAGATGGAAAGAAAATGATGCAGAATCAGCAAAACAACAGTTAGCATCACCTGTTAACTTCAAATGTTAGCCTCACACGTTAGCCTCGCCTGCTAGCTTTAGGTTTATTTCAGACCTTCGTAAAACAATCAGATGGGACGACAACAATTCAGAGTCAGCAAAATAGCTGTTATCTTCACCTGTTAGCTTCACCTGTTAGCATCACATGTTAGCTTCACCTGTTAGCATCACATGTTAGCTTTGCCTGTTGGCTTCACCTGTTAGCTTCACGTCATCTTTGCTTGTTTGGTTTAGGTTTATTTCAGACCTTCACAGGAACAAAACAATCAGTTGAAAAGACAACAAAGCAGAATCAGCAAGATAGCTGTTTTTTTTCACAGTTGTGGTCATGGTTCCCCTTACCCCCCCCTTTAGGGCTGCCTCTGTTTATGACCCTAACTTCATTAGATTCCTCACTTTTTCAGGTAGAGAAAGCACCATGATCAGATTAATGGTTTGTTTAACTGGAAGCAGATGGTGGATAGTAGAAGATGAACAATGAGAACAATGTTTGAAGTTTAAAACGACGGTCAAAGCCGATTTTTCTTACCTTCGTTTTGGATGTTTGCATCCATTTCTCTGGCTTTTCAGGGCTGTTTTGCCAATATATATCTTTTTCATAGTTTTCGCTCTGCCTCAGCTTGCATGTGTGTGCGGCTGTTACTTCTGCTGCTGTAGTTGCTGCTCGACTGAATGCTGAACCGAGGTTTGAATTCTAACCGCATACCAATAGTCAAAGCTTTAAGTCTTGCCTGGGGAGCCAGATAGTTGCCGGCTATCTGTGATGACCCTGGCAAGAGAGCAGAGAAAAACAGCTTTGAAGTCTCACAGACTCAGCAGCACATTTTATTCTTTGCAGAGAAAAACTGATTTTATCTGCATTCAGAACATGAGTCTGCAGAGTATGACGGATTGGAGCTGGAGGATCAATTGCATAAATTCAGCAAATAAAGAAAAAATAGATGATGTTGAAATTTGCACTTTCTATTAAAGATTTCAACTTATTTTCTAACATCTTTCATCAACTGTTTAAAAGATATGAAGACTAAATATAACATTTTTGTCTTATGTTCACTTTTAAAAGGAATTGGTAAACGATTTGTCTTGCTGTGAGGACGTTAATGCAGCAGCAGCAAACCGCAGTACGCTGTGGGGCACAGAGAAATTGACCAGCTGCCCTCTGAGGTTATTTCTCAATAAATCAGTTATGATTAATGCATGTGGGTTTCTGCTTCCTCTGCCTGAACTTGGATCGTAGGAACCTAATAACCTGTCACTTGCGAGCGTGAGGAGCACGCCTCTCTCCATCTAGCCAGATTTCTGGAGACTTGTTGCTATCAGTGCAAACATGCATTTGCAAGATGACATAATGTTTGCAGAGAGAGAAAAGAAATCGCTCCTCCAAATGTAGAGCGTCTGTTTTAGTTAAGAGAATTGCTTACAGGTCATTTTAAAGATATACATTTTTGGTATTTAAAAGAAAAATGTGAAAAACTGAAAACACAGAAAGGAAATCTAAAAGCTAAGCAAATAAATTAACATATAGTGTAATAACATGATGTAGCAACCAGTTACATTTACTGAATTACCTTTACGGGAGTAATTTTCTGTTTTTTCTACTCACTGAATGAAAAACAAACATATTTTAACCAAAACTTCACCAGACAGACACACAGCTGCAGTTTTTGCTAAATTTATCATTAATTTTTTATTAAAAGAAATTGATTTAGAAAAATGCCTGATTTTGTTATTTACTGTTGCGTATATAAATTATTGTCATTTTGCTCCTTTAAGATACCAAAATTTCCTCTTAACTTTATATTTTGGTCTGTCTGATGATGTAATTTTTAAATATTAAATGACTGATAATTTGATCAGTTGCTCAGTAATTGAATAGACTTTTTACTAAATACTTTTTTACTCTTACTTGAGTATTTACTTGCTGAAAAGTGAAAACATGTTGAAGTAGTTCTAAATTTTTGGGGACTCTGGCTTTTGCAATATGATGGTTTGTTTTGGCATTTGTCTTCAATTCAGTTGAATAATGCCATCCAAAAGAGAGATAAATGTTATTTTAACTGTTTATTCAAAGAGTCATTGTGGATGTTGATGTCTGGTAGCAGTCAGTCTCGCAACAAACCTCCAGAAGCCTCTGACTGAAGACTGAAGATGCTAACACGACATGCTAACAGCTACATTTCCAGGCAGCAGAGATGATGATATTCCACAGTGACATGTCCTGGATGATACCAGCAGCCTTTGGCAAACACTGCTAATCCACCTCGTTTGTTTTTGACGCTAGGTTTTAAATCTGTTTGTGTTCTTTGAGAGATGCTGGAGTAGAGGATTTGATACATGGTGGTTTGAACTTCCTGCTTCTTTCTCTGCTCTTTGAACCCATGAAGCCTTGCTCTTAATTTCCTTTTAATGTGGGGTCATAGTTCAGGAGTTATTTAAGACTTTGAGATCCTAATTCAGCTGTTTAAAGTTGTTAAAAAACGACAAACACTTTGTTGTTACACATCGTAACTATCCAAAAGAAAAAAGTAAATTTCACCAAATTTAATTTAATTCTTATGTCTTTGTGTTGGCAGTTCTTTAATTTTAGGCAATTTTGGAGATATGTCTATCTAAATAACTTCAAAATCAACATGTTGTGCTGGAAGAGTCTGAGCAGTTGCATTCATTTATTTTACACACTACAGCTAATCTCCTGGGGCTTGAACTTGTATCTCCGACGCTGTAACAACTTAATAACCTGTCACTTGCAATTATGAGCTGCACATCTCTCTTTATTAAATCAGATTTGCTGAGACTTGCAGCTATCAGTGCAAAAACACACACATTTCCGAGCGATGCCCAGTGATGAAATGTCCAAATGAACAATAACTCTGCTCTTTCAAATGGATAAAATCCACTTTAGTTAAGAGGATTGCGAGCAGCTCTGCTCCACAATGGCTGTCAGAAATGAATGCACTACAGAACCAACTGAAGGCCGCATGTCTTCTATAATTCAACAGGGTTTGATCAACTAAAAACATTATCAAAGCTGCTGTGAAGATAGTTGTAGGGAAGGTTATCTAACCATCGAGAGGCTAATATAGCTTTAGCGACTTAAAATAATTTCTAACACTTGTAGCTAACACAGATTTATTCAAGATTTTAAAGGAGAATTTCTCCAACTGCTGTTGTCATGGAAACGACAGTTTAATTACTGCAAAGTGAGACGCATACAGTTGGCTTACCAAAGGATCGTGTTTATAAAGAGTATTAAGTAAAGACACCAGTGGAAAGAAAAAAAAACACCAGAACTACTTTCTTTATTGTTTCTAGTCTCCCTTTATTGCAGGGGTGTCCAAAGAGCGGCCCGGGGGCCATTTGTGGCCCTCGGAGCGATTTTCTGCAGACCCCCAACTGCAATTCAAGCATGATGAAAATGTGGCCGATCCATCACAGGTGCAGATGTAAACGTCTTATTGTTAATCAGAAAAGTAAAATTATTAAAAATGTATTGAATTTTCTTATAACAGAAAATGTTAAGTCAGCTTTTATTTAATTTGTTAAAGTTGGATGAATGTAGCAAGTGTTTTCAAAGAAAGTGTGCAAATGTTTTTCTTAGAATAAATAAATTTTTTGGTTCTGTTGCCTTTGGACACCCTGATTTATTGGGATAAATAAAGTAATTTTGAATTAAATTTGATGGAAGAAATTCATATTTTTCAGGTTGAATTGCAGAACTTTTGCTTGTAGAATATTATTTCCATACAAAGTTCTGTGTGGTGATGAGGCGGTGAGCAGCACTGCACTCCGCACTGACTAACTGCATCTTAACACCTAAATTAGAATAAAGATGTACATCGGGCTTTCTTCGGGATGAACGAATGTTTTCCTGCCAAAGCCAGAATAATACCAATTTTATTATGTTTTTAAATTTCTAATAGCCCCAAAATATCACACTTTTACTCTTGCAGTGATAACTTGTTCTTTGATTTTCATGTGTTGTCCATCTTTGGAAAGCTGAGTTTTTGTTCAATGGGTTAACTGGCAGATTATTTCACTTATAACAAGACATTTTCCCCATGTTGGTGAAATAATCTGCAATTTGGAACTTTTCTATCACTATTAGGAAATTATCGACTTAAAACAAGCTCTTATATCTTGGTGAAAAGTTACTTGTAAGTTAGTTTTGCCTTATTTTAAGTGTGCTAAGATATTTGCACTTGAAACTAGACCAAAATTACTTGGTAAGATTTAGTTTTTTGCAGTGTACAGCTCTAGTTCATTACACAGAAATGCCAACATCTCGTTTTATATGTTTAAATAAAACATTCATGTATAAATCTGCCACCCTTACTATTAGAAAATCACACCAGAAGTCATTATTTCTCTTTTTTATCATTTCTATCACTGCACTCTCTCTGGGCATTATGCAACAGATATACGCTGATGACATCTCCATGTTTTAGATGCTCATTTCTGTCTCAAAAAGCAGACGGTTGGAAAGGGACACTCACAAGAACATTTTGACACATTTCATGGCTTTTAATATTTAAGCGGTGTTCTCGAGAGCCAAAGAGGTACAGCATCAAAACAGACCCAGAAATTGTTTTATGCATGTTTTTTCATGTTTTATCAGAGCAGACAGGCTAGCAGTTCAACAATAGGGCATAATAAATGCTTTGTTGCTGACTGCCACTTCTAATGCCAGGACTACTCTTACTGTTTTTAATTGCCTCTCAGCATTGGCTTAAGAAACAATGGCTGTTTCTAGAAGCGTGGTTAATATTGTTGCTATGGTTGTTTTCTTATCTACTAGTAGCAGGAAAGAAGCACAAAAAAGGGACAGGAATAGTTCCTGAATTGTTGTGTGCTCATATGCAAAAAATTACTCCTGTCCTGCTGGGTACAGTGAGGGCGTTAAAGGGGACCTGTTATGCAAAATTCACAGTTTGAATGTTTTTGTTCGTCCATTTGGGTCTCTGCTTCTTCTAAAAATAGCCCAAAAATTTAAGAAGATACAAAAATGAACACCTAGACAGTTTTATGACAATAACTTAACGTTGTTTATTCTCTGGAAAATAACAAGGTTAAAAAATCTCCAGAATGTAGTGACCCAAATGAAGCCCAGGCTGTCCAAGCAACCAAAGCTGAGTTCCGTCTGTTACTTAGCAACCAAAGCTGAGTTCCGTCTGTTACCTAGCAACCGGAGCTGAGTTCCGCCCGTCACCTAGCAACTGAAGCTGAGTTTCAGCACATTTGGTCAGCTGGTTTTACCATTGCATGCGCTGTACAATGGTTTTTATTGACTTACCATCCAAAACCACTTGCTGCATTCTTGTAGGTTGTGCAGGAGGCTCTACTTCTGCTTTTTAAAGGTGTACTGTGTATAATTGCGCATCTGTTTGGAGCCATTTTCAACAGGGCGTGTAAACATTAAGTTGAGGTTGCCGTGGCCTCATCCAAGAATGGTGTTGTGCAATAAATGTAATGAAAATGTTTTTATGGTCCATAGACACGTCCTAAACTGTTCAGAGAAGTATAATAGATCACCTTCAATGACACAACTCTCTAAGAGACAAACAGATTATTGTGTTTGAGGTGTTGTTTTGGCAAATGGTACAAATTTTGACAGGAAAAGATTTGAAAATCAATCACTATTCCCTTTCGTCAGCATTCCTCACAGGTTTTCAGACAAATTTGTAGTGCAGATGAAAGTATGAGTAAACCCATTAATCTGAAATGCCTTCCAACTTGTCTCGGTTATTTGACAGCGTACTCTTCAGGGGCTACAATAAATGGCTGTTAGGCTGTAAAACACAACACCGTTAAAATGATACGATTAAAATGACACGTCCTTTGCTTTTGCTCTCTTTTTCTCAATAATGGCCTCACCTGCTTATTAATTCTGGAAGAGGAGCCAGAGAAAACACAAAGATTTCTAGCAGCCAACATATGTTTTCCTGTTACAAAGGGGGAGACGTTAGCATGTTGATTTACTGGGAACAAGCTACAGTATGGGAGCTACTTCCTGCAATGTACGCCGCTCACAGAGGCCAAGTAAGGGCATTAAACTTTAATGACCACAGTGCCATCTCCTCTCAACTCATACATCAGCTTCTGTAGTAAATAGTTAAGCATCTTATTACTGCAAGAAGGATAACTGGATCTGCCTGTTGGTTGGGTGCAATCATTTATTTGGTTGTAATTAAAAAAAACCTAAATTTTGATCATTAAAACGCCCCTTACATGTTCTATGTTTGGTACTGTTGTTCGGCAGTAACATGATTTGTCAGTTAGCATAAGCTAAAGCTGTGCTAAATGACGCCGTTGCTAACTCTGCTAGCTTACCATGTTATGCTACTCATAATATCTGTGCATTTGCAGTAGGAATTGTGGTAAAATGGGAGTGATTCAGGAGTATTTTTATTTCGCTGTACATTTTACTTTTAGTTGAGTGATCATCTTTTAAAATATTTCTAATCTTATTTGAGTAAAATTTCTGGATTTTCTACCAACTGAATGAAAGATTTTAACCAAAATGTCACCAGACACAGAAACACCTGCAGTTACTCTTAAAGTTTTCCACATTTTTATTGAAAGAAAATAATTTTGCCCAATTTTGTCACTTATGTGAATTATTTTCATTTTGGTCTTTTATTACTTAATTTTATTGTTTGGTCCTTCTTATGGTGAATTTTTAAAAGTTAAATGATGAATTCAATCCGTCAATCAGTACACTTTTTACCAAATACTTTTTTACTTTTACTTGAGTAAAAACATGTTGAAGTTGTTCTACTCTTACTTGAATAAAACTTTTGTGTGCTCTTTAGGACACCAGCCACATAATGAAGTGTTTGTATTTTCACATTTATTGATAATTATTCATGTTTTTATTGAGCATACACTGGAGAAAATGCTAAAACTATAAATATTGACAATACAGACAGTTTTGGAAGCTTTTAAACAGCATTAATTTGAATTTATTGTGGAAATAATAAATCTAAATTCTTATTTTGATAAGAAATTGATCACGGTAAATGATAAACACTATGATAAATGCCCACCCTTGTTCCCAGCACCTTTAAAATAGTTTCCTTTTAATTACTGCACAAGCACAGCAGCAATGTTTGCACCAGAGGCAAAGCACGGTTTGGTTTTTTCGGCATTTGGATTTGGGACTCTTGGGATGGAAGCGATCGAAAAGCCGCTCTTCCTCCTGAGCTGCAGCCGCCTCACCGGAGGGAAGATACACGTTTGTCTCCCGTTCATGTCAGAAAACACGGCTAGGGATTAAATCACTGGAGCAACAACGGTGATTAATCAACCAGATTTGCTGCCTTGAGGGAACTTCTGCAACTGATGTGCAATATCAACACTTTGGAGGAAGGAGAGCTGAGCAAAAACTCAGGTTCATAAACTACAAAGAGGAAAACTTTACGTCTCAACTTTATGAACAAATATCACAACATCTTGGAATCTAAAAATGTTAAGAGGTTCAAATTAAGCCTCCCAGTTGATTTTAAAATAATTTCTGGAGAGTCTGGACATGCAGCCTCTTATATAGATGATGGGTTTCCTCCAGGGCTTTTTAATTGTTTTGTGGTTTATTTATTCATTTATTTTTGAAATCAAAATGACACATTTTGAAATATTTATTAGGAATATTTCAATTTTGATTATTTATAACAACTAAAGCCTTTAGTGTCTGAATATCCAGGTTGGATTTTTCAATGGTTTTTGTAATTTGTTGCAATCAAATTCACAAATTTTGTTATTCTACTTAGAGATATTTATATTCAATATAAAAATGTTTTAGAAAATTCCTAATTTTAGAAATGGAAACGTATATAATTATTTTGAACACGGCTGGAGTTGTAAAAATGATGAAATATGTCTTTTAAACAAGCATCAAGACATTTGCATAACACCTGCTCCACTCAGGCCAGTCGGGTCTATAAGAGGGTAAAACAAAATATTTAAAAAGTTGCACAAATAACAGTAAATAATTGTGGCTTTTACATCCATATAAGATAAAACATCGGTATCAATTAGCTGGGCTTGATAATGATCTTAGTTCCTGCATACAAACACATGCAAACATGTGGAAAAGTAGTTTTTGGTTGTTTTTGACGGCTGTTGCAAGATTATTTCATGCCATTTTAGAGTAGGTCAGAGCGCAGCTGGGAGCCACAGCGGGAGTCACAGCAGGACGACTCCTGACTTTATGCATTTATCTTTGTCTTGTTCTGATGTTATTCATGCAGGTTTTTGCTCAAAGAAGTAAATTTACCAACTCTTTGATTATTTTTGTTATTTTTTTCCATTTTCTTTGAATCATTAGGTGATAATTAGCACTGTTGTTTTTGGCAGAAAAAGGTGGAGAGAGAATTCAAAGTAAGACGACCGACTGTAATGTTTTATGAATATTTCTCCACATGCATGAGGAACAGAGCCACGTAATTAAACCGATGGTACATAAAGAAACATACGAGGAAGAAATAGGAGCTTGTTTTAAGGAAATAACTTCATAATATTGATGAAAAAGTTTTATTATTATTTTTTTTTTTATTGTAACATGGGCACTGCGCCGTTACCTAGCAACCCCGGCCTAGCCCAGCTGTTACCTAGCAACCCAAGTGGAGCTCCAGCACGTTTGGTCAGCTGCTATTTTTCACTGTATATATTGGAAGAGACACTTGCTTTGTTGAGGTTTTGTTATTCAGAAACCACACAGCAAAGACACAAACTTTCACCAAGGATTTTTGGTTTAGTTTATAGTGCAAATGTCTGAAACTCAAAATGACGTCCAAGTAACTTTTCAGCTGTTTAAAAACAACAAGTCATATATAATTCACTAAAACATACAGAAATTATGCATATAATAACATTTGTTTTGTGTTCATTGATTTATTTATTAGCCTTTCATGAAATTATTTCCCCCCTCATAAGCAATCAGCTAATTAAACTAATCAGCAGCCAATTAAACAATCATTCAATGCATTTTTTTGAAAATAGTATCTTCTGTTGAGTAATCGATCAATAGATAATCACAATACTTTGACCTTTTTGAATTCTCCACCTAAAAATTAACCAAAGTATGTAAAACTAAAACAACTACTATAACTAATAAAATAGAGCTGAAACAAAATCATATTTAAACCCACTAAACAACCAATTAAAACTAACAGAATTAGACGTTCAAAAGTCACAATTAAATAAAAATAAACATTTCTAACCGTTTTTATTCATCAGGTCAAGTTAAGATCTGAAAAACAAAACAAACTCGATGCATTTTTCCTAATAACAGCCTCTTCTTTAAATGTTTAATCAGAGAAAGCACTGATGAAACACATATTTTTTATTTTGTTCATTTGCTGCACACAGTAGCAGCTTTTCATCCTTTTCATAACCTTTAAAACTGCAGTAAAAAGGAGAGACAAACGACTCATCCTGGATGTTTCCGCTTTAAATTCAAAGTGTGAGAAAATCAGTTTCTGTTTTTGAATTATCTGAAGGAGAGGTCGTTGCCATGACAAAGTGGTTCTAGTTTACAGAAAGTTTGCTTAATGGATAAAAACATGGCAGCTTTATAAAACGCTAAATTCACGAATCTTATGTTTTCAAAACTTTGTTTTAGGATCGTAAGGTTCTTAACTGTTTTGGTTCTGATTGTTTCTAAACCGAGCCAAAGCTTCATTCCAGTTAATCCCCGACCTCTGACCTCTGCAGGCAGCTTACAGGAAATGATATTTAGGGAAACCAAACCAATATTTAGCTGGTTTACGACAGATTAAGCTAAATATTTAGTTTGGAAATTAAATGCTCAGTTGGAGAATAATTATTTAATTTCAAACTGAATATTTAATATATATAAAATTCACCTTAAAGCTAAATATTTAGGTCTGAATAAAATAAGTATTTAAAATAGTTTTGGTACTAAATATTTTAGTTGGAAAACTAAATACCAACTCCCATTAAATATTTATTTGGGAACTAATTAACTTCTTTATTAAAAATTTAGTTTCCAAACTAAATTTTCAATTTCCAAACTAAACGTTTAATTTTAAAACTAAATATTTAGTTTAGAAGCTAAATTTCAGACCTAAATCTGGTCAGTTAGTTTTGAGCTCAAACAATTACATTTGAAAATGGACACATTTTTTCTTTGACAGGCTAAACAAAACAAATTATTGTAATTTTTTTTACTGTGTAACTTTTACAATAGTGATTATCAAGAACAGCTGCTGGACTGAACGACAAGTCAAAATAAAAATAATTTTAAAAAATTCAAACACTGGTGCACTTTCTCTCACACGCTGAAGAAACAAAACATCCAAAATCTGTGGAGTTTTCTCCAACGCGGGTCGTTCAGAAACCCGTTTCGGATGCAACAGAAGTAAATCTCTGATCTTCCTGTCTTGGAAATAATTAGGCAGGAGAATGAAAGAGCAAGGAGGTGGTAAACTGCTCCAGGCGAACCTGAAGGGAGACTTCACAGAGCATCTGCTGCTGTGGGCTACGTGCCTGGCTTAGCGAAAGCCTGCAGACGGATAAACAACGACACTTAGGTAGGTTCCTCAAATCGTGGGTTTGTGACGTCTTAAAGGTGTTTCAAAAAAGTAGGTAAAACATTTTATGGAGATTTAATATCTCAATAAGCTACTTTTCCTGTTTTACTGTCTTACAAAAGTTTTAAAACCATTTAAGCTGTTTTACATTTTGTTATATGTGATGGGAAAACTTTAGGAAAACAGTGTCTTCAGTCAGAGGCTTCTTCAGATTCACTAATACAGACTGCTACGAGGAATCTTTCCACAAAAACTGACTAATAATTCATATTTAATTTCCCTTTGGGATTAGTGAAGTATTTTTCTGAATGATATTTTGGAATTTGAGTTTGTAATAGATTATAAAAACAGAATATATTTGTAAATAACCAGCAAAGTCATCTAAATATCTCAGTACACTTGAAATAAGACAAAACTAAGTTATAACTAACTTTTCATCAACATATCGGAGCTCGTTTTATGTTAATACTTCCTTAAAATTGATAAAATCAAACACTGTTTGCCATTTATTGACCAATAATGAACTAAAAGCACCAAATCAGGGTTTTTAAAAATGGAGGACATTTTCAAAACAATACATAAAAAACATTTTCCATTTTACAAGAGGAAAAAAAGTCAACATAACTAGCATGTTTCTAATTGGTATTTAATAATTACTGACTTAACAAGCTACTGTATCTTGCTGAGTAATTTAGTTTTGCTTTATTTCAAGTGAACTAAGATAATTGCACTAGAAACTAGACAACAATATTTAGTAATTTTTATGTTTTTGACGTTTACAAGAACATGTCACAAAAAAATTCATATAAACTACCACAATTTCAAACTGAATATTTAATTAAAAAGCTAAAATTTCACCTACAAACTAAATATTTCGTTAGCAAGTTTCACATTCTAAATATTTAGATGGAAACTAAATATTTTACCAAGTCACATATTTCTCTTACAAACTTACAAGCTTTGAAAACTATATATTTAGCTGTCATTCACACAAAAATGCCACAGTTTTGAACTAAATATTTAGTTAGTCTGCAGCAGGTGAGGAGTCGGTCATAATGAGAGGAACTTTTTTAGTTTTTTTCTTCCTCATGATCTGCTTGTTCAGCTGTAATTGGCCCTCTGTGATATCATCTTCCCCGTCAATACAGCAGCTAATTGAGGGCTGTGAGAAACACTTGGCGCCTCATCATTCACTCGCTAATAAAATCCTAATGACAACAGACGATAAATAATTGAATAATTGAATAAATAAGCGCAAATTTGCTGCAAGTGAAACTAACCGTCAGCTGTTTTTTCTGCAGTGACTGACAAGCAGTTAAATTCAATTTACTCCCCATCCTCCTGTCATCGTAGCACCGCTTGCGTCTCTGCAGGCGCTCTGTGACTATGCAACACATGGACAGCAGAAGAACCGCGCTCCAAACAATCATTATGTGACACAGCAACTACACTCAGTCATGTCCGGATCTCAGCCTTACCGCTTCGTAGCTTTTCGCCTCATTTTCGGAAAGATAAGATCACAAAAATCATGTGTCTGTGGATCCCTCCTCGGAGCTTATTGCATTCAGAAAAAAAAAAGACTCTCCAATTCTGACTGGAGACTCGGCGGAGAGGAGAAAACGGAGAGAGGGGTAGAACCGCGAATTGAATGGAGGAGGAGGAGTTGTGGGAGTGATGGAGGGCGGAGGTAGAAGTGGAAGTGGCTTACCTCTTGTCGTGCCGCATCTCTCCATCAGATTCCTGGGAGGAGGAGGAGGAGAAAACGGGATGAAATGATTGCGTGCATTTATCAGGCAGATTTATCTGCTGCTGCACCTCTTATCTGCTGTTTAAAGGGTCTCTGCGCCTCAGCAAACAAATATATCCATTATTTTACACTCTCTGTACAGAAGAGGGAGGGAACAGAGCAGAAGAAACGATGTTTATGCTGTACTGCAGATGCAGAGAGAAAGTACCCAAAGGCGATCGATTTAGATTTATTTACTTATCGGAAATGCAGAAAAACAAAAAAAATGTAAAGAAAAATAAGTGAAACGATAAACAACACTGATCCCAGGCTGTATTTAAAACCCTATAGCTAATAAATAGTTAAAGAAATGTAATTAATTAACCTATGAATGCTTTACAAATCATTAATAACTGAAGATGCACCGGTCTGAAAATTTGGGCCGATATCCATTTTTAATATTGCTCTTATAGCCAATTTCCAATATTTACCAATATTTTACATATTTCACCGCTTTTGATATATAACAGAAGGCAAGAAGATAAAATAATCCGGTTTTATTTACCAAACCGATATTTTAAAATATGAGAAATATCCACCAATACCGATGTTGGTGCCCATATACCATCCATCCCTATTAATAACTGTTTATCATGCATTAAATAAAGATGAGAAGGAGATTATATGCTAAATTAGCATAGATTATATGCATATTGTGACAAATTACAGCCACAATATTTTAAATGCTAAATGTTTAGCATGGCGGCAGATTTGGCCCAAGAATCCGATAGATTTTGTCTCCTTAATCAATGCATAATAAACAGTTATGGATGATTTATAAGGTGTTTGTAAATGAATGAATCAGATATTTATCAGCCGTCTATTGTAAAGACTTATAAGAGTCACCCTGCATGAATGCAACATTTCATAAAAGCAAGGAAAACAGGAACGCAAGTTTTGTTTGTGGCCATTATGCATAAAAGAAAGACTCAAAGACGCGTATAGGTTAAAATATTCTGGAGCAGAATCAACGTATGAATGATAAAACCACACTTCTGTGTGTTTTTGGAGAATGTTGCAGGTGTTTGTGTGCAGGCACGGCTCCAGCCAGCCCCTGGGGTTTAATGTGGAGGAATCAGGAAGGTGTATTAATAAATGTCACAGGTACGCAGGCGGGAACATACAGTTTATGGGAGCGGGGAGAGCGTGTGTAGCCGAGCTGCTGTGTGGGTGTTACAAACATAGTGAATGATACAGCAGGATGACTCATACAGCCACTGAATGAGACAGCAGAGTAATCCCCCCTCCATCCATCCCTCCATCCAGCCTCCCTCTGCAGGGGCAAGCCTGGAAAAATGGAGGCAACGAACTGTGAAAAGAAAACGCATTCATCACCTCTGAATGTTTTATTTGCTTTTAACAGGGTGTCCAAATGTTTGCAAGAATGGCCAAAATAGTTGACTCCCAAAAAAAAATCAACCTTAATGAATCTAATAAAGAAGAACGATATTTATTTTATATCCAAGATTTGAAGGGGATTTTTACGACGGTGTATTACGGTAATTATAGATAGGAGTAAATTTCTGCCAAAAACTCTGAAATTTTGTTATTAATTTCAGGAATTTTCTACATTCGAATTTTTTATTTTTATTTTTTAGAACATTTCTGATATTGTTCTAAAAATTAGTTGGTTTTCTTTCCCACCAAATGTCCCAGTTTTTTTTTTTTTTTATAGAAAATTTTTGAGATTACTCTCAAAATTCTGGAAATTTTTGGCAGAAATTGATTACTTTTTACTGCCCTAATTCTGCATGTTTGCTGGATTGAAAGAAAAATAATTTTGAGTTTCTTTTGGGCTCAATGGAATAAATTTATTTTCAGTAATAAGGACATGTTTTGGGTCATTTTGTTTCAAATTTAGACAAGTTTAATTAAGAATACAAGCTAATTTTAATGAAAAGAAAAGTTGGCTTTCAATAAAAGTCTGTTGGTTATAAAAATACAAATGCTTTGCGTCGTATTTTACATTTTCCTGTGTGAGTAAATCATGTTAACAGTTTTAACCCTGATTACAAACTAAAAACAGACCCTAAATTTTGTGTTCAGCTTTCTTGAACAGATTAGGACGGTTCTATAAGTTATACTAAACATGTTAATTGTTTTTGCTCAAAGTGATTAGATTTTACTCCTGAGCTTCTTTCAGAATGAGCATTTTTAGGGCCTCTGTCACTTTAAATCCAAATAAGTTGCTGCTAGCCACGCCCCCAACTCTACTGCAAAACAGCTGAACCACTGAGCTCCTTTAAATCCAGACCAAAAATCTTAGTAATATTGGCATTGATCCATACATCTGATGTGTATTGGTGATTTGGACTAATTGTAATGGTGACCAGAGTTGGAGGTTAAATCTACTCAGTTACTGACTTTGTAACTTTACCTTTAGGAATATGTTTTCTATGCTGTACGTTTTACTTGTTTTGAGTCATTTTATTTTGAAGTATTGCTATTCTTGAGTACAATTTGGGGTATTCTGCCCACCTCTGACGTTTTTATGGTGTAAAACATTTCGAATGGCCTTTTTGCCAATGTGTGCTGTGCCAATAAACTTGATTGAACTTGACTAAAACGTGTCGACTTCAGACAGAAGTCGCTGATATCTTAAACCAATCGATCGGTTATCCGGATGTACTCACAGAGATATTCACAGGCCTGGGCAGTGACGCAGACCTGTAGGAGACTCTAGGAAATCCTTCTGGCCAGCTGAAAACCGGACATGGCCGACACGGACGCTGCTCATAACTTGGAAATCCCGCTTTCTTGTCCTTTTCTCTCCCTTTTTCCGCCTTTTGGTTTTGCTCCCAGGAAGGTTTTTCTCTCTCTTTATCACTTTGTCTGCCTTTCTCTCCTCCTCGATTTCGCTCCCAGGGGTAATCTTTTCTCTTCTCTCTTTCCTTCCTGTCTTTCTCTGATCCCAATCCTCCGTTTCTCTCCCAGGGAATCCGGTTTCCCCTCTCCTTTCCTTTCTCTAAACTGTTTAGGCTCTTTTCTCTCCCCAGGGTGCCATTAGCGACAAGCTCATCCAGCCGCCTCACTCTGTCAATGTCTGTCTCCAGATAAAACCTCCCAGTGGTCGGCTGTGTCTGGATCTTTGTACATATCTTTATGTGGTGCTCTGGTTTGGAGAGACCTTCACTCTTTAATTTCCTTAGCACTTCCTCAGGCTCCAAGATTTTGCAGCTAGGAAGTGTCTTGCTCCACTGGTGGATGGAGTTTTTCAGGTCTTTGGAGTCGTATTCCCTGATGGTTTGAAGGTTACAGCTGGTAGGGCTGTACCACAAGTTTGTGGCCAATGTAGATAGTGGCGGAGGATTCATTGGGTCGGGATAAAGGGGCAGCCGAGCTACTGCTGGCGTTGGCAGAGGTTTGTCAGGATGAAGAGGCGTGGGCGGTTGTTGAGGAGACTCGCCGTTAGTTTTCAACACCCTGCAGGTCACTTCGTTCAAAAACTGGGAGAATTTACGCCTGTCTGCTGCCTTTTCATCTTGCTGAGGTGGCGACACTGTAGAGGCGTTCTTACTTGGGCATGAAGAAGTGTCTTTTTGTTGCACAAGCCTTGCCGTAGTGGACTCTGGTTTGCTTTCGGCTTTACGTGAAAAAACAATGTTCTGGTAAATTATTTCATCGTCAGATTTGACGCTAAAGGACGTCTGGTCAGCAGGGCAACTTTTACCATCTGATTCCCTTGAAACTTGGCTGCTTTCTTGACTGATGGGCGTCCGTAAGAGGCAGGTGGCCCCTGAGCTCCAGCTGTTAGTATCCCAGCTGCCATCTTCGTCACTTGAACTACCGTTGCAACTTTGGAGACTTGCAGTCCACTCACTGGGGCTGGAGTTCTCCAGACTGCCCAGCGACCGCCTCTTTAGCTGAGAAATCGATCTCCTAAGGTTGGGTAGCGAGCCTTGGAGGCTAGGCAACGATCCTTGAAGACTTGGCAAAGATCCTTGTAGACATGGAATGGATCCTTGAAGGCTAGAGAAGGAACCTTTTGAACTTGGACTGGATGCGCTACAAAGACTGGAGAGAGAGCCCTTTAGGACCGGGGAGGACTGACGGCGCAGTGGACACTCGTCCTCCTGGTCGCTGTAGACTCCAGAGAAGACTGGACAAGACGCAGTTGAAGAGCACGATCCCCGATCCTGTCGAGTCGAACCTGTTCTGGATCTCGGTTGTCGCCTCAAGGTGGCCATGTTCATCACGTTCCTTCTCTTACTTTGAAAAACCTTTCGTGATCCTTTCTGCACAGACTCGAGCCTGAGACCATTGTCTGAAATAGACACAAGCAATTTAACCATGCCAGACCCCGACCAATGGTTTCCTGTCCTCTGGCTTTGCCCAACTTTAATTGTCCGCCCCAGTTGCCCTGACGTCCGACTGTGCGCCCAAGCTGTTGCAGGGTGACACACTTTTGCTGCCACAACACGGCGAGCAATGAAATCACAAAGAGGTCAGCATCTGATAGTTAAACAGCTCATTGCCTCTCTCATTCAGTTCTGCGCTCTTCTTTCTGAAAATAGCATTATAGATTAGCAGCTGTTCACCGTCTGTAATGAATCTGTGTATTGACATGGGTGGTGTGGAAGTACAGCACGGTATTCAGGTCAGGAATATTGACGAAAGCAAACCACGTGAAATCTGGTTTGTTTGCAGAAGGGAATCAAAGTAGCCAAGCATTGATTGGTCCCACATGGTCGTTTTTATTGCCAGTCGTTCTGCCAGAAACGCTTTGGAACAATGAGGTTTAACAAGCTTATCACGAAGTACATTTGAAGAGAAACCTTCTGTGAGAGTGATGCGGTTGACGAGCAGCATCTGTGCCCTGTTGATTGGATGCAAAGGAGAACCTCAAGCAGATGTTTGTGTGTCCAGATGCCAGCTGTGATCTGAAGCTCAGGAAAATGAAAGTTGCTGGGAACTTAAAAATACAACTAATTATGCGCAAGATCAAATAACTTTTCATCGGTTTATTCACATGCAACAATGTCTCATGTGTTGTTCATTTTCAAGCAAACATATGCACAGAAAAAGTGAAACGGTTCGAGACTAAATATATGATTTTAAAGCTTCTCAAACAGCCTCAAAATAATATTAGTCTGTTTTAGCTTTAATTTTCTACAATAACTTGGGTTATTTAGCCTTTCATAGAAATTAGCATATTTATAAAAATAATTACCAACAGGTTAAATATTTATCTTACTTAGCAATCTTGGAAAATTAATATTTAGTTTGGATCTAGATATTTAGTTTACAACCAGTTTCCAAATTATGATTTTTTTAAATTAAGAGGAAAAAACTAAACCAACCTGACTAAATGTGAAAGTGAGCTACAAAGCCACATATTCTGTATTTTATTTACTTTTTGCTTGATTTATTGGGAACAAAACTTTATTTCTCAGGTCTGAGCTGAAGCAGAGGATTCAGCCAAGCCTTTTCTGGAAGTTCAGAGCATATTTCAAAAAGTATCCCTAAGTAAATCTGCTGAATAAAGTCCTAAAAGGTGCAATCAGATGATGGAGAGCGAGATCAGAGAGGACAAAATGAACTCTTGGAGAAAGTGCTGCCGCCTCTCAGGAGCCGTTGTTTCACACTAATCATAATTTAGATTCAACCAGTGGAACCGTTAATTACAGCTTTAGTGCCGAGGGCGACTCTTCTGTTAACCACATGCAGATGAACTGTTACTCTGTGATCAATCTTACCACCAATTATACGAGCCATAACTTAAGCTCCAGTTTGTCCAAGGAGGTTTTACTTTAAAAGACGAAAATAAATCCCATTATTTCCCCAATTATGTGTTTTTTAAAAGTTGTACTCAGGTATAAAGTATGTATAAAGTCGCCAACCAATAAATTACTCTAAATAAGTATTTGGTTGAAAAGTCAAATAACTGATCAGATTATCATTTAATATTTATAAATTACACAATCACACAGAGCAAAATGTAAAGGTGAGTGGACATTTTGGTATTCTGCAGATGGAAATGATAATAATTTACATAAGTTATGAAAAATAAAATAAAATTTTTCTTTCTTTCAATAAAAAACTTCCAAGAAAGAGAAAAAAAGTATGTTTTGTATTTTATTTGATATTATTGTTATTTTTGATATTTTCTCCCATATTTTTCTTACAAGTTTAAAGCTGCAGTTTGTAAGTTTTATAAAAATATTTATTTTTTTACATATGTTAAATTTATCACCATGTTGTGACAGTATAATGTGAGGAAAGATCCATCTTATACACTTCCTCTCTGAAATACTATTGCCGTCTGAAGAAATGAACCAAAAGCAACCAATCAGAGCCAGGAGGCGGGACTTAGTGCTGTCAATCACCCTCATGTACTCGCTGCTCAACATGCTGACACCAGAGAAACAACTTACCATTACAGGAAAACCTTTTATCTTTGCCATCGGTAGGGAGCAGAAAGCCGTACATAAAAATATACATAAATAAAAGTAACTTTAAAAATTATTTGCTGTATTTAGTTAGATAGCTGGATCAATATTACATTAATTTGTTTTTAAATACTTAAAAACTGTTTGTGAGAGATTTTCTACAGCTTTCAGCAGAAAACAAATCTGATGTCTCATTTGTTCCTAGATAAAATTTTCAGAATGCTCACACTGAAATGTTGCTCGAGATTTGAATAAATTAATAATAAAAATACCATTTAAACAACCCAGGTGAGAATAACATGATTTTCTCTAAATGATGAAAAAAAGCTAAAAAGACAAGATTCTTTCATGTAACTTTCTTTCTCTTATGAAAATTCAGAATAAAGAGCCATAAAACAACAACAACAACAACAAACTCCCCTCTGTGTTGTCAACACTGACGTTGCCATGGAAACAGCGGTCTGCGATTTGGATCAGTTCCTCCGTCTTATCTGTGTGCTTGAGCAATCAGTATCATGTTTTATTTTTTATTTATTTATTTTTTTTCAAATGTCAAAGCGATACAAAGAGGAAATGTCAGATCCGGAGATGGAACCTGATGTGAGCCGCATTTCTCACTTCAGCGGCAAGAAAAGGAAAAAATGTGTTTATTTAAGAGGCTGAAAGGCTCCCAGGCGGCTCAAACCGAAATGAATGGTTGTGCTTTATGAAAGCTTTGTATATATTAGCGCTGCGTCATTGAGACGTCGCAGGTTTTCTCTGATTTATCGACGCAATTACGTCGATAAATGTATGTTTGTGTAACAGCGCCCTCATGTGGTGAACTGGGAAACAACACGTTTTCCTTGTTTCCTTGTCTAAATGACAAACTGACATCATTTGATTCCATCTTGCATAAGTCCATCTGTTTTTATGCTTTTCAAAGCCTTTCCGTTCAGAAGTTTGAATAATTTAGGCATTAAAACCTCAAACATGCGAGAGATGGTTTGTGTCCAAACTAAATTTATGGCGAATAAAAATGTTTCAGCTCAGATAGAAAACTGAAAATGGAGTACAGATGTTAAACTCAAGGATGTTGCATCTCCTAATATATTATGTGAGAATTTTTTTTTAGACTTTTTATATTATTTTTTGCACATAAAATATGTGGGAACTTCATATTGCAGAGTCTAGAAGCAAATATGTTAAAGGAAATAGTTTAATAGTTTTCCCTCTTATTCTAATGATAATCAGACACTACTGCTGTCTTTTAGTTTTTCATGTGAATAAGAACATTATTACTGTTTCTAAATTAGGAAATCTATACATATTTAAGGTTATTATTATTATTATTATTATTATTATTATTATTATTATTTTGTTTAGCATTGGATACATGAATTAACATTTTCTCCATACTTTTTTATTTTTATTTTAGCATTTTGTGGTTTTACTGATTATTCTCAGTCATGATGATACAGCAGCATATTAGAAATGGACATTCATCAAGATAGGAAAAAAAGGAGAATAAATTTTGCCAAAAACAGGAGAAATCTTGGGATTAATCCAGGAAACATTCTAGGAAATACGTGGTAATTTTTAGCTTCAAAAGTAAAACAAAAAACAAAAAAAAAAACCCATCAGGGATTAATCTCAGAAATTTTATAAAAAAAAATAAAATAAAATAAAAAAAAAACAGAAAAAAGACCATTTTTGAGTTTCTAAGGTATAAAAATTTTCTAGAAAAAAACTAAAATTTTCAGATTAATCTCAGTCTCATTTCTGAGTCTGAAGAGTTAAAAAAAATTATGAGAAAAAGATAATTTTATCATATAAAAGAAAATTCTAGAAAAAACATGGACATTTTTTAGCTCAACAGTTGAAAATTTTATACTTTCGCAACTCAGAAAATTAACAAAATTTGAACATTTTCAACTTTTGAAAATTCTGAGATCAAACTCAAAATGTTTTCATTTCCTCGCAAATTTTAGATTTTTGGTCAGAAATTTTTCTTGTCTTTTCTAGAAAATTTCAGAAATGATTTCTGACTCTTTTAAATTTAGTCTTTTTTTTCATTGTACGATTGCACTTTGTATAAATCTTAAGAATTTCACATGTTGCTTTCTTTTTCAACATATTTATGCTTTATATTTCTGTTTTTTTCTACAAAGCAAATTAATAATTGGTTTAAACTGAGATTTTCTTTTTAGTTTAACATTTTGTGGGGAAAAAACCTTTAAGATATGAGAAATTTTCCAAAACCTTTTAGCCATATATTTTGAAAAATGTTATGTTTTATCCAATTTATATTTATGTAAAATCTCTTTTTTGGGGAGTTTATATCTTTCAGATGTCATTGGGATAATTGAATAAATATTCTGGTTATTATTATTATTTTTCCAGCATAATATCCCTGCTTTGCTTCTTAAGCAGAATTAATTATCAGCACGTTTAGTGATTGTTTTGTGTCAACAACAAAACCGAACGAAACCTGAAGGAAACGTAGGCGAGATGAGAAGAGCCCAGCGGTTTCTGTGCTGCCTGCAGGGAAATGGAGATTTAAATGGGAAAATGGAGCTGTCCTGAGCGTTTAGCGCCGTCGCTAATGATCAGTTTATATGCCTGGGCAGGAGTCATGAATATCGCAGAGTTAATAACGCGCCGCATTTTCACAGAAAACAAACAGGAAAGGCAGGAGTGGAAATGATAACCATGAGATTCTCTAGAGAATTCAAGCTCTCATACATTTCCCCTACAGGTTTGGTTTTAGGTGAAAAACATTTAAAAATATTAATCAGAAACGCCTCAAATTTCTTTGATTTTATCTGTAATTTAACTTTTTTTTTTTTTTTTTTATCACAAAGTAAAAGGTTTAGTAGAAAAGTGATTTATTTTCTTTCCTAAAAGTTCACAACAATTTTTCGAGTCTAAGATTTTTTAGCTTCTGTGAGAAAACTGATTTTATTGTTGCAACACATTAAATGTTTGTCTCATTTATGACGGTCTGCAAAGTCAAAAACAGTTTTTTATACGAACTCCGAGCATCTAAATGCAGAAATACTGAGCTGTTTATTCACCATTAAATTAAAAATATCTTCTTTTCTCTTAAGTTTATCAATGACTTTAAGGAATCGTGCAATGTAAAAACTTTAATATTATCTGCATTAATGTGTGTACAGCGGTAATCATGATTAGAATGAGTCGAATACCATAAAATAAGAAAATGCAGAAATAATTCAGCACAGTCAGCGCTGGTCCACCTGAAGAGTGAATTTTTCTCCTCCCTGTGAAAAGTGACACATTTATTATTATTTATTTATTTATTTATTCCCTGTTGGGATCAATAAATTATTTTTAAATTTGAATTTGAGGAGCTGAACCTGCAATTGAAACGATTAATCGGATTAATTACGATTAATCTAAGTTATTATATAAATTGATTTTTTAATTTTTTTATCTGCAGATGCATCCTTTGCTACAGATGACCAAACATTAAATCAAAGAGTGCTACATTGTTGCGTTTTAGGTCAAAAAAATGTTTATTTTAAAGAAAGACTTTCTAATTTTGCACAAAATAAGCTTGATTCTCAGAATAATCCATTACTAAAATCATCTTTTGTTGCATCGTTCATCAACAGTTTCCATTAGAAACAAAGGAATTCGACAGTCCAATAATTAATTACTGATTCTTTATTTAGACTTTTGATCTGAGAGCCACTTTAGTTACATAAATCTAAATCGTAGCAAAAAATTGTGCAGAGTAGTCAGAATAATTGAAATGAGGTTCAACAGGATCTAACGTTTGTCTTTCAGATGAAGAATTTGCCGTAAATTACCTCTATTTCTGAACTGTAATGCTCATTTCTTTCAGCTTGCTTTGTGCTTTTAGCAGCAAAGATTTAATTTGTGATTCAATGAAGCTAAAAAGTCTTATAAAACAGGCTTTAATTATAAATGATCTGCCAGCGGCCGAGTGAAGATGAAGAAAAGCAGCGTTCTGTCACAGGCAGGAATATTTTAATAGAGAAAAAAAATGATAAAATATTCTGGTAGACACATTTATTTAAAAATGTGCAAAGACATGTCAACGTTGCTCTTTAAATGTTAATGCAAACAGTATTTTATATCATTTTTGCATTGTAATGTTATAATGATCAGAAGCTGGTAGTGTTTATTTTACCCTGGCGCAACATTAAACGGAGCAAAAATATCCAGCTGGTCATTTTCTGATGTTGCACTGCAAAAAACCCCAAAATCTAACTGAATATTTTTAGTCTAGTTTCCAGGATAATAATCTTAGTACATTAAATAACGCAAAACTAACTTACAAGTAACTTTTCTGCAACATATAGGATTTTATTTTAAGTATATAATTCCTTAATATTGACAAAAAATACTGGTTTTACTTATAATGTGAAAAAATTATATTTTTTTAAAACTTTTTTTTGAAAGGGTTATTTTTTGGTTTGTTTTACTAATTTCATTTTACTACTGAAGCTGTTTTAATTGCTTCAAAAAGGTCAAAACCATTTCAGTTTTGACCTTTAATAATCTAGAACTGTCGAGATTTGCATAAACTATTTCAACGCTGCAAAAACACAAAATCTAACCAAGTGTTTTTGGTTTAGATTCCCGTGTAAATATTTGAAATAAGACAAAAGTAACTCACGTCTAGCTTTTAAGCAAAGGTATAGGAGCTTGTTTCAGTAAATAATTTCTTAATATTGATGAAAAATACATATTTTATTTATAACATGGGAAAAATATCTTGTCAAGTGAAATAATCTGCCAAAGAAACTTTTTTATGCACCTTTGCATCAATACTCAATAAGGTATTTGCACTAGAAACTGAACTAAAATCACTTGGTGATATGTTGTGTTTTTGCAGTGCAGTAAATGACGAAGGTAGTCCAAAAAGTGCATAAATCTAGAAAATAAATCAGTTATTTCCCCTCCAACACAGCATTGATATTTCTGTTGTGTTTGTGGAGACATCTGTATGCCAGAGCAGAGCTTCCTGTAGCTGCTGCTCAAGGTGCCTCTCTTTATGGAGTCACACCTCCAATCTTTTGTGCAGCTGCACAATAAAGTCAATATTCATCATGACAAAGGTTCAGACTGGAGCTCATTGTTTCTCGCTGACGAACGAACAATCGTGCCAAAAACAAACAACTGCGTTTTAAATGATCTTTTTTTTTTTTGTAAATGTAACGCAGCGCTGAGTGGAAGCTGTGATTTGATGATGTAAAAAAAATGAGTTAATAATCCAATAATTAAGAATATTATCTTTAATTAAAGTCAAACCACTAACATGGTTCAGCTTTTTTCCTACAGGCCATCAAACACTCGACTGTTTATGCAAAAAGGTTTTATTCTAATATTATCGGCGTGAAGTTTGACAAAATTTGTTCATTTATACTTTCAATTCATTTGTTTAATTAAGAAGTTGCTTCTTCAGACTTTTATTAACATATTAAGTGGTGTTGCGCAGCGATTGACGGTTGGTGGTCACCATAGCAACCAGCAACCTACAGCTCCTCCCCCTTTTTTCTGTTGCCGTCGGTAACCGGGTATCAGGATTCTTTTTTCATCTGCATATTTATATTTATTCATATGCAGCGTTTCATGAGTAACTTTGCTATTTTTTGTTTACATTTTTAATTTGTTATTATTAATGTTGTGCATTTTAGCTATTTTACATCTGCTAATTGTTAGCTAACTGTTAGCTAACTGTTAGCTAACTGCTAGCTAACTGCTAGCTAACTGTTAGCTAACTGCTAGCTAACTGTTAGCTAACTGCTATTGGGAGTTCAGTTTGTTTAGGGTCTTTTTATTTAACGTAAATATATACTTGGTTTCCTCTTTTATTAGAGTAAATTCAGAGAACCTGCTGGACCCGAGGTGAACAGAGAAATGTTTCATTTAAAAAATAGGGACCAACTGAAAGATGAGCTCTGAAACGAGCTGCATTTGCACTCAGAGGGATTCGGATTGAGGGATTTATGGTTTTACTGATGTATGTATGGATGTGCGCCCAAACGTAGCCGGGGTTTCCATGGCCACGCAGAGCCGTTCTGTGCATATATAGAGAGAACATGACTGGGTTTTGGTCACAGAGGGACCAATTATCTGTTTCAGAATAAGTGAGAACTGAGAGTTGCATGGAGGATCCAGATATAGTGAAACCCATAAGCAGTAATTGTGCAGATTAGGAGAACATGCCTGGAATGGCAACGCTATGAGGAACGAACGCAACCAGTTTAGTAATTTCACGGAGACAGAAGGTCTTAATCCCACTTCATAATTAAAATATGAGGGATTATCCCCAAGGTTTTCCTGAGGTTTAGATATTATTGTAATCCTGCTCTAATTATCAGAGTTGCTGCTTTTACTTCTGTAATGTTATTAAGAAGTATCGCTCCTCTGACTTGAGTAAAATGATGGCTAAGTTTTGCTTTTAATTCACTAAATTGCACTCTGCCCTCCTCAAGTAACAGTACAACAGGATTAAACATTTTATCATATAAAATGACAATTTTATGTGATAAAATGAGAATATAATTATCATATTATATAATTGACCTTTTTTTCTAAACTTTATTGGGTTGTTAACTAATTGTACAGTCTGTTGTCGCATTGTGAACAAACTGTGCAGCTTTCTGTAACAAACTCAAAAAGAAAAAAAACAGACAAGCAGCCTCCAGTCACATAAAGAAAACATGTAGAAAAAAAAAAAAAAAAAAAAAAAAAAAAAAATTACATCTTAGTCCACTTCAAATAAGACAAACTAACTCATGAGAAACGTTCCAGCAAGATTTGGGAGCTTTTCAGTCAATAATTTGTTAATATCAATTAACAAAACCACTGGCAGATTATTTCATTTGTAATATCTTGAGGCACATTCCCAGGCCCTGGGCCGTTACCTAGCAACCCTGGTCGAGCAGCCCGTTACCTAGCAACCCTGGTCGAGCCAGCCCATTACCTAGCAACCCTGGTCGAGCCAGCCCATTACCTAGCAACCTTAGAGGTGCTCCAGAACGTTTGCTTTGGTTTTTCCTCAATATTGATAAAAATGTACTAGTTCCTTAACAGATTATTCCAGTTATCAAATGGGAAAATTGACTTGTTGTAGGTGAAATACTTTTTTTTGTCAATATTAAGGAATTATTTGCTTGAAACAAGCTCCTATTTCTTCCTAAAATTTACTTCTAAGTTTGTTTTGTTTTATTTTTGTGAACTTTGGTGCTTGCACCAGAAACTAGACAAATTTACTTGGTTAAGAATTTCTTTTTTTACAGACTGCAATACTCAAAATGTCACATTAAGTAGTCTGCTGTTGAAATAAACAAATAAAATTCTCAAATAGTTAAATGAAAAGGTTTTTTTCACTCTCTGAATTCAATATAATCCAAATTAATTGAAATCTCAAATCTTATCCAAAGCTATATTTGAGAAAATTCGTAAGCACTTTTTTCTGTAAAAGGGGAATTTAATATACAGAAATTATTTTTTTCTGACTAAAAACATTTTATTCCTTCCTCATCCATAAACATTTGAATTAGAAATTAACAGAAAAGTTCAGGTATCTAAAGTATTGTAGAATTTTGCTTTCATTTTCTGAACATCACACCATTATAAACAAACAGATTTGTTCATTAAACAAAACAATCTGAGCAGCTGAAGGTTTGTTTGTTTCAGACATCAGTGTAATAATCTGAAACACATTTCACGTAATTGAGAAATCAGTTGAGCAAAATGGTTCAACAAATCACTGGGAACGTGTTGAAAATTATTGATTACCTTAAAAAAACCCTGAATTTAGAGTTGACTGCAGATTTTCTTCACTCAAAACAAAATTAGTCTGTTTTCCTGTCATGGATCCATTCATTTTATTTTGAAATTATTGCAGTGGTAAGTTTGATAAAGAATGGCTCAAATAAATCATGAAGGCACTGATGTAACTCCATAGGAGCCGCCACCAGAAATTTAAATTTTCATCTCCATCCAGGTTTTTATCGAGGTTTTTGATTCATCTTCTCTCTTATTACCATGCAAGGTCGACATTAGCAAGAAAATCTCTGCATGAACTTGCATTTAATCAGCTCTGGTGTTAAATAAACGTCTGACCTGATGGTGACTTTAAAGAATGCTAAGCAAATTAAAACTGTGCATGAATACATTTATAAATTTAAAATAGTTTGCAGCAAAAGAAAAGTATAAAATTATGGATCATTATTCAGAAAGCTGCTGGAAAAACTTTTTCTGTCATGATGCGTTTAATGTCAGACCCAAGCGTAGAAAAACAGATAAATCAAAAAGCCTTCAAATGAAAATCTAAACAAACATGGACTGAAAAAAGAGAAGAAACAATGAAAACACTTTAATGCCATTAACTGCGTTTCCGTTACAAATGTTTACAAAACTCTATCAATATTCCACTAATGTAAAATAAACTGATAAATTTGCAATAGCAGTTTTTTCTTTAAATAAGAAAAGTTTGTTTACACAATAAATCCTTAAAAAACATCGTCCTTTAACAACTTCCTGTCGTTTTCTTCTTCTTCTGTTTGGTTTGCATTTCTATTAACTATAAAGTTGCTCAAATTGGAATTAAAAAAATAAGTTTGCTTAATAGAAACAAGCCAAACTTATGTTTTCTTTGTGGTAGTATGAGTTGTGTTTTTTTGGCCATTTATTAAAAAATGTAAACACTTTTTGCATCAAACTCGATGCAGGTGGAGCCTCAGCTGTGCCAATGCAGAGAAAACAACCAGACAAACTTCTTCTGTTTCTAATTCTGTCCTCAAGATGTTTCACATTTTATCTGACAATTCCCAGCTTGTCACTTTCTTCCGCTCTGGCAAAATTTCAGCTTTGTGCTGAAAATATCTAACTATTCACCCGACCAGCGTGTTTCATGCTCGGCTTGACAACACGGCGTGCCAGTGTTGTCACATCTCTGCAGTGTGAAAACTGTGCAACATTCAGTGATAATATATTTAACAAGTGTGATGAGTTTATATTGTGGTGTAGCTTTTATACCTGAGGAGGAAAAGATGGGAAAAGGGAAAACATTATGCCTTTTTTGTCCTTTCTTCATTCATTTCAAGGTTTTATTGTATCATGATTTATTTTTTACAGCATGGACTTATTCACATTAAAAGGTTCATTTGTGAAAAATGAATTTATTATATTGACTTTAAGATTTGGGCGATGCTAGATAAAAAGTTTGCTCATCCTAAAACACTAAGCATAAAAAATAGTTCCTCTAAAGCTAAATCTTTATTAATATTATTTACAGTAAATATCATATCAACCTAGCTTCCAGGTTTTCTAATTTTCATTTGTAAATGACTATAAATATCAACTTTAGCTACTTAAATTATATCTGCCCTGAAAGACTGTTTTAATTTTAACATAATTTACATGCTCTATAATTCTGTTTTTATGTTTGTGTCTTGTTTTCTTCTGTTTCGATTGTGTCTTGTTTTAAATAAAATTATAGGGGGAAAAAAGAGAGAGAACATGAGAGGAGAGGAAGTGGTTTTCTGCCACTTCAAAATAAAATAAAATACTTTTTGATCCCCTGTTGGGGCCGCGGGAACTTAATTTTTTCCAGCGTAAAAATTAAAATAGGTAAATAAGTAAAGTAAAAATTATAAACATACAGTAATAAAATGATAATTAACAATAGTAAAATAAGATAAGAAATAAAATAAAAGCGAGATTATAAACGCTGATTACATGCTGCTATGGCTAAGCTTTGACAAGTTATGGCGGATTAGCGCCCACCACTACAAATCACAACAAAACAGTAGCAGCATTGAGAACATATTAGTTTATTTGCTTTTAATATGTAAAGAAATATGTTTGTTAATATGTTGTTTTTTTTCTTAAGAAATTGATTTAGATTTAGGAATATTTTAATTTCACTTTTGAACTCCAGGTATTTTAATTTTATTTGTTATTGCACCAAACTGCACTGAGGAGTTTCTTTCTGCTCTGCACAGAAAGACTTTATTTTACTTTATCTGATTCATCTTGTTTATTTAAATGCCTCCATCGCAGCGTTTCAGGCCTCAGGGTTGCATAATATAAAATCTGCGTATATTATTAATGAACACTGTGGGGAAGGAAGCCTTTTTGACACACTCCCTCTTCTTGTAAATCAAATATTATGATTCTGTAAGAAAGCTGCACAAATAAAGCATTTCAGCTTCCATTCAGGCTAAATCCTGCAGGGCATCTGGCTGCCTATATGTTCTCTACATTACTCTGCTGAAACATTTATGAAGAATAATGATTCTCCACATTCTCAGCTCCTAAAGCTGATAAAATCTCTTTCCATTGCGGGACGATGAAAAACATATTTTAACAAATACTGAAAAGAATCATTGTGAGATCAAGTTGGACTTTAAAGTGGATTTTCCCCGATATGGAAACCCAGTGACATTTGATTTAATGTCTTTTGCTCCTACAATTTGTGTTGGCCTGGAGTTACGATCCTGTTTATTCACATTCTGAGAGCGTTGACACAATTATCCAGCTAGAAGGAAGACAAATGTTTGCTGTTGGCTACAAAAAACACATTTGCTTTCTGTACAACATGACAGGAACATTCAACATAATCAGCCTGTAAAGCAAGCTGGAGCCACGGTAGATACAAAAAACAGGGAAAATATATAAAAATATATAAAATTTCCACCCAGAAAATGTCAGAAATTTACTAAAAAAACCCAAAAATGTTCAAATTTGAAAAGTCACAAATTGTCTAAAGAAAAAAACAGAAAAAAAAACTTCAAAAGTCTGAAATTTTTCACTTTTGAAACTCAGAAACTATTGAAAGTTTAATATTTAAAAATTTTGAAACAAGGAAATTCCCACTTTTTCCCAATTAATCTCAAAATTTCAAAATATTTAGATTTTCTTTCATTTTTTTTCAGAAAATTCTCGACTTTTCCTGATTTTTTTCTAAAAACTTTGAGATTAATATCAAAATTTCAATTTTTTTCAGCAAATTTGTATTTTTTTGAAGCTCAGAAATAATTGCACTAAACATTTTTGAGTTTTTGTCAAAAATTAACTGTTTTTCTCCCCACAATGGCTCCAATTCGCCATCATATGCGGGAATATGTAATATTTTTGTGTGGATTTTAAGAAAATCAACCACAAATTGCTGTGTCAATCTCAGATAATATTTATTCAGCTTTTTCTTTGAAGTTTCTGTTTTATTTGTTGGTGTTTTGATATTTCAGGTATTTGTTGGTGGAAATAAAATAAATGTCGTCTTGAAGTCTTTTCTCTTTCATTTTAAAAATCCACTTGATTGCATAACTTCTGGAAAAGCCGACATGTAAACATGATGAGTCGTTCCCATATCCACAAGCAGGTTGTAATTATCTCTTTAATGAAAAGTATTAGACCTGAGCAGCATTCGTTTTGACGCCTCTGCGTTCCTCACCGGTTCAAAGATTTCTCAGCGGCTGTTTGCTTTTATTGAGCTTGACAAGGTATGCGTGGTGCATAAGGCTCTCTGTTTCTAAGCAACAGGGGGAGACGCGTTTAACTTCACTGTGATTACAATTAGATTTGGTGTCAATCAGCAGCTTTTCATTACCATCAAAGCTCATCAACTTGAGAGAGGAAATCAGACTTTGTAGAGTCCATTAGCATTTTATACCTTCCTGCTGAGCTCTTCTGTTGTCGGTTACGATTTGTAGAAAGGAAAATCAACAGACTGACGTACTTTTGTTCCCAGTCTGTGTAACTGATGTAATACACTGCTCCAATTAAGAAACTAAAACCAACAAAATAATGAAAACTGAAACTGAGAAAACATTTTTGTTAACTGAAAGAAATAAATCCTGACTCCTTCTCCCTACTGGAGGGCAAAAAGCTGCCAGCTGACGATGACTAGCATTGATTTTTGTGTTATAAATTATACACACTAAATCTATGATATAAATGATATATTAAAGGAAAAGGGACCCAGTGCTTTGCAACACAGTAACAACTAGACAACAAGGTCAGAAAAAAGTTTTAATTAAGGAAAAAAGCAAGGGAAGTGGATCAGCTATGCTAGCTTGACTATGAAAACCTGAGCCTGTAGATGTGCTGTGGAATTCGGTTCAGTTCGGTAGAGAATCCAAAAACTTTACTCAAGTAAGAGTAAAAAGTACAGTGTTGTAAAAATATTCCTAAAAATACTTTTTTTTCCCAATCCGAAAATAAAAAAATTCTGCACTTTAAAAACTAACGAGTGAATTCTAACATTTTTCTGATTGTTTTCAATCATCAGTTCATGCGACTTCTTCACCACAGAATAAGCTTATTTCTGACCGACTCCTGACATAACGAGGAGAAGCTGATGAGGAGAAATGAAGCTTTTCTCCTAACGTGAGTCCCTGGCATGAAGAGCTGCTTCGTTCCCAGAAGCGCCGCTGGTATCGACATTAAAGCCACAAAACACAGGACTGCTCCGACGCTGCACGTTCTAATTGGGAGCATTTTGACAGTAAGTGGGACTTTTTGAGCAAAACTGCAGCTCCTCTGGGTTTCAAACTGACATTTAACTTGTCATTTATGTCAAAGCAAATTTTGCCTGCAAAGATTTAATGATATTTTAAATTATGATAATCTAGCCGTTCACAGCGGGGAGTCTTTAAAGTTTGTTGGCACTCTGAAGAAATATTAAGGGTTTCTCTTGTCATTCAACTGGGAAGCCATGTTTTTAATGTAAAACTCCAAGAATACTGCAAAAACGGAGAGTATAATCATCTAGTTTTATTCCAAATATCTGACTACACTTGAAATAAGACAAAACTAGACCAAATATAAGAGCTTGTTTTAAGTCGATAATTATTTAATATCGATATAAAAAATGATCAGTTCCATTGAAAGATGAGTGAAATTTCATAAATGAAATAATCTGCCAATGAAACAAGAACATTTTGATTGATTATTGATTATGATAATTTATTTCAGTCATTTCACCAACAAAACAGAATAAAAAAGTAAAACGTTCATATTTCTAAGTACAATACCTTATTACCAAATACATATTTTCATCAATATTAAGAAATTATGTACTTAAAATAAGATACTTATAAGTCAGATTGTCTTATTTTAGTGCTAGAAACTAAATATAATTGATAAGATTTTGTGTTTTTTGCAGTGCTTTATATTTTCACATTATATATGTCGACCCTATCCAGCTCTCATCACTTTACCTTTTCTATTTTAAATATTATAAATATGCAAACGTATCCAAATAATTTTGGTTTTATTAGAAAATAACAGTATAATTTAGAATAATAAGTCTTTATTTAATCTAGAAAACTTTGGCATCAATGCAAAAAAAAAAAAAAAAAAAGACAAAATCAAAACAAAACTGTAAATTTTAATCACGTTTCTTCTAGTTTGTGGATACTTGGTAAACCGGCACACAACTGCTGTGAATTCAAAACCTTTCAACTACATTTAATGTTTTCATTTATTTTTTCCCAGAATTTTGGTTTTAAGAGTTTATTGAATTTGGATGATTTATTGGCATAAATCTGGGTTTTATTGTTTAAAAGGGAGAAATTATCTCAAGTGTAATATGAGCTTTTCTTAAAGTTAATAATTGTTTAACTTCATGAAAAAATACCAGATTCACTGGTCGTGCACTAATATATTTCCACTAGAAAATAGACCAAAAACAGTTGTTAAGGTTCTGTGTGTTGAACCCAGAACCTTCTTGCTGAATGGCAGCAAAGCTACCAGCTCTGCCACATAACACATGAAATACTTATTAAGTTTCCACAGACGTCATTCTGCTCACGTCTTGTTTTTCTGTTGCACACGAAGGCCGAGTTTTCCTCTCTGGACTGAAGTCCTGGTTTGTCGTTTCGGTTTATTCTCTAAACGCACTTCCTGCACTTCTCTGCCTGTCTTCATTCCTTTCTTTCTTTCTTTTGCTCCTTCACACCTTTTCTTTGCCATCACTTCCTTGCATTGTTAAGGAACAGCCACTTTCTTTCTTGTCTGCCGTCTCATCCTCTTTTCATTTTCAGTCTGTTCACTGCAGGTCCATTTCGGTCCCTTTGTCGGTTCTGTCCCTTTCTGCAGAAGAGACAGAAATGATTAGAGGAAGAAAATCACAGAGCACCGAAAAGAAGAATCAGCTGCACAAGGTCAAACATGAAACATTTCCTGATGACGCTTCATTCCTGCTTCTTATTTTGTGCCGATTTTGCACAAAGCAAAAGTGATTATAGTTCACCTTTAGAGACATTTTAAGACATTTCATACTTACCCAACATTTACACGATACGCCATATGCTGAGGTTCGCATCATACTGGTTGCAAAAATTTAAACAGTAAAATCTGTATTTATACGGATTTATGCGGCTTTCCTGCTGCCATTGTTGGGGAAACATAATGTGATGGGAGTTGATTTGTGAGTCACTTTTTCTTTCTTTACTTGAACCAAAACACTGAATTCTGCATCACCACCACTTGTTACAATTTTCAAAGTCAAGCTAGCACAACTGAACTGCTTCACTTCCGACACGGAGGAATGAAAATGTCTCAACTATGAAGAATCAAAAAACAAGAGGGTCTTTGGTAAGATGCTTCCGATGTCTCTGTGTTGTTTACGATTTATCTGCACCTGTTCGTTCCTCACCCAGCATCTGTCCTTCTTAACTTCCCCCAAAGTTTTTTATTTTGTTCAACAGTCCACTAAAGGCTGCAATTATTTGTTTTGCTTTGACACCTTTTCCTACTACACTTTTTCCTTCCACTAAACTTTCTATGAAGGACAGTACGTAATTTTTTTTCAAGGACCTCCAAAAATCTTCATAATTATCTTCTTTTTATTGTTACCAGACGCTTTGATCTGCTTTAAATAATTTACTGAGGGCAGAGCTTCAATATTATTTTATTATTATTACTTTTTTATTACTTTTTATGACATCAAGTAAGACTGAGGCAGTAGAGAAGCAGAAATAAGAAATACTGCAGGTATTATGTAAAATTTACTGTTTTTATTAAGTTATTCCTTCATAAAAAAAACACGTTTGAATTGTTGCTTTAATTCTTTCACAGATCTTTGAGAAATCTTTTAGTCGCCATGACAACCATTCAGCTGTGCAAAACGCCTGGTTGGACCTAGCCCCGCCTTCAGGATATGGCTCCGCCTTCTGAGCTTCTGCCTCACAGAGCAGCTCCTCCAGACTAGCCAGCAACAATTAGCAAACATCTGCTGAGCTCATAGGAGCTTCTTCTCAGTGAAACGCTGCTAAAAACATTGTTAAAGGGTTAATCGGGGAGCCATGTTGTGATGACTTTCTGAGGGCGGAGATTCAGAAAGAGCAGGAGCTTCTTAAAGAGACAGAGGCCCAATTTCAATCTGTTAAATTACAAATTTGAAATCATATTTCACATAAAGAGCTTTTTTTTTTTAGCAACTTAAGGTAACAGTTACTTGACTGTGCTATAAAATTGTTCTATGTTCCTGGAAAATGCAATAAAACCAATGTTTTTGTTCAGTGTTTGTGGAAAATTTGCAATAAAGATGCAAAAAGCGTGAAAAAGTAGAGGGACTGATTAATGTAAATTGGCACCAAAGGGGTAAAAACAGCTTTAATTTGATTGATAAGATAATATTTAAGTACATAACTGTGTTCCTCTTGAGTCTTGAAGGCCACATAAAAAGCTGCGGCGAGCTTGATTTGGCCCCCGGGCCTCCAGTTTGACACAGTTTATTTTTTCAATTATTTTTCACTAACCGTGTTCTTGTTCAATACATATCAGATGAAACAAAAGTTAATCAGTTTATGAAATGCCATTTTTATTAAGGTTTCTACTTAGACATACTCCGCTGAATGATATGTCAATATCTTTGCCTCTAATCAAGCTGCATTCTGGGTAAAGAGGTCAGTTTAATCACTTTATTCCATCTTCGTGACAGGCTGACGTGTACAGAGATGTGTATCATGTTAGTCACAGAGCAGAGATTCACAGCCCTAATTGCAGGTTGGAGGGTGAAGCTAAATGTCAGGGGAGAATTAGTTTCCTGCTTCAGTCCGTCCTGCGGTTCGTAAGCCTGTCGCCGTGGATCGGTCACGTTCCTGTAGTTTCCTGACCCACATGAATCATGAGGAAAACTCAAAATGACAACAGAAAGCAGTTCATTTTATCGTCAGATTCCTTTCATTCAAAAAATAGAAACTCTAGAAGGTAAGTCAAATAAAATTAGTGTATTTCAATAAATATAGAAAGTTTAGTAGAAACACAGAAACAACTTTGAATGTTAAAGGAAAATAAACAAATAAGATTCATTAATGATTAATGAATTAATTCAACAATGTTAAACATAAATCCTAAACCAGACAAATAACTAAAAGCTCAATAAAAAACTAAAACGTTGCAAAAACTTTAGATTTAAATCAATGTATTTTAATTTTCTCATATAAGCAAGTAAGTAAACAATTTATTTCGCACATTTTATAGCTATGCTAATACTGTAGCGTTAGCGTGAATGTTGTGCTAAATGTAAGGGGAGAATTCGCATTAGCAAAGCATATTTGAAGCCCAATTTTTGAAAACTGCCTCTTTAAAGGCAAGAAGCAAAAACAAATGAGGTGGATTAGCTGTGCTTGCTAACCACTGATGCGTCCATCTATTTATTAGCTACAGGATGAAATTGCTAACTTCAGTCAGTCTTTAGTCAGAGGCTTTTCAGATTAACTGCAACACTGACTGCTACTGGAGATCCTTCACAGCACAACGAGACCAAATTATACAAGTTATTGAAGTTAATTAAGTATTTTTGAATTGAATTTGCTGTTCAAAATGCTTTATTGATCCAAGACGGAAATGAAAAGTTCATGTCACTTTTATTAAAGATGACGAAACGAAATGATCTTCACACTCTACAGATTTCTGATTTGTGTAAAAAAGACTGAAAACAGAATTTTCTTTTGACTTTATCACATAAAATCCCAACAAAACAAACTGATGTTTGTCATTGTATTGTGAGGAAACATGGAGAAAAAGTGCTGCTGTTTTCTGTTATTAGTTTTACGGAGTGCGGCGTCTATTCCACAAAGGTTTCCCATGCTCAGTTTTATTTACAGCATAAAACCCAATCGGCTCCTGACAGCGAGATTGTTCTTCTGCATCATGGAGGTCGAGGAAACAAGCGGGGAAATGAGCTCCATCATTTTGGATGCAGCTGGAGGAGCATTTCATTATCTACCTCTCAGTCTGTGTGAGGCTGAAACTGATGGGAAATTTCAGCGAGGTCATGATGATGATTTTTAAACACGGGCGAATCAGAACCCCCGACAGCACAAACCTGTCCGGACTGGAAATTATACAATTCATAAGACGTCGCCGATAAGCCTCAAAGGGCCCCGACGAACGCAATGCAAACCTGAAGCTTTCTTTAAATAATGCTTTATTTACAATGATTTGATGATCTGAACGGCTGAGGTTATCTCCCTTTAGTCTGGCCTCTTTTCAGCTCCGACTGAACTCCTGAATAATTCATAGGAAGGGACTGTGGTGAATTGGAGGGTACAGGAAGGCAATATCAACACTGTCTTAACCTTGGGCTGGCTGCCACAGGTTCCTGTTGAGGTGAAATTCAATTAGACGAGGAGAGGAGCAGCTAATCCCCTGACTGATGTCGTTCCAGCTGTTGCCCAACAGTTCGCTCAAACCTTTTGTGGTAGAAGCTGTGATGTATTATTCATAAAAAAACAATCAAAACAGGATATTAGGAGGTTTACTAACAATTATATGGAGTTCCTTTTCTGCCAAAACATTGCAAACAAATAAAATGTAGAAAACGGTCCTGAAACGATGCGCACAGGGACGACCCAAGCCTTTTTGGGGCCCCGAGCAGACTGACATTTGGGGCCCCTTTTATCCCACAAAATACCAGATGCTTCATTACAAAAACACCAAATTGTAGCAAATAATTTTTGTATAGTTTCTCGTGCAAATATTTTAGTACACTCAAGTTAAGACAAAACTAACTTATAAGTAACTTTTCAGCAAGATTTTAAGTAAATAATTTCATTATATTGATGAAAATTTCTCTGATGACGTTCATTGACGTCCTACCGGTCCTGTTGCCTAGCAACCGTGTCAGATCTCTAAACCTTGACTTTTTAATCAGTTATTTGATCCTTAAAGAGCTACATCATTTTTAACATCATCTGAGGTTGAGATTTAATCCCATCCGTATTTAACACTGTAATCCTCTCCATCTTTGTCCGCCGTCGTTACAGAAATAAATGAGGTCAGACCCGTCCGTCAAATCCATTTGTCTCTTTTTAAATCCCAAAAATGAGACAAATGACACACAATAACCCAACATGTTCTTGATGACTATGATGAATTTATTTGACTGAATAAATTGCAAATGTCTCAATGGCACCACCTGCTGTCAGGGAGGGAAACTGCGTCATTTCATGTCAGCTACCATGTAACTGTTGTTTCATACACGGATCAGAGAGGCTTTGTATACGAGAGGAGATCATTTTGCACTCCAAGCCAATTTATAAAACATGTTTTATATTTGAGGAACATATTATATTTGTGAGCAACAGGCTTTATCACAATTTTATGTGATTTATGCTCTTTGGCAGCTGTTTTTATTTGCTTTCTAACAAAATCTGAGTGTCTACTGTCATAGAATAACTCAGAAAACCCAATAATTGGGATTTGGATCATGCTGCTTAATAAAAGCATTGAGTATCTCTTAATTAAGTGCTGCTCTGATGATGCAAATCGATTCAGCATGTGCGCATTAGCGTATTGATGCATTTTATTTAAAATGCAGTGAACAACTGAAACTGTTCACTGCAGCAAATGCTTCTTTTATTTGATCAATTTGACCCTGAACTGCTGAACCTGATGCAGGAAGAAAACTAATAATAAAAAATAACAAATCAATTCTACACTTGCAGGATTTCCATCTGCACTTTTGTTGGGTCTCTGTTTCATCACCACATCTGAAACACAGATTTTTATATTTTCATATTTATAATTTAGATGTTTTGGACCTCAGTCAGTACTTTCCATCTGAGGCATTGCAGGGAGTTGTTTGAAAAAGCAAAAATTCGCAGCTAATGAAGTTCAGTGCCTGTGAAACTCTGAGCTCTCTCATGTCAGGGTTAAAAATCAGCTTTGATTAACTCAAACATCGTATTTCTTCTTTAAATGTTTTATTTTGTTTTATGTTTTCATCATTCAGTGCACTTTTTGAGATAATCTGCCCGTGGAACTAGAACTTTTTCTTCAGTATTAAGGAAAAAAATCTATAAATCTATAAAAAGTTACATTTAAGTTATTTTTGTTTTATCTCAAGACGTTGTGTTTTTGAAGTGTATCTAAACCAGCTTTGAAAAACAGTAATAAACTACAAACTAACATATAAAAGTTAGTTTATAACATATAAAAAGTTGCTAAAAAGCAACTTTTTAGCAAGATAGAGGAATTTTTTTCAGTAAAAACAAAATCCTTAATATTGATGGAAAAGTTCTGGATTATTTCACTTATAACATGAAAAAAATCTTAATTGGCAGTTTAACTAGGACTTCTTAAATCAATAATAATGAATTATCTGCATCAACAAGCTCCTATTTATTACTGGTAAGTTGGTTTTACCGTATTTAAAGCATATTGCACTGGAAGTTAGATCAAAATACTTGGTCTTATTTTGTGTTTTTACAGTGTAGAGCAGCTCGAATGTTTCCCAAAAGCAGAAGCAGTGACCTGCGTCCGCTTAAAGCTTCTTTGACTCCAGATTTGTTTTTATTTCTTGAGGAGCCTGCAGGTTTCTGTGATGTGTTTATCCCGTCAGAGTGACTGATGGCTGTTTGGCCTTCAGCTTGATAAAAGAAAAGTGAGCGGGCGAAGATTAATATTATATCCCTTTCTCTCTCTTATTTTTTTATTGCAGGTAGAAAGAAAAAGCAACACACTTTCTGTGTTTCCTGACAGACGTCAAACCCTGCAGCTTGAAATATCTGTTTCCTTCAGGATGATTTCTTTATGGGCTTCATAAGGGGATGAGTCACAACAACTGAAGAGCCCAGATGAGTAATCTGGGTTTTTAGCATCATAGCAGATTATAGTTGCCCGTTGCCCGTTGCCCGTTGCTTCCCGTCTCTCTGCTTTGCGCTGCATCTGTCGTCATTTATCTCTATTATATGCTGAGGCAAACATCTGGGTACAGCAAAACCAAACGACGTCGCTTTAATCAGCTACAGCGACCACAGCAAGAACAGCTCCAACATTTTTATCAGGTCACATGGTGATGAGAAAATGTTTCACTGAAGGTCTGAGACAAATAAATTCAAGTGATTGGAGATCAGGGCAGTAATCTGGAATATGAGTATGTTTAGCGCTGGATCCATAAGAAAACATGAGGCTGAATCACAAAGAGTCATATTGTGTCCATGAGACTGAGAACTGAAAGCAAAAAACAACTGGGCTTTCTGAATCTCAGAATTATGATGTTTTTCCAGAATTTGTTTCACTGTAATTTCAGAATTCTGATTTTAAGCTTCTGCACACACTTCTTCTTCTTTATTATGGCGGCTGATACCGGCAGTAGAGGGCGCACCATGGCGCCCTCTACTGTGCATGAGGAGCGCTTTCAGGTCGTCTCCAGTTCACGCAGGTGATCACATAAAATGTGAACGACCACACAAAACCAGATTTCACAAAAACATCGGACTTGGGTCACTTCAGGCTGCAGTGTGAACGTAGCCGAGTCCAATGATCCAGGTGGATTCTGACTTTCATCTCAAAATATCAGAATTCTGAGATTAAAGTCAGAATTTCGCTATTACAGTGAAAAATTCTGAGAAAATCAAAATTCTCAAAAACATAATAATTCTGAAATTACATTCAGAATTATGCGATTACAGTCACAAAAAATGATTCTGAAAACAGCTCAGGTTGAGGCATTTCTTACTATTTTTAAGTTGTTGTCCGACAACTTATGATGTCGTTCATCATGGTTGATTTTGTTTTTCTTTCCGTTTGCGAATTTTAGGAAGCAGATTAGTGACGTTTGTCGAGTATCGATGACGTTCTGCTCGATGAATGGACCGGATTTAGAATCACGTGTCCAATCCAGAAATCCGATCAGAGTTGTTCAGACTGTGTTGAAAAAGGTCAGCTAGAGGTCGCATTAAGGCAGAAAATCGGATTTCGGTCACTTCCGGCTGTGAATGCAGCCATAAACTCGGATGATGTCATAGGAGGTCAGATCACCATTTATAAAAATAAATCCCCTCATTTGCTTTTCTTGAATGTCTCACAGTCTCTGCAGCAGGTGAGAGTTTTAAGCAGAAGGACCAATTAGCAGCAGAGATGAGAGTTAACACCAGGCGTCTCTGTTTATTATCAGGGAAGGAAACATCCGTCTGTTTTTCCGTTTTGGTTTCCAATAGATTCGGCTTTTTGATAACCTTCTGTGTTTGGACAACTTTTGGAAAGCACGCCTTGTTTCTGTAAAAAGGTAAAAAGGTTATCCTGAAGCCCAGTGATGCAATGTCACTGCAAGGTGCGACAGACTCTGAGCGTTTTGCTCCTGTTCCCAAGGAAACGAGACAGGAATAACTTCAGGAGGGGAGGACACGCGTAGTCCTCCGTTTCCTCCAGATTGAGATTTTTCTCCGCAGTGTTCCTCTGTTTCTCTCTTCCTCTCTCAGACTATCAGCTCCGTCCATCAGCCTTTTCTCACGACCTCGGTGCGGATAATGAGAGGCTGCTGTTGCCATGGAGACGGGGCCACGCTATCGAAATTTAGTTAACATCTCCACATGCTCGCTCCCTCCGGAGCAGATGCCAAAATCTGCAAATATCATCCCTCACTTTCCGCCCCCCGCAGATCGCAGTGACTGCTTCTGCTTTTTTAATCTTAAACTGGAAACCAAAGCAGAACATAATCTGGGGCTTTGTCTGACACCGCAGCACTGTTTCATATTGATATATATTCACCCTTCTTTGAATTAATGATGTTTGGCAGCAATCAGATAATTAGTGCAGAGAAACCAAAGTTCCTCATTTAAACTGGACAAACTTTGTAGGTTTGTTTTTTTTCTGTCGTGTTTTTAAATTAAATGTAAATTAAATCTGAGGTTTGCCCATGTTCAGTCGTCAACATGCTGAGGAAGTAAAGTTCAACTCACTGACTCTGTGCTGAAAGATAAATGATGTAAGATGGAGCTAATTGGTTAAAGTCATCCTTATAAACACTTTTCCTTTTTCCACCGAACGTCTTGGTGAGCCTTCATTTTTTTTTCTCCTCCCATACTTGCAGACTTCCTGATGCGAAGGCGGCGGCCGTCCTTTTCCTCAGCTGAGAATATTCCAGAGACGGTCTTTGTGCTCCAGTGGAAGCAGTTTGAGATGCTGAGAGCCTCCTGACCCCCCGCGGAGGGGAGAGCGCAGCAGCCAGACCGACACATGGTGTGCCGTCAGTCAGCTGCGCGCCTCCTTTTTTATAATTGGTGTGTTTGAAAGAGAGACCTGGGCTCTCCACTTCTGTCAGCCAGCTCAGATTTTGGCAGAAGCCCTGCAGCTAAAAACAGAAAGTTCCTCTGAGAGGAACAGAGCTGAGCCCAAACTGCAGCTGATGAGACTTTTTACATTTTTCATCCGTTAAGGATTGTCTCACTGATCCATGGGAGGTGGAACGGCCATTTTTATGTTTTTAAAAGTGTTTAAAACGACTTAACATGCTGTTTTTATTCTTAACATATTAATAGTCATGCAAAGAAAATAGAAAAATAAAATTACAACAATAAAGGTGAAAATATTATGGGAATTGGGTTATAGTATTTTAAGAAAAAGTAAATGTTAGAAGACGTTTTAAAAATTTATTTCTTGTACTTCTACAACTTTATTCTCATTTTATGACATTATTCTGATACGACTTTATTCTTGTATTATTCTGACTTTATTTTCATAACACTGCAACTTTCTTCTAATAATATAATTTATTTATTCATTCTAGTAACTTTATTTAATTTTATTCTGAGTTTGGCTCTAATGTTGCTCCATATTTTAGAGATTCAACCACAAAAGGTAAAAATATTTCACATCTTTGTGCTTTTTCATGTCTCCACACTGGCATCATGCTCCAGTTTATTAAGATTTGTTCTTCTAACCCTCATGGCTTTTATTGATCTGCCTAAAGGTCGTTCTGTTGAGATGCGATCCCTAAAGGCGGCTGCAGTTACAGCAAAAACCGTCAAAGAAATATGGATCCACATCGCAGAGCAGGGTCTGCACAGCAGGCCAGCGTTGGTTTGCAGCAAGAAGGATTTGTAGATTTTTACGTTTGCTGCATCATGTGCTGCGTTTCTAATCTTATTTATGACAATTATTTTCTCCTCCATCCTCATTTTATCTGAAACTATAACAGCTGCTGTCGTATCTCAGGTTCTGAGATATTGATGGAGTTTAGCTTTATTTAGATAAAATAGTTTTTAATTGATGAGAAAAACTGAATTAGGTTTGAGGATATTATTTTAAAGACATCAGAAAACCCTGAATATTTCACAAGCTGAGTAGAGAATCCACATTGTGCCGAAACACGTCTGACATTTTCTGGAAAAAACTTGAAAATTTCTGAGTTTGAAAAGTGAAAAATCTCTGAAATTTTGGAATTACTTTAGCAGTGAAGAAGCTACCTCTGCAGAGGGAGAACCCAGACACAACACATGTGCAAGATGCAAGATTTTTCATTTATTTACAGGAATTACAGGATGCATGTAGTGACAGAAAGTTCCTTCCTCTTTCCCAGATGGGGAATCAGTTTATAATCTGTTGGCAAATGACAAACATTTGTCTCAGGAGATTTCATACAGAGTCATTTTCTGAGGAAAACCTGTGTGAAGTCAACACAACATCATCCTCCAATACTTCAAATTGCAGACAACTTTTCAGTAATCACCAAGTTTTCTGAAATTAATCAAACAATGTAGAAATGTGCTCATCTTTTCTATCTACAAAGGCCCTGATGCAGTGAAATAGTTGGATATAGTGGATTTGGGTTGCATTTGCCTGCAGGAAAGTAACCTAAGTAGCCATTAGAGTGTTTGCACACATGGTTGCTGGTCCTGTGAATCTCTGAGTTTCCCTGAGAGGGACTGTTGACCTGTCCAGAGGGTTTCCCGTCACTCACCCAGTGACAGCTGGAGATAAGCAACGGTCGGCCTACGGGGAGAACTGAGCGCTGAAAATGAAGGGTCAGATCACTAATTGTGTCTCCTTTCACCTTTCTCCTAAAGATAAAAAAAGCTTCTCACCCCAAAGGGAAGCAAAGGTTTCTCTTCTGCTCCTCATTACAGAAAACAGAACTAGATGTATCTCACAGAGATTTTACCACCTCTTTTCTGCCGTCTGATGCTCATTAATGATGTTTTACAGTCAAGGATGCAAACTTTGAACAAAGATACTAAAACAAACGATGCATCTCACCTTCACTCAGATTGTAATAAAAAGGTAAGTGGTTTACCTAAAGCTGCTCACACAATAATCAGAAACACATTTCAGTCTAAAGGTGACCTATTGAACAGGTTACACTGCAAAAACAAACACAATCTTACCAATTATTTTTGGTCTAGTTCCTACTGTAAATGTCTGAGTTCACTTGAGATGAGACTAGACTAACTTACAGAAACTTTTCAGCAAGAAATGTGAGTTTGTTTTAAGCCAATAATTCCTTACTATTTGTGAAAAAGTTCTGGTTCCATTGGCAGATTATTTAATTTATAATGTCTTATAATGGAAAAAATGTCTTGTATAAGTGAAATAATCAGAAAATGAAAAAAGTACTTTTTATCAATATTAAAAAATTATTAATGGAAACAAGATCCCATGTTTTTCTGAAAGCTTACTAGTTAATTTTGTCTTATTCCAGGTGCATTAAGATAATGAACATGTTTATTACATTTTTGCACAAAATCCTTAAAATTAAACTTTAGTCTTAAATGAGCTGTTTTTGGGCGTCTTGTCACTTTAAACCAATCGAGCTGCTGCTGGCCACGACCCCCAACTCAATGCATGTGAAAACAACTGCAGTCAGACGTGCAATTATACAACCATGCATATTGGAAAAGCAGTAGTGGAGCCTCCTGCACAACCAAGAAGAATGCAACAAGTTTTATCTGGATGGTAAGTCATCAACAGAACACTTTTAGCTTTTGTACAGCGGTAAAACCAGCTGACCAAACATGTTCATGTTCTGGGGTTGCTAGGTAACAGGCAGAGTTCCTCTAGGGTTGCTAGGTAACAGGCGGAGATGCTCTGTTTACATTATTTATCATCTTACTTCAAATTAAAAACAAACTTCTTGTTAAAAATTTTTCGTAAATTAACTGAAGTCAAATTAGTAAGAAAGTATCCAAGTGTTTCAGTAAAGATGGCGGCTGGATTTATAAACAGCTTTAATAAAGAGTCAAATAAATGACATCAGAATCAGCTTTTCTCATCAAGTTTGTGCACAAAAACAAGACATTTGAATTAATTTCCAATAAAATCTAATTACATAGAAATAGGGGAAATAAAACATGAAATGATTGAGAAAAATATTTGTATGTATACAAAAGCCAATGCAAAGAAACCTGATTAAAAACTTGATGTGAACGGTTGAAACAAAGCAGCAGCCAATCTGAAGCACAGATGAAGCTGTGAAAGTTTTAGATTAGAAAACTTGGACATTTCAGAGTTTGAAAAGTCATACACATATTTTAGAGAACAATCAGAAAATTTTCTCTGACATAGTTTTATTTTTGTAGAACATTTCTGAGATTAATTTCAAAATGTTTCTGTTTTTTAACTCGGAAATTTTCTTGTGTTTCTCAAAAATTTAGGAGATTGATTTCTGGGGGTTTTATAAAAACTTTTTCTCTTTTCAAACTTCAATTTCTGAGTTCTAGATTTAAAAATTTTGCAAGGAAAACCTTGCCAAATGTTGGAAATTTTCTGAAATGATTCGGTTTATTTATATTATTATTATTATTAATTTCTTAAATTATCCTTTTTTGCTTCTTTTCTACTAAATTTTTGACTTTTCAAACTTGAATTTCTACGTTTTTTTCTTTTTTTTCAAGAAAAAACTTTTTGTCTTTGTGGAAATTTCTAAAAATTTTCTAAAATTAATTAAAAAATTTCTAAGTTTTTTTTTTTGTCGCACATTCTTGACTTTTCAAACTCAGAAATTTACCCGTTTTTCCCTAGAAAATCTCAAAATGTTTGGTTTTGGGGTTTGGGGGACTGAGTGTTGCCTTGGACTGTGTGTTGCCTTGTCACATGTGAGTGATGCTGATTCACAGAAGCTTCATATGTCCAGTAGAGACGGGCTGAGGTTCGGTTCTGTGCAGTGTCCCGCCTCCTCCCAGCGGGGGGCCTGCTGAGTGGGAGGAGCGAGCTGCGCCGGGACGCGCCGCGCTGCAGCACCAGCATCCCGTCCAAACCTGCAGGTCCGCCTCGGAGCAATCAGAGCGCCGGTTCACCTGTTCACCTCCAGGATCCCGCCGCCTGGTTCCGGAAAGCAACAACAACAGTCCAGCCGAACCGGTGAAATATGAGCGACGCTGTTCGGCGGCGCGGCGTCTGGATGCCATAGGTAAGACGGTCTTTGTTGCATTTGGATGGTTTTTGGAAAAATCTCTCCTCTCTCTGATCCCCGCGGCTCAGGTGCGTCGAAGACGGAAATGACTGCCAATTATTTCATAATAAGTTAAATTTGAACGGATTCAAATGAGAAAAATTCTAACAAATTGTAAATTTGGCAGAATTGTGCAATTAAAGACGGTTGTTTCTCTGGTAACAAACTTGTAGGAACTGGGATTATTTTAGTGGAGAAACGTTTGGTTTTTATTGCAATTTGTAATTTTTGCAGCGGCTCTGCAGGACAAAGAGAGTCGCCTTGCTTCAAATTACGATGCATCTCATCGGGTTGGTCTTAATCCTGGTCGTGACGGGAATAGCGGAAGGTAATCCGTAATTTCCAACATTCCTCTGACATTTTAAACAACCCCAAAGGAATTGTGTTCATTTGGTCCCAGATTAAAAGCTTTTGTTGTTGTTTTCCCTCCCGTCAGATAAAGTGCAGAATATTTGGCTGTTTTTGGCTGTTTTGTGACTCCTGACGGTGAAAATGCGGCTGTTTCTGTTGCAGGCTGGGAATGCAGCGCGGCGTGCAGCACAGAAAATGGGTTTTGTGAGAAGCCGGGGAAGTGCAGGTGTGTTGCTAAAATTACCTCGGATTCCTGAGCAGATGATGGCTCACATCCTGCAACCCCGTTTCCATCAACTGACTAGTAAATGTTCCTCATTCAGGGAAATGCAACCACAACCTGGAGGTTCCACAGCTTGGATTTTAAAAATAAATCCTTTTTCAACTTTGAGTTTGGCAAAGTTTACGCACTGTAAACTGTCATTTGTCACATTTTACTTCCTGGGTATCTAAATTATGGATTAAAGAAGCGTTTTCTGCTCATTTGTTACATGGTTTAGATCAAAGCCTATGCATGCATCCAGAACTAGAAACTGTAAAAACTTAACATTTAAGGCCAGATTTAATCAAGTCTGTCTCAGTTTTAGCTATATTTTATAAAGAATGAATTGATGTGGTGCTTTGCTGTAGAAGTTCATTTAAAATATTTCTTTTACGTTTCTTTATTTTTTTATTTACTCTTAACAGAAAATTCAGAGCTAGAATCTATATAGAACTTAATTTAAAACCATATTTAATCAAATTTAAAAAATAATGTGCTAAAATTTTAATCTCCAAATGGATATGCAGCTCTAATTGGTGCAGTTGATTTTATAAATTTACTTAAAGGGTTTTTCTTTCATTTCTATTTACCACAGAGAATCCCAGTAATAGTTTATAGTTTAAGTCGTCTGGATGCTTTGGGTGTTTTGAGGACATAAGAACAAAAAGAGATGTTGGTGTATAAATACTTTCAAACTGCTTTAGTTTTTTATTTGTTTCTCCTTCCTGTGATCCTTCAGGTGCAAACCCGGGTGGGAAGGGGAGAACTGCGACCGCTGCATCCCGTTCCCAGGCTGTTTGCACGGTGCGTGTGAGAAAGCCTGGCAGTGCGTCTGCAAAGAGGGCTGGGTGGGCAGCCTGTGCGACCAAGGTGAGTCGCATCAACCTCCTTTTCCGCCGCAGAGGTGAGGCTGAGTCACCGAAGAAAGGACATGAAATTATTCAGAATAAAGAGGACAGGACCGGCCCAAGGGATGTGCGAGTCAAGCGGCTGCTTTGAGCCTCCACACCACCAGGGGGCCCCCAAGAGCATCAGGCTAGAATGATAAATGTTAATTAACATGGGATAATACAAACTGAATGCTTCTAAACATGGAAAAAACAATTTCTAAAGACATGTTATTGTTTACAAGTGGACATTTTGCACATTTGTGCATCGCTGGAAGACGATTCTTTTATGTGCCGTTCATGTCCGCGTTGCTGACCTTGTTGACAGTAGAAAACTTTGCGTCCCCTTTACTTCTATAAATTATGCATATATTTAAGATCTAGCACATTCTGTTAACAACAGCTAAAAACCTTGGTAGTCGTAGGCTAGCAGTTTTTCATTGTTACTGTTTAATAGTTAAAATCGTATAACACACTTAAACTATGGCTATTTCAGATCAATCGATATTGATAATTATTCATTAGCATTTAAATATCTGAAATGCTGTCAAACTGTCGGCGCGACCTTTCCTGTTTCATCCACAGTTTTCACTCCAGACTGGGTTTTATTTTTAAGTAATTATGAAGTTTAGTGGCGAAGCCTTAAACTGCTGCTGCTCCAGTTACTCAGCAGGTTGTTGCTAGGCAACCGTAGAATGAGTGAGTTGCTAGGTAACCAAAGAGCAAGTGAGTGAGTTGATTCCACCGACTTTCTGGTTCTGGATCGGAGTTCAGAGAAATTATTGAACATTCTATGAGACGTATTATTTACTGATATTGGTCATCAATCATAATATAGATTAGTTATTTACTATCCAGCCATAACTTAAACACCATTTTGGATTTCAAAATCCACTTTTGTTTTGTTTATAGTTTACTTCTCATGCAAGGTTGAAATCAACAGCTGCCCTAAGCTAACATAGAGAAGCTAAGGAATGATAAACCATCTGGTGTTGACATCTTGGTATGTGGGGCCCAAAACTAAAATCTGCTTTGGGCCTCAAAAAGGTTTGGGCCGGCCCTGCAGATGGAAATCTACCACCTTACCTTTGAAAATGTATTCACTGGTGTCCTAAGGATGACATTTTTAAACAAAAGCGAATAATTAATAGGGAATCTGTTGATCCCTCGAGCAAAGTGAGGAACAAAGAGGAATAATTCAAAGGAGTTTCTGCTTTATTTTTTGGATGAGGTATTTTGAGCACAGTTTGACCCAATTATCTGAGCGTTCACGCTGCCTTTCATATTCTGCCCGAGCATATGTTCGCATTGCCTGTGTTATGCACTGGGCTCCGTCTTTTTGATGGCGCAAAGCTGCTGCCATGCGGCGGCAGAGACAGAGTCGCAACAAAGACGTTAGAAGAGGCACACAGTGATGTGAAAAACCACATGATGTTGTAATTTTCTGTTTTTCTGCACCAGATACGCGGCTGTGCTCGTCCAAGCCTTGTCCCAGTAACGCCACCTGCATAGAGAGAGGAGAGGGCGGCTACCTGTGTGTCTGTCCTCAGGGCTACGCTGGAGAAAACTGCCAGACGAAGCAGAGACTTTGCCTTCTGAACGGGTAAAACAACCTGCTTCATTCATCAATAGAAACAATTATTTATACTGCTTCAGGATAGCTGTGTGTTTATCTGCAGCCACTACTAACTAAAACAATATTTATGCTTTTCTTGTTGCACTTAATTCAGTTTTGTTGTCTAATAATTGGTCTCAATATTTGAATCTGTTTAAATCTTGTCTGTAACTGGGTTTGTTTTGAGCTGTTAAAAGAGAACGATGAGCGCGTTTCACCAACCTGCTTGGTCTGGTTTAATTGAGCTCAGGTCAGTTCGGGTCGAACTCTGGTCGGTTTGGGAAGGTCTGAATGTGCGATCGGTCAAGAAAAGTAAACTCTGGTCTGTCTACGATCCTCAGTCTCGGTTTGGTTGAAGTGAACTCTGATGCGGTTCGAATGCATATGTGAACATCAAGCAAACTGGAGACCGCTCCAGAAACGCACAGAGCAGGGCATTCTGGGTAGATGAAACCAAAACAATCACACTAGGCAGCACTACGAGAGAAATCCTCCAACCGCTAAAAAATGACGTTGCTCCATTTCTGTTTCCATTTTGTGAAGAAGGAAGTTGCTCTTTCCTGAAAAATGGAGATTTTATTTTACAGGATTTTTTGTTTTCATGTCAAACTGCTATTATTTCCCGTTTTATAAGTATAAACATGATCCTGTCTTGGATAAAATGTGACATTTCCACAGACTGCCGGCTTTCTTTAGGCCACTTCAAAGCACTCAACCTTTCGTGTCAATACTTCAAGATCAAATAAATCAAAATGCTCTTAACAGGCTGTCACATTTCAGAGCCACCAAGCTGCCTGTGACCTGATTTCCTTGCTTAGCTTGCAGGACGACGTCGGTGCATCCTTCCTGCGTCTCTTGTGTATTCAAAAGGCCTCGACTCTGCAGTTTCATTGGGAAAATGTTATATAGCCTTTACATGGAGAATATTTGGTCTCTGCGGCGCCAGCATCCACAGACTCTGAGCTCCAGCTTGTTCACAAAAAGTATTAAAAACTGACCTTGGATTTTAACAGGCTGCTATTAACGTTGATGAAGATCATTTAATCTTTTTACACCTGAACTGAGAGAGAATAAAACATGCAGGGTTGCAAGGTCTGAGTGAGCTGAGAGTTCACATCAGAGCTCAGATTTCTGATGTTTTTCTCAGATTTTTGCCGTTTCACAGAAGAATTCAAATTGTTCCTGGAACTCTGTCGGGAGATTTCTGGAGTCCTGATGGAGTTTTTTGGATTTCTGACGTTTTTCTCGGATTGCTGTCTTTTTCTCAAACTAGTGATGTTTTTTATTTCTCAGATTTTTGACATTTCTTCAAGGAATCTGCTGTTTCTCTTGTTTTTCCTCTGAATTCTGTCGCCTTTTTCCGGAATTTTCAGTTTTTCTAATATTTCTGACGTTTCTTAGAAAAATTGTCGTTCTTCTCAAAATTCTGACTTCAATCTTCTGCGATCAAAAGTCTGAATTCTTGACATGTGATTAAAGGAGCTTCATTTGATTGGCTGAGAGCCGTTTGATTCGCTCCGGTACTGATCGTTTTGGATCGGGTCACGTTTGCAGGTGAATTTCTGTGTTAAATTTGCTGCTGAATTTAAAGTAAAATAAAGTGAAATGAGTGTCTTCAGTCTCATTCAGAAACGGAACAAACCAGATAAATCAGCAGCATAAAGCTAAAGATTAAGTTGAACAAAGTTCTCTGCGGTTCTGAATCTGAAGAAAAGCTGAAGAGCTTTCCTTCCTGCTGCTGGATTGCAAATTGCTGTTATCCATTATCAATCTGCCCATCAGGCTGTTGGACTCCTGGGACGCAGGCGGCTGCCTGAGCCCTCAGCTTTGACCAGAATAAACCGACTTACTCTGAGCCAACACCGAACTGCCTCACCAAATAAACTGCGTGGTGGAAAACCCAGATCCCTGCTTGTGGTTCCAACATTTAATCGGCTGCGCTACGAAGCAGGGACGTCTGCAAAGGAACCGTATTTCTTCACACTCAGTCAGACGAGGTGTTGGAGGCTCGTGTAATTACCCAAAGTACTACTGGAGGTATTGATTGGTTTCTATCTGGCGCTTTCATCTGTCTGCGTCCTGTTAAGCATGACCGCATTGATCAGATACGCCGCCTCACAAGTCGGCGCCGGTGGATTATTTCACAGGCACAGCCGAGGTTTCTTTTATTTATGTCCCGTAATGGTTCCAGATTTTTAATTTTCAGAAAATGAAGCCTACTGTTTCTTATTAGTGTGAAGGGGAAGAGTGGCTCACAGCAGTAAAGGAATACCAATGAGCATCACAGGTGCAGCTCGGGGAATTAGGATATCGCTCAAGCATTTGTGAGTAACAACTGTTATGGTTTCAGAATTTAATTGATTTCTGATTGACTTGCAGCAAGTGGAAATCCAAAACCCAATTTCTCAAGTTAAATTACAAAAGGCAGATTAAAAATAACATTTAAAGGGCTTATTATGCAAAACTGACATGCATCAATTTCTGTGTTTCCATTTGGATTTCCACTGCTTCTAAAACAGATTAAGCTCTTTCAGAAAATCAACACACAACCGATTTTTGGCAATAAGTTCAAGTTTTTTGGTGTCTGGAAAACGAGCCTTTTCTAAAACCTCCTGATTGCTGAGCTGCACTCCATGAGCGCTGCGCTGTTGCCAAGCAACGCCAGCATGTTACCTAGCGACCCAGGCAGAGTTCGGTTTCATCTGGTTTTTTCTGCTTTATGTGCTGTACAATGGCTGCTGGGAAAGACAAGAGTTTTGCTGTTGACTTGCCATTCAGAAACCACTTGCTGCGTTCATTTTGGTTGTGCAGGAGGCTCCACTTCTGCTTTTCAAAGATGTTCAGTAGAATTGCACTTCTGTTTGTAGACATTTTAATATGTGAGCGAGTCTAAACATTGCGTTAGCGGGCGTGGCCAGCAGCAACTTATTTGGATTTAAAGTGACAAGACGCCCTGAAACATCTAATTATGACAGCAACTCGAGACTAAAATCTCATTATCCGAGAATGATTTTGTGCAAGAAATGTAATGAACATCCTAACCTGTTCAAAGAAGCATAATAAGTCACCTTTAAGTCAGAAATGTCACGCTGTGGTCTGCGCAGTCATGGAGGAGACGACTGACCTGACAGGCGTCCCACAGACTATCTCTGAATCTCTTCACAAAGGTCACATCTGGCTGTTCAGTGGAAGACGAAACAGAAGCACAAACAGGATCTTTAACCGCCATCTTGAGAGGATTGTTCCTGAGATTAGGAGAACCAATTAAATATCCCATGTCTGTCGATCGTAGGTTTCAAAAACGGAGCAAGATGGTCAGTTTGGTCTATAAAGGAGGTAATTCTTATACGGTATCCCTGACATGTCAAATTTAAAGTCCTTCATTCAGAAAAATGTCACATGTCTTTGTTTACGGCACCGTATTGAGACGAGAGTAAGACAAACTTTAATTACGAGAATCAAGACATTAGCAGAAAAAAGATGCTGAAAAATGTCGAAGAATTATGAGAATAAAATAATTTTAATAAAAAAAACTTTGACAACAAGATCAAGTCAATTTTTTTAATGAACAATTGTTTCCGTTTATTCTGACAATATTACGGCTTTACTGGGGTAATTTTATGACTTTTCCTGATGAGACAACTTGTCAGGACCTTCTGACCTTATTTTTGGATTATGACATTAAAAGAACATTTCTCTTGTCTCTAGTACTAGTTAGTGCCGCAAACAAATTTTTATCATTTGTCTGTAGTTCTAGTTACATTTTTCCCAATTTCTGTTGATTAGCCACCAGGTTTCACACTAAGTTGACAGCTAATCTATGTTTTGGTTGCTGTGAGCATTTATGGGAAAAAGTCAAATTATTGTGGCTGTGAAATGTCAGAATAAATCTTGATGTCTGCAGGTTTCTGTTTAGAAAGCATGAGCTGCTCTTCACAGTGAAAGAGCTTTAAATGTGCTGTATTTTTGGTACAACCTCCAAGGTCGGCTTATAAGGCTTTTTCCGCTTGATGACTCAGTCTGTGGTAAATTAGTGGGTTTGCTGAGAACCACCTTCTTTATTTTTCTGGGAAGTAAAACAGAACTACGTCTGAAAGGAGGAGGCAGATTAATTAAAATGACCTCCAGACAAGCTCTGACCTTTCTGATTAAATTCTCATCTTCATTACCTCCTCTTTCATAACTACATGAATAAAACATGGATGGACTCAACAAAATTTGCTTTTTGCATATTTGTTGTACTTGGAGTTGTGTTTCTACTGCTTCTAAAACCAGCCACAAGAAAAACAAACAAAAAAAACCCATAAAGCCACTAATTTGGTATTAAGAGAATGTATTTTGGTGCCGTTTCATTGGCACTGCGCCGTAACTAGCAACCCCTGCTGAGCCCAGCCCGTAACCTAGCAACCCAAATGGAACTCCAGCATGTTTGGTTAGCTGGTTTTACCGCTTCACAATGGCTGCTGGAAAAGACATAGTTAATTCACCATTTAGGATCCACTTGCTGGATTCTTCTTTGTGCAGGAGGCTCCACTTCTGCTATTTGCACATCTGTTTGCTGCCATTTTCACGTGAGAGTGAAAATGTTGAGCATGGCCAGCAGCAGGTTATTTGGATTTAAAGTGACAACAGGCAGAACTGATCAGACTAAACTCTTATTTGCAAATGGTTCTGTGCAAAAACTGAAATGAACATGTTTTGTATCGCCCAAATCCTAACCTGTGTAAGGAAGCATAACGGGCCACCTTTAAATAATGAATGCTAGACCTTCTTCCTCTCTGAAATACGTTGACTTTGTCTTGTTGTGTCCCTCAGCTCTCCTTGTCAAAATGGAGGCACGTGTGTGGAGGCCAGCGGCTCAGCGGCCGACCCTTCCTGTTTATGTCCTCCTGGATTTTCCGGAGCCCTCTGTGACATCAGCGCCGGCAGCTGCCAGCCGAACCCTTGCCTCAACGGGGGCAACTGCACGGACCACGGCCTGGCCTTCACATGCGCCTGTCCGCCCGGCTTCACCGGCTTCACGTGCAACGACACCAGCAGCCTGGCCGCCTGCGCGGGCGCGCCGTGCGCCAACGACGGAACATGCATCGGTCAGTCCGACGGAACCTTCCGCTGCGTTTGCCAGAAATGGTTCACGGGTCCCACCTGTTCGCTCCATCACAGACAGAGATCCAGGACCAGGCCTGCCAACACCAGACCAGTGGAGCACAGAGGATTTGCCCTCACTCCGCAGCACTACTCCCTCCCTGCCCACGCCTTTCACAAGCTGCTCAGACCGCCGGAGAGAGACTTGCTGAAGATCACCCTGAAGGAGTCGGTCCACTCCTCTGGCGTCCTGGTCACCCACGGCCAGCTCATCTGTTTCGGCATGCTGGCCTTGCTCACCTGTCTGGTTATCTTGGGAACCACAGGAATAGTCTTCTTTGGCCGCTGCGAGACGTGGCTGGCCAACGCCAAGTACAGCCAGCTTGTTCGGCAGCAGCGGGAACACCTGCTGAGGGAAGCTGGCAGCACGAGCCAGGAAGAACCGGAGCACTCCGTGAACATCATCCTGCCAGAAAAGATTAGACTCTCCAGCTTCGGGAGGCACTACACCTCCATCTGATCAAAACGTCTCCTCTTGTTACCGGCTCCCTGCGGAGGGAGCCCCAACCAATGTCTCGGTATAACCCAGAATGAAGCACTGTCACTGTTTGCAGCTGTTTAGCGCAGCCTGGGCTGAATGTATCCTGCTGTGGAACAAGGGGACGAATGTTACATGAGGCTGTAAATGTGTATCAGTCAGTCATGCTATTAACTGCTATTAAATTCAAAAGATGTCATTGTGTGGCTTATCTATACCTCTCTACTAACGAATCATTTCTTTTTGTGCTTCTAATTAGATTTTTTTTTGTAAGCTATTTTACTTTGTTTATGAATTTGTACATAATTTATAAAAAAAACAGTTTTATTTTAGAATAGTCTAGTTGTAAATTGGTAGTGATCATTCTAGCCAAAGTGTAAACATTTCTGTTACATGACAACCTATGTGGGACTTATGAGTTTTAATTTATTAATAATTGGTGAGTTTGTCCAGTAATGTGCAGTTGATGTGTTTTATGGTTTTTCCTGCTTATAAATTCACAAAACAAACATCACCATGTTACGCAAATGTACCAATGAGTGAGCTCTTTGTTGGATATTAGTCCGGTTTTCATGCACACAAAGTAAGGAAATGTTTATTTCCTTAAAACAAAGTTTCTTAGCAACTGTAAAATTATTGTAAAACTTTTATTTCCCTTTAAATGGTGCCACATTGTGAAGGAAAGTGGATTGGATGGGTTGCACCCATTAAAACTTCAGTTAAAAATTGATTATTGATTAATTTGGATGATTGAAGTTTAGGTTTGGATAAGAGTGGACAGAATAAACTGAGTTTCACCAAACCATCACACTTCCTCCACCAAAAGCTGTTTATATTTAGCAAGCCTACAATCAGATGCATTTCCACATGATAGGACAATTTGATATTTAACAAATAAATTTGCTTAAATGAAACAATTTAGAAAAAAAAAGTTCTTTTTTAAATTAGTTTTTTTTTTTTTGGCTGTATCAAAATTGGTTTATTTTGGAAACAATAGGCATCAAGTCACATGACCAACAGGATGTTGCTGCTAATTCAAACCATGAAGAAGAAAACAGGAAGTGACTTTTGGGTGAGCAGTCTTACTCATGTCAGATTTTAATTACGTTTCTAATTTAACAGAAACGTCTCAATTGCACGTTTATTTATTGTTTCGTAAACGGAATATTGGCAAAGCTTTCAGCCAGCAATCAGCAAGGCTAGTTTAGGGCTAGCGACGCTAGCAAGCCTACACGAATCATAAACATTAAATCCACTGAAGAATTCAAAACAGCTTGTTACAAAAACTTCAGTTCATTCCACTGAAAGTTTACAAAACAAGTAAAGTAGCTTTTTGGGATTTATCTGGAAAATTAATTTATAGAAAGCTAGGTGCGCGAAATGTTTTCAAAGTTAGTAAAAGCGCCACAGAGCTAATCAAAAAATTAGCATCGCCGCTGCAATCCAGTTTCTATTTAGAAATGTGGCAATGAAAGGTTTTCCAACATTACAAGATTTACTGCAAAGAAGTTACAACACAGAAATAATCAGAGTTAAAAATTATTTAGCTAACTTTAGATGTTTGTTTCATGTTTTCACAGCGACTCAACGATGACATTTTACAGAAAAGTGTCCTGATTCAGTCTTTCTATAAATGCTAATTATTTTCTCCATTAATTGACAGCTTGTGCATTTATTGACAGTTTTACTGAGATTTAATTTTTCTGTCTGTGTTCCAATTTCACAGTCAATTTAACAAACATATGAAGTCTGACCTGCTTTGTATTGCTTCGTTAAACTGGATCAACCCCCTTTTTAGGCGAAAAATAATGTTTTTATGAATTCAGTTTAATTTATTAATTGAGTTCTTGCAAAGTATTTTGAATGTGTGGTACATTTTGTCGTGAAATTTGAAATGAAAAAGGTTTGTGTGTGTATTCTGCAAATATTCGACATTGGTATTTGGTGGTTATTTTTCTTTTTATGGTAAATTTTACTTTAGGTTTGAGTTGCACTTTGAAAACCTTCTTAAAACATGAAGTCATCTGTTTGTTTATGAAATTATGTGCTGTTCAAGACAGAAAACATCATTTCCAGTAAAGTGCATCATGTCCAACGCTCTGCTGTAGTATCACCTGTTTTTAAAGCCTTTAACTTCCCATCAATAATTTGCTTAATGTTTTTCTTTCACACCTTTCCAGTAAATTAGAATTTGATTGAAAAGTTAATTTATTTCAATAATCTGGTTCATAGCATGAAAATAAGTTCTTCATGTATATCAGGGTTTTTTTTATTTTTAGAATTGGAATATTACATTTATGACGGTTTATTAGGACGCCATAGAGAAAAAAAAAGATTTCTGAGCTTGAAAAGTCAAAAATTTGCAAGAAAAACTAAAAGTTTTAGATTAATCCGAGTTTGAAAAAAAGTCAAATTTTGAGATTAATCTCAGAAATCTTGTAGAAAAACATTAACATTTCTTTATTAAAAGAAAACTTTTGAAACTCAAACATCTCTAAGTTTTCTTGAGAAGATTTCTGAGCTTAACCTCAGAATCTTTGTGTTTTTCAGCAGAAATTTACTCCCTTTATTTTCTATTTTCAGTGATTCTCCTACATTGTTGCACATCAGACCGACACACAAGTGTCACGAGGAAGATTTGGTGGTTATTCAGTAAAATAGAAACTCTTTCCAGAACTTTACTTGCAAAAACTCAGAAAGATTTACATTTTTCCAGCTGGAGCAGCTGCTAAAAGTTCTTACATATATTTAAAATATACGTATATATGTAAATATATATTGAAAATATATACAGTCATCAAGTTGTGACTGTTTAAAACAAAACAAAAAAATTAAATCAACAAAAAAACCAATTAGAACCAGAAAGAGGGTCTTAGCGCTGTCAGTTATGCTCATGTAGGCGCTGCTCTCTCTACGCTCTAGCTGGCCCTGACCAGACCTTCACAGCATTCACAGTTCTGTATCTGGGCCCGAATGTTGCTTTGATGAGAAACTGAACTTCACATAATCATCAGATTCAACAGAAATAAAACATATTAATGTGTGCATTAAGTCCATATAATCAATAATCTGCTGCATTTTTAATTGGATTTATGTAAATAAATTAGATTTTTTTTTTATCATATTTTAAGTCATGCACCTTTATTAAACTGCATTTATTTAGTCAAAGATATTGTCTGAACAGTATGCTAATTTAAATTTTTCAATATACATTTTAAAATAAAAACCAATTCAGCTACGAGATGGAGATAAATCTCTAAGGTCTATGGCGCCATCTTGTGGCTTCTTTGCAAATCAACCAATGAAATATTTTCTCATTCAACCTTTTTCTTTTCTTATTTTTATGACGTTACAAAACGTTGTTTAATTTGATAAATTATGATTTTCACATGGTTTTCGATTTATTTTTTTTAATCAACTCCGACACAAAACTGGTAAAAACTGAAATCTACTGATCAACAACAGGTGGATGAGTTTTTATAATAAATGGGATAAAATGCATATTTGAACCAAACTTTTCAGACTTTTAAGCAGTTATAATATGAATTATAAACAAAGTGACATGAAGCTATGTTTGGTTTCCCTAAAAAAACAAAAACAAACAAGAAAAGCAGGTGAATTTATGAGGAAATCATTTAACAAAACAAATATTAGGCTGATATTATATTTATAGAAGTTTAAAAAAGTGTAACAAGAAACTTTTTATAACCTTCACATTTAAATATGCGTCTACTATTTTAGTTTAAATGTTTAAACTTGAGCTGCTGCAAGTGTTCCTAATATAGTGGCCAGAAAATTGTTTATTTTTCAGCTTTTTTTCTAAAACTTATAAAAATAGTTACAACGTTCAACCACAAGATGGCGCCACCCCAACTTGTTGCCACGTTGTTTACTTTCTGTCGTTGAAAGTTTCATCTCATTTTGAGCATTTTGAAAGAAATATAAATCTTTTACTTTTGCCACTTCCACTAACTTTTCCTCTTGCATTATTAATTCCTTGTAGAATATTTTCTAATCACAACGTTTGCGGTCATATTTATTGATTTCCTCTGATATTGAAACCAGAGCTGCGTTAAAACTCTCCTGAGACGTTCATCCTGGATCGCTCTACGGCTTTATTTTTCCCAACAGAAAGAAGATTGTTTTGAGCGTGGTTAAATGTTAACATGCCAGCTCCAATGAAGCCCTTTTTGTGTGCAGAGGCCCCCAGGCTCCCCACCACCAGACATTCATTTGTGGAGTTATGACCCTGGGGAGAGAGGGGCCCTCACCTTCAAAGCTGACCAGAGAGGCTGAGAGGGGAAGAAAAAAACACCTCAGCAGACCCGGAGTCATAAAGCAAAACAGAACAGCAAAAGTTAAAGCTCCCCCCAAACTGGAGACCCTTTAACCATGTGTTCCCATCGGCTCTCCGCAGACAGATGAGACTCAACATCCGTGGAAAATCACACATGGAAGGAATTCAGATCCAAAGAATTCCTGTTGGGTTCGTTTTCAGGGGTGCAGGCAATATTTCATCCAGGCAGGTACCCCTCGGTCAGCTGTCAGCTCCACATAAATACTCTGTGTTTCTGCCTTAAATCTGTTCCAGATGGGCCGTAAACTCAGGTCACTTGGAAGACCTGAAAGTAAGACCAGTAACATGTCCGCTAACAGCAGCAGAGCAGCAGCAGCAAAACGCTCCCACTCTGACTCAGGGCCACAAAATTCACCCACAGTGGGTCAAACCAGGATTTCTCTACCTGAAAACACAAAATATCTGCTGAATGTTCAGAGAAATACTCTTAAGATACAACCGAGAGTTATGGGGGAAATTCCATCCATCCATCCATCCATCCATTTTCCGTCACCCTTCTCCCTAACGGGGTCGGGAGTTGCTGGTTCCTCTCCAGCTGCGTTCCGGGCGAGAGGCGGGGTCACCCTGGACAGGTCGCCAGTCTGTCGCAGTATGGGGGAAATTGTGGCGCAAATTTCCACCACAAACTTTCAAAAATGTTCTAGAGAAATGTTGGGAATTTCTGATTTCCAGTCAAAACTTCCAAAAAAACAAAAAATCTGAAATTTTGAGATTCATCAGAGAAATCTTCTAGAAAAAAATGGCAATTTGAATTTCAAAAATTTGTGAGAGAAAAACTGAGAAATGTTTAGCTTAATCTCAAATTTTTGCTAGAAATTTATGAGTTTAAAAAGTCACATTGTTATTGGAAAAAAATCCCAGAATCTCAGATTAATCTCAGAAATTTTTTGTTAAAACCAAAAACATTCAAGCTTTAAAAGTTTAAAATTCACAAGAAAAATAAACTAAAAATTTTTTAGATTTCAAAATTTGAGATTCTGGAGGAAGTTGACTGTCTTTCTGTGGACTGTGGTCCTGTTACCATAACAAGCTGTGTTTAAAACTAAATCTTACCAAGTATTTTTAGTCTATTTTCTAGCACAAATATTTTAGGACACTCGAAATAAGACAAAACGAACCTGCATTTAACTTTTCACCCAGAAATAGGAGCTTGTTTGAAGTCGATAAGTCTTCCCGTTGTTTTAAATGAATGACTAAATAAAGAGGTTTTTGTAAAACTCTTGTTTGAACTGACAAAAATCTTGATTTTCAATAAAAATTCCCGAATTTTTATTCGGGAATTTTAATACGCTTTGTAAACCAAAGCGTATTAAAATATCTTCCTCTGGTTCATGATCTCAGCAGCAGCAGCTCAAACTGTAAAACAAAATGTTTCCTCTTTTTGTTCTGCTGTTACAGATGAAATTTGATATTCAATAGTTTTTTAGAAACTTCTGAGGAAACATGTCCTTGGCAGCATCATGAACTAAAGAGCATTTCTGTTGGTAAAAGTCGGACTGCGATAAATAAAAACAGTTTTGGTTTTATATGTTCGATGTTCTCATTTGGCTTTTATCTTCATGTTTATGAGTTTTTCCCTCTGTTGACTTTTATTTATGTCTTATCTGAAGGATTAGGAAGGAATTTTCCCTCCAGCTTCAGAAAAGCTGAATGAAATCTTTTCCTGGGGAAACATAAAAACCGGATACATTTCACATGTTTTTAGTCGGATTATTGCAAATATTCAGCAGAAAACACAAATAAAAACGTATTAGACTGAGAAACTTCTGCTGTGTGATGGATGTGAGAAAATTAGACCTTCATAAACAGTAATATAATCCAGATTGAGCTGATGAAGTGAGATTATCTTCATGTGGAGGTGAATATAAAAACACAGCAGAGTTTGAACCGTGTTGGAGAACAGGGGCGCTGCTAGACGCAAAACGGACCAGGGCACAAAATCTGCATTTAAAGGCCAACATTTTTGTCCTGATGCTTTTAAATATTCAGTTTTAATGCACATATTTAATTTAATAGTCTTCACAGTGAAACCATTTTCTCCTTCTGATTTACAGCTTTTAAATCTGCACAATTTCTTAAATATCTCCAATTTTTGGTGCATTTTTTTTAAAACTTCACCTCTTTTCATTCTTATCCAGCCTTTCTCTGTTCATTTCTCTGAATCTTTCAGGCTTTATTCGAAGCCTTAAATGAAGCTTTTTGTCAAAATATGTTTGGAAGTTTTGCATTAAAATTGATTTACAACTGATTTTATCATCTAAAGAACCAGTTTGTTTGATTTAGAGTTAAAATCTACATTTTGTTTGCAGCTCTGGACATGTTTAAGTTTCATCTGTTCAATGTTTTTAACATTTATGTTACAAAATCTCTTTCTTTGTTCTTTAACATGTTCCTTAAAAGCAGTTTTCCTTACAATCTTTTAAAATCTTTAGGAGATTTGTTCCTTCAGTGAACGCTTTTTATCAAACTATGAATTTTACTGAGACACAAAATGAATCTAATAATGGGTAACGTTAAAATCGAAGATTCATTCAATGTTTTATCCTGATAAATTTGACAGAAAGTGAACTTCACTGCAAAAACGCTAAATATTTCTTAGTATTTTTAGCCTAGTTTCTACTGTAAATATGTTATAACACTTGAAATGAAGCAAAACTAATTTATAATTAACTTTTCAGTGGGATATATGAGCTTGTTTTAAGTAAATAATTTCTTAATATTAACTCAGAAACGTATTTGTTTCATTTGCAGATTATTTCACATAAAATGTGTGAAAAATGTGAAATAATCTGCCAGTAATAAGTGATTTTTCATCAAAATGTATCCTGAAAAGTTACTTATAAGTCAGTTTTGTCTTATTTTAAGTGTAATAAGATATTTGCACAAGAAACTAGACAGAAATAATTGGTAATATTTTGTGTTTTTGCAGTGTGCCTTGCTCTCCATCTTATAAATTGGCTCAAATTATATAGAAAATATTGCATTCTTTTCACAAATACATAGTTTTCCACCTTGGAAGGATTTCATATAGAAAATGAATTACGGGAAATAAACTACTAAATGAGGGTAAGTTGTGCTTTATTTTAGATGAAATCTGATCCTTTGTCTTCTGCATAAACATCAAAATACAAGATAGGCAACAATATTTAAATCTGTGTGAAAAAAAGAAACAGAAACCTAAAAAAATATATCAATGAAACAAAATATTTTTAGAGAAATACGCATGCAAGACTGAGAGCAGAGCAGCTGATCCACTGGTATAGAAACATCAGCACCGGTTTCCTGGACTGGAGCCATTTAAAAACCGAACTTCACAACAATACCGAGAGATGCGCGCCGCTCCGAGTCTCCACAAAACTCTAATAATACAAAAATAATAATAAATACGCTTTACTATAGATGCAAAGAGAGAAACGGAGTTATTTTACACGTTTAAAGCCAGACTGCTCTCAGTTTGTTGCAGCGCTCTCCGGTGTTGGTCCAGCCAGTCTCTGAGCTCTGAGATCCGGTAACCCTCCGGTCCCCGGTCGCCCTGGTACGCCACCATGCCCCGCTGCAGGACGTACAGTCTGTTGAAATACGCCCCGTACGCGGCGCTGGAGGAGTCCTCCATGTTGTCCGCCACCACCCGGCAGCCGGGCACCTCCAGGTGGATCAGGTGCGCCGCGCTCAGCCGCTCCTCCAGACTACGGTGCTTCGGGATCTGGTAGGGCGCGTCGGTGCTCGTCCAGCCGTCAGACGGATGCGCCTCCTCGATGTAGACCACCACGGTGTCCGCAATGTCTGCGTTCAGCTGCGCGACCTCCTGGAAAGCCTTCAGGCGCGCCATGAACGGCGGTCAGGTGCAGCTGCCGAAGTTGAGGATGAGCGGCCGGTCGCCGTACGCAAAGTCCAGGATGCGGGAGTGCTGCCGGTCCTCCAGGCGCACAACTTCGGTGTTGGGCGCTCCACGTCCGAGGCGCGCCGCTTTCAGGAAGTCCAGCTTCTGGCCGTGCCAGACGGCCTTCAGCGACTCCAGGCTGAAGAGCCGGTTGGAGTCCGAGATGCACACTGGAGGATCAATGGCATCGCCTCCCTGCTCCTTCACCCTGAAGAAAAACCTCTTCCTGATGCACAAGAAGTCCAGCAGCCAGAAAACCACAGCTGCCATGAGGAAGCGGGGCAGCAGGACGAAACAAACCGCCGCGTTTTTCACGGCTTTGACTGTATTCATCCTCACTTTCTGATGGGAACCTGCACGGCCCTGCGCGGTGTGCCACGGGCTCCGAGTTGAAGTTGGGTTACTTGTGTCTCCCGCCCCTTTTTATAGCTTTGGCACATTTGAATGGATCTCAGCCCGCCTCCAAACCGGGCCGAGGCCTCACATGGCGGGGATTACCTGCTGGCGTCCAGGGGCGGAAGTGTTGAACAAACGAACAGGAAAAACCAATTCATGTCACTCTGGAAGTCAAACGTAGAGCAGAATGTGACGAAACTAGTTCTACTCATTCCACTGGTGTCCAAAGTGCGGCCCGGGGGCCATTTGTGGCCCCTGGACTGATTTTGCGCAGTGACCAACTGCAATTCAAACATGATATTGTTTGAATTGGCCATCTACAGGCCATAAATATTTGGCCTGTAGATGGAGACTTTTAAATTGTAATCAGGGTAAAAATGTTACCAACATCATTTTCTTACACAGGAAAATGTAAAGTACAACACAAAGTATTTGTTTTTATAACAAAATGTAAAAAGACTTTAGCCGACTCTGCTGCCCCCAAATCAGCTTTTATTCTTTATTAAACTTGGCTAAATATAGAAAATATATTTAAACAAAATGACCAAAATCCTGTTCCTATTACTGAAAATGAATGGATTCAATCGATCCCAAATGGAACTGAAGACTAGAAATCTGTTTTAATACAAAAAGTACAAAATTTTTGCCTAACAGAATTTAGAAATTTTGAGTGTAATCTCTCAAAGATTCTTGAAAAAACGGGAAAATTGCTAGAAAAAATTTTTTAATTAATATCATCATTTCTTCCGAAAGACTTGGAAATTTCTTAATTTTGAATAAAAAAAAAAACATTTCTTGAAAAATTTTAAGAATAATCACAAAATGTCATTTTTGGCATAAATTTAGTCCTTTTTTTTATCTACAAAAAGACCTAAGATGCGATTTAAAAATTCCCTTTCAAGATTTGGATCAAAACATTTCAAAGGCCATTTTGACTCAGATGGCAAAAAGTAACTATTACATTAACATGAGTAACAAATTACTTTTAGGAGTATTTTTACTGTAATTCTTACTTTTTCTTGAGTAATATGTCTGGATTCTCTGAATGATTCACCAGACACAAAAACACCTGCAGTTTTTGTTAAAGTTTTGTGAGTTGTAGATTGAAAGAAACTCATGTGGAAAAATTTTTTTGTAACGTAAATGAATTATTGTAATTTTCATCATTAAAATAACTCAAGTAAATAACAACTTAATATTGATTTAAAAAAGAAAAAGTACTAATACCAGCAGATATTTTCACTTATTACATGTTGAGTCACAATCCCTGTCACTGAGTCGTTACTTAGCAACCCCATCGAGCCCAGCAGTTACCTAGCAACCCCGGTGGAGTTCTGGCACGTCGTGTTGTTGTTGTCTTACAATTCCGAAACCACACTGCAAAAATACAAAATCGCGTTTTTGTCTAGTTTTCAGTGCTACTATATCAGTGCACTTGAAATACGACAAAACTAATTTACTGGTAACTTTTTAGAAAGACATAAGATGATGACTGAGCGCCGATGCGCAGCTGCAATCCACACAGAAAATCTGAGTATGAAAACCGGCAGAAATCCTATTTGTTTAAGATAAAAAGTTTTATGTGAAAAAAGCGAACCAAAATCCATGAATGAGTTTGTTACTCCAACATTTTGATTAAGCTAAGGTAATATTAGCCAAAGTGTAGATGGACTGTTTCACTTTTAAAAAATAACTATTAATAATTTTGTTACTGCGACAGACTGGCGACCTGTCCAGGTGACCCCGCCTCTTGCCCGGAACGCAGCTGGAGAGGAACCAGCAACTCCCGACCCCGTTAGGGAGAAGGGTGACGGAAAATGGATGGATGGATAATTTTGTTACAGTGGAAAGTTCAGAACAACAACAAAGTATTCATCTTCTTCAACTTTTATTTAATTAGAAAGTGACCCAAATCCTAATAAAATGGGTCAAGTGAGCCAAAAATAATTTGAAAAGTAGATTTCTTTCTTTTAATCCAACAAAATCCTTTTCATGTTTTAGATACAAAAAACCCCCAAAAACTTCGGTTTTCCATAATAAACAGTTATTTGCTTTATTTTAGTTTTATTTTAACTCTCTTTGCCCACGAGTATTTTTGACTCAATTAATCTGTCCCACATACCAAACAATTTGGACTAATAATCTGTATTGGATTAAAGATGTGACTCTTGTTTGTGATGTAACCAGAACTTTGCAGTCTGATGAACCATTTAGCCGACAAATCTGCTTTTCAGTTCTTAAAAACAGCTTATTTCTTGCCACTTTCTGCCCACTTTCCTCCCCCACAGATGAGCTGGAATAACAATCTATAATCCGAATCTCCCAGGCGTTTTGGTGAGAAAACAGAAGCTCACCTGCTGTGCCTTTTGCATTAAAATTACTCACTGGTTGTTGTGGCTGCAAACTCTCACATCTACCTCCTTTAAACCTCCTGGATTCCTGGCAGCAGCTCCAGGTTTATCTGAGGATAGCACAGATCTAGGAAAGCAGCCTCTCTTTTTTTCTTCTTCTTTTTTTAAGGGCTTGTTTATTGAGACTCTGAGCTTCCAGAAACCACAGCTGATGGAAAATCAAAAAAGACTGAAGCACAGAACAGATCAGAATGATAAGTTACAGCCAGCGCTGGCCCACTCGCTTTCAAGTTTCTGATATCTCTGTCTTCACGGAGAACAGAGTTTACTCTGATTTACCTTCCACGACCCCGTCTAAATCAAACAGCTACAGCCTTCATGCTGAATGACTCTCCCTAAGGCTGTTTTTATTGCTAGTGGAAAAACAAAATTGTATAAAATTCAGTTTTATTTTTCTGGTCACACCATCTTTTTCGCCCTCTGGCTGTTCAACAAACAAAATCTCTCTAGTCTTTCTTTTCCACATTACAGACACAAATATTTACTGGGATTTTTTATGTGATTGACCAACACACTGAAAACCAACAAAACAGTATTTCTGCATATATTGTGGTGCAAATATCTTATTACACTTGAAATCAGAGAAAAATGAACTTGCAATAACTTTATTGTGAGATATAGAAGCTTGTTTTAAGTAAATAATTCCTTCATGTTGATGAGAAAGTTTCGTTGGGAGTTACAACATCTTGAGTCATACTGCCGAGCCTTTCACCGTTGCCTAGCAACCTCAGCCCGTTACCTAGCAACACCAGCAGAGTTCCAGCAAAATTAGTTTTTTTTCTGGCCAATTTCCCTTAGAACAAGACATTTTCTCTTATGTTATAATTTAAATAATCTGTCGATAGAACTACAATTTTTTTTTTTTAAAAAGTCAATATTAAGGAATTATTCACATGTAACAAGTTAGTTAAGTTAGTTTTGTTTTATTTCAAGTGTAGTGAGAGATTTGCACTAGAAACTAGATAAAAAATACTTGGTAAGATTTTGTGTTTTTGTAGTGCACAGAGTAATATAGAAAAAGGAAGCCTGGTTTACAAATACAAATCTGTGTGGCATGCGTGTTTTCAACACTGTGAAAACCAAAGTGGAGGCGGGAGAGGTTAGGGAACCAATTGTGGAAAAGTTGAAAGTTTATAAAACAATATCCCAAGTTTTAAACATCTCACAAAGCTTTGCTCATTTATCTGAGCGTGGACAGAGGAAAAACCCAAAAAGCTTAGAGTGTTTTCACATGTGATAATCCCATAGACTCTGTATGATCTGGGATCAAATTTGCAACATTTGTTACATTTGTTTGCTTTCTCACTGCAATCTGCCAGACAATCAAAACTGACTGAAAAACCTGTCCCCCTCTTCGCCTGTGGGGGCGCTACACCAAGACCCACCGAAGGAAACAACACAAAAACTTCTGAAGATGACCAGCGCAACTTCCTGCGTCACAAAATGTAAACAAAACTGACGTCAGATTTGAGCAGTTGAATTTCTCCATTGATCCACATTAGTGGTTTGGACATCACCTGTTAGCCGCTAAAGCTAGCGACGCTCCTGCAGGCGCCGTTACTGAGTCACTGAGTCACGTCCGCAAAACTAGACGTTTTCAATCTGTCACAAAAATGGTTGTAGCGCCTTTATTTCTCACCCAATTTCACAATACATGTATTTTCTCTATTACCAGTTTGGATCCTGTCAAGATGCAAGAGAGGACTAAGCATATTGATCAATAATTTAATATTATGGATTAATATGCCCCTGTTAAAATAACTTTAACAAACCATGGCTCCTATACTTGATGAAATATTTCATCCTGTTTGATTATTATAAATATCAAAATGTTCTACAAACAAACGAGTCCAGTTGTTTATTGAAGCTTTCAATATTGCAGCGGCTGAGTGAAACTAATGCTGATAAAAAAACAACAAACCACTAATGTTCTGCTTTTCCTCACTCTCTGTGTCGGTTCGGCTGAAGTGAACTCTGGCGCCGTTCGAGTGCAGTGCGAACGCCAAGAGGACCAGAGACCGCTCCAAAAGCAGGAAGTGGACGATGGCGAAAGGCATTCTGGGTAAATACAACCAAAACAAATGTCCATGTTTTGTCAAAATTTTCACAGATTAATCTAAAAAAAATTTTTTGTTTTTCTTTCTTGAAAATTTTTCCCTTTTTAAACTCAGAAAATGCTTTTTTTCTTGAATATTTCTGCGTTTTTTTCTTGCACACTTTGGAATTTTGGAACTCAGAAATTTCCAAGTTTTTCCTAGGAAATTTCTTAGATTGATCTATAAATTTCTGAATTTTTTCTTTTTTCTTTTTTTTTTACACTGAAACTCTGAAATCAACATGTTTTTTCGACAAGATCTCTAAGATTTATCTAAAAATTTCTGAATTTTTTTAACCAAGATTTTAACTTTTCAAACAGAAATTTCTACGTTTTTTTCTAGAAAGTTTGTTGGCAGAAACTACTACTCTTATCTCGCTTTCTGTCTACAATGGCTTAATATGCTGACGTAGTAACCTTCTCCAGAATGATATGTTTTCATCATCATTTTTTGTTTTTTGACCTGTCTGCAAAGAGCTTTAGCTAAAAGTTTCAAATGAGAAAATGTAAAAATGACCTAATTTGACCTAATTTTAGTTTAATCAGATTCACTATAATTATAGAAAGTAGGATGTGAAGAGAGTATTCCCCTCAACATTATTCCACCACCGCCAGGCTAAAATCTTGATACAAACCAGAATGGATCCATGTTTTTATATTGTTTACACTAACTTCTGGTGCAGCATGTAACTACTGTTTCTGAAACCGAGACTCGTCAGAACAGGGAAGGTTTTTTCCAGTCTGTTATCCTCTGATTTTCATTTGAGCTGCATTGTTTGCATCACAAAACCTCAGCATTTGAAACGAGGTGTGTAATGTTTTCTATATCCACTACAGTTTCAATAGAATCAAATTTTAAAGCCCTGGTTTTATCCTGAGCTACCTGCACAGCTCTGAAAGTCTGTTCTTCATTTGTTCTATCAGATTTGCAATTTCCACTTCATCAAAACCGGTAATCTCTTGGAGAAGCGCTGGGAAGGTTTAAGAACCGACAAAAGCCGCCATGACGGGTCGAGTTACTGAACGTTTTTCTGCAGGATGCATGGACTTCTGGTCGCACGTACCAAACTGAATCCAGAGAAAATCATGAAATTACTTTGGGTTTTGTGCGCTGTAATCGGACCTGTCCACAAAAACCAGTTTGACAGTAACTTTATTTTAAAAAAGAGATTTTTTACTTTTACTTATGTCATGTTTTTCTGAAGTATTTCTACACTTACTTGAGTAAAATGTTTGGATAGCTTCACTGAATTAAAAACAAACATGTTCTAACCAGAAATTCACCAGACACAGATCTGCAGCTTTTGTTAAAGTTTTTTATTGAAAGAAACTGATTTGGAGAAATTTCTTTTACCTGATTTTACTTTCTGTTACTTATGTGAATTATGGTATTTTTCATCCTTTAATACCAAAATTTCCACTTTTTGGTCTGTTTCATCTTGTAATTTTTAAATATTTTTAAGTTTCATTTTGAAAACTGTTTCTTTTTGCCTAATTATTTTATTTAGTTATTATTTTATTTGTATAAATCATTTTCATTTTGGTCTTTGGTGTAATTTTTAAATATTAAATCAGTTCGTCAAAACTTGAGTTACCTTTTTCACAAATACTTTTTACTTTTATTTGTGTGAAGATATGTTGAAGTAGCTTCTGCTATAAATAAAACCAGATATAGAAAACATCAGTTTTTCCAAGTTCACAGAACAGTTTGTCTGAATAAATGTTTCCAGAGTCTCTCCCTCATTAACCATTTTCCTGTCTAATATTGGTGATAAATTATTTATCAAAGCGTAAAGAAGTGACTACAGATCCTCTTGAAAACATTGGTTTATTTCACCCAAAATAAAATCCACAGCATCTTACTTTAGAAAGTTACTTACTAGCAAATGCTCAGTGTGACCTATATCAGAACACGGTGGTGGCAGCATCATGTAAGGGGATTCTTTGACAGGAACAGCTGAAGTGAAGATGAATGAATAAATAAAAGACAAACCAACAGAAAGAGTTGCTTAAAAAAGTGATTTTCATATTTCAAAAACACAAAATCTTACCAATATCTTTGGTTTAGCTTCTAGTGGCAACAATATCTTAGTGACTTTGAAATAAAACAAAACTAATAAGTAACTTTTCAGCAAGTTATAGGAGCTTATTTTCTTGTTTTAAATCAATAATTCCATAATCAATCACATTTTTATAAGTTTTTCTTCTTCCTGCTCCTTTTCACTGATGCAGATGAATTATTACAAGACAATGTTTTTGTACATTGGTGATGAAATGTGTTTTGTTGAGTGACTAAACTTATTGATAATTCCTTAATATTAATAAAAAGTACTAGTTCCACTGTCCAGATTAATTCACTTATAAAAAAAAGTGTTATAAATGAAGTAATCTACCAGTGAAACTAGTACTTATTTTAATTAATATAAAGAAATAACTAACTTACAACAATCTTTGTAGGATTTTGTGTTTTTGCAGTGTTTGCATCTCTTTGCACCTGAAATCCTTCCAAATTTAATTCATTTCTGTTTTTTTCTGGCAAAATTTTAAAAAGCGTATTTAGATTGAGCACCATTTTGTTTCTCTCTCACTTATCTTCAAACAAATTTCCTGATAGTTCATCTGTTCTGTCATCTTTTTAATTATTTCATTATTTAGAGCAGAGGACACACGTCATCTTATTTAAGCTCACATCTTCAGCTGCCCTCGTTTTCACTCCCCTCGGCCCGGTGATGGTGAGCTGTCCTCACATGACTCGCCTGTTTGAGCTTAGCGAGTGTCCGTCTGTGCTCTCGCCAGACAGATGGTGACCACGCAGGGTAAGAACGGGAAACCTTTGACATACTTTCTCTCTCTTTCTTTCCCCTTCTTCCTCTCACATTGTTAGACCTCCATGCGGCCTTTATTATACGGATAATAATCAGATGTCATTTTGAGAAGTTGCTAACAGTTGGTGACACGTTACAATTTGAGGGATTTTTTTACAACAAAGCAGGGATGTAATCATGTTTCTATCTTTATTTTGACAACTTACCAAGAAAAACAGCATATTAGCAGATTTATTTACAAAATCAACTATATTAAAGGAAAACTATTATGCAAAATTTACCTTTTGCGTGTTTTTTTTCTTCCATTTGGGTTTCTACTGCCGTAAACTGAGTTCCATCACATTTGTCAAACTAGTTTTATCACTGTATTATAGTGATAATGATAATGACAAACAAAACCATAAAAGGTCAACAGCATAACCATAAAACAGGACATGTGAAAAATGAAATGTTAAGCTGCTGTTTTATCATCTGAAACTTCTTTAAAAGGGGGATATTAGGCAAAATTCACATTTTGCTAGTTTTTGTGCTTCCATTTAGGTCTCACCTGCTTCTTAAGCTCTTATAAAACTGCATTTAAAAACACCCAGTGGCAATATGTTAATGTTTTTTCATGTCTTGGAAACAACCAATTTCAAAAACCTTCAGAAAATAATGTCACAAAACAGCAGGCACTGCCCGTTACCTAGCAACCTCAGCCAAGTTCCACCCGTTACCTGGCAACCCAAGCTGAATTCCAGCACATTTGGCCAGTTTACCATTGTATGCGCCATACAATGGCTGCTGGAAGAGACAAGTGTTTTGTTGTTGACTTACCATCCAGAAACCACTTGCTTTATTCTTGTTGGCTGTGCAGGAAGCTCTGTTAATGCTTTTCAAAGATCGATGGTTTCGTAATTGCGCATCTATTTCCACATGAGTGTAAATGTTGAGTTGGGGGGAGAGAAAATAGGAGGCGCTGCAGCAGCTCATTTGGATTTAAAGTGACAAGACGCCCTAAAACAACTCATTCTGGAAGGAACTCAAACTGAACCAACTAAAATCGTAATTTTGTCAAAAAAATGAACATGTTTTCTATTGCTCATAGACCAATTCTAACCTGTTCAAGGAAGCATAAAGGGTCATCTTCTAACAGAAGGTTTAAGTGTTTCCATCTTGGAAGGGGAATCAAAGCACTTCTTCAGCGCTCATTAGGTTATTGTGAACTCACCACTGTTTAATAGGATGTGTTTGCTGCCCAGGGTCTTCTCTGCAGGATACCATTAAAGCAGTGGGACAAGCATCAACTGGCAGCCTCACAAACGCTGGACAGGAAAGGGAAGCCAAACACTAATGGCTGAGATCATGAGGCCAGCCGAGGGCAGAGGAGGTTAACAAAGTAACTAGCGTGACAGCCAGTGACTGGCATCCGTCAGCTCTGGGTTTGGTCAGCTCTGATTTACAAAATATTATTGTCCCTTACTGTAAAAATAAGCTACAAATGTCACAAAATACAGAGTAAAACTTTTAAACACTTTTTCAGATAGTTAACAGCATAAATTTGTTTGAGGATAATAAATGCAGCAAAGAACTTTAGTGTGTAAAAAAACAAATTGTTTGGAAAACACAGAAATTAAATTTAATCTTCATCTTTATGTCTTTGAAGAATCTCATTGAAGTACGTTTGTTTTGTTTTGTTTTTTTAACCAAGTGTTCACATGTGAAAGGAAGGTAAATGTATTGGTGCGTCAAATTTTGTTACTTTTATTTCCAACAGTATTTTCTATGTTCTTGTTCCTCTTTTAAATGCAAATTACTATAAAATCCTGCCAACATTGGTGGTTAAATAACCCCTCTTTCCTTTTCCATTTGTCTTAAAGGTGACTCCTAGTTTCCTTCAGCAGGTTATGACAGGTCTTCGGTCTGCACCAAACATGTTCGTCACATTTTCTGCACAAAATTACTCTTACATGAGGAGATTTTGGTCTGATCAGTTCTGCCTACTTTGAGCTTTTTTAGGGCGTCTTGTCACTTAAAAGCCAAACAAGCTGCTGCTGGCCGCAAACAGATGCGCAATTATACAACTATACATCTTTGAAAAGCATAAATGGAGCCTCCTGCACAACCAACAAGAATGCAGCAAGTTTGGTCAACAAAACACTTGTCTTTTCCAGCAGCCATTGTACAGCACGTAAGGGGCTGGCGCTCAGCTGGGGTTGCTAGGTAACGAGCTGAGCTTTGCTGGGGTTGCCAGGTAACGCCATTGTGCCTTTTTATTGTGACTTATCAATCAAGAGGTTTTTGAAGCAGTTCATTTTCCTGACACCAAAAAAAATACAAATAAAAATGATTGCTGACAACTGGCTGATTTTTTTTAAGCACCTGAACTGTTTTTGGAAATAGTTGAGACTCAAATGGACGTACAAAGAATATGACTTGAAAGAAATTTGAGTCACAATTTAACGTCTTTAAAATGTGATTTTATATATTGTTCCTGCTTCTATAAATAATAAAAATATCTCTTCTAAAACCTTCAAATCAAATCCAAACAATTTGAAAAGGCAGGAAGTGTTTGTTTGTGTCAGAATCTTTGCTAACGAAAAGTCAAACATGGAGTTAAAAGAAATGCCAGAATAGAGTTTTATTCTCTTCAACTAAACTTCATCTTTTGTAACGAGAGATAAAAGCAACATCTGAGAGAAAAACAAGAAAAGCTTCCTCAACATAAGTTTCAGTCCCACAAAAAGCTTTTATTAATGTTCTCAACCTCCCACACAGAACTGAGAAACTTTTGTTCAAATAATCACAACTTGACAGTTTAGTTGCATAACGAGGCGCTTTTAATTTGTGTTTCCATTTTTAATGTGTTTGTGGGGGTGGTCAGAGGATTTTTAGGAACTAAACACCTACTTGCTTACCGCCCGGCGTGTTCTGCCTGGAAGAAAGAAAAACAACCAGAAGGAGAAATTATGTGAATTAAACACTATTTAACAGCATTGCATTTATGCACTATTATGTTAAATAAATATTTTAATTCTTTGAATAAACGTATCTACAGGCTGAATTATTTTCCAGTCATATATCAAAAGAAAAACCTTAACAATTTCTTTATATTTGTCAAGATTTGATTAGATTATTCACCACTGTTTAGCTAAGCAAAATAAAACAAATATGAATACTAATTGAGCCACAAGATTCTAATCAAAAGTGATATTTAGACAAGAAAATTACTCAAACTAGCACCAATTAAACACTGTTTCCTTTTCAAGTTGTTAAATTGTTGTGTTTTAAATCGACGCGTTTTTGTCCCGGACAGTAGAATCTAACTCGTGAAATTCACAGTGTTCTGCTGTGTCAGGACCTGGTAGGTGACTTTTAATAGTCACCTTAATTACAATTAATACATAAATGAATTAGAAAGGTCAGGTTGTTTCGTTTTCAGTTTCAAGCCGTTAGCCTGCTGAGGTGAGATTAAGTTGTTGTTATGCATTAATGTTGTAATGTTGGTGTTGCAGATTCATCAGTTGTATTGTCACCAACAGCTGTAACACAGAATATATTTAATAGAGATGTAACTTTTTGGTTAATTAGTTAATCTATGTTTGACTGATCTCATCGATCAACTAATGATTAGTTGATAAGTAGCTAGTTTCTTTAAAACCAGACTTTTCTCTTTAAGAACAATTTTTTTCAACACACAAAAGGCTACATTTTTCATAATATGCTAAATTTAAAAACATATTTCATTTTGACATTTTTTCTCAGCTTTATTAAAACTGACTGAATCAACAGAAATGCTATTTTTTATGTTATTAAGCTGAGACATATTTAGAAAACATAACACAACCAGAACCTTTTATGCTAGCTTCTTGTTGCAGTGGCGCTTTAAAAATGTTTAAACTCCATTAAATGCGTTAAGAAACCAGTTTCTGAATAAGCATTAAGATGAAACATTAATTTGTTTTCAACTGTTTATATTTAAAAACAAAACCACTAAAGTGCATTTTGCGTCCCAAAGCGGACCTTTTGTCTTTGCACAGCCGCCATTTTAGTTTCTGTATAACTGGATTTGCCACAGCGGCGCCCTCTGGTGGAATTTACATAGAAAATTAGGCATTTTAAAATGACAATAATTCAAATAAGTAATAAAAAATATAAAACATTTTCCAGATCAGTTTTTTTTTTCAATAAAAACATAAAACATCAACAGAAACTGTAGGTGTGAATTCTTGGTTAAAACATGTTTGTTTTTCATCCAGTGGGTAGAAAATCCAGAAATTTCACTCAAGAGTAAAAATATTTCATAGCAAAATTACTCAAAAGAAAAAAGTACAGGTTAGGAAAAAAAAATATTTTCAAAAAAGTTACTCAAGTAAAATTGAGTAAATGTAAAGTTAATTCTGGTTATTTGTTTGCATACCTAATATTCACTATTGTTGAAATTATGCTACTAGATCAAGAGATTATGTATAATTTAAGACTTGTTTTTATTAGAAATGTGATTTCTGTTGATTTTCAAGTAATTTATAAAATATTTAAATTCAGTTTTCTGCTCTTTTCAACAGGGTGGAAAAATATGTTTAAAATAACCGTTTGCCTTCTTCTGTTGTTTATCACAAGCGTGTTTTTCTCGCAGATTTAGACATGAATTGGGTCCAAATTTACACCTTCTCATCGCAGATGTTACTTGTTGACATGCTGTGAGCAGGCGGGTAGCTTTCTAACGCGGAGCGAGGAGAGGGGGAGAAAAAGAGAGAGAAGGAGAGAAGCCACGCAGCGGTGGGACTTCACTGTTTCATCGACTCAGAAGTTCAGATGAGGACGCTCTCTGCCTCAAGATTAGCCACAGTTTCTTAGCCACGGTCTTTCACAGCAGACCAAAACATGGAGATTTGAAGAAAATTTCACCTCATATTTCCAGTTCTCCTCATTTAGAGTTTGTATTGGTTGTGTGTGGAGCTTTGAGGCACATCAAAAATATGGGGAGGGACGAAAAAAGAAAAACAAAACACAAATCTGAAACAAAAAAGGTTAACCGTGGTAATTTTGTTGACAGATAAATGGCTTCAAGGCTATAGGCCTGGGGGGGCGATGGTGGCTTGAATCATTAACGCGTAATGAGAAGCAGAACGTATGTGGAGTACGTGCTTAGCATGCATGTCTGCTCCCAACATATCAAACCTGACCAAAAAAAGTAACATTTTCCAGGATGTTAAAAGCTAAAATGTGCTCTTCCATCTTCCAAACTGTGTTTTCTCCGTTATATTTTTAGTGATGTCTTTATAAACTATGCAGGAAGGGCCTCTTAAGGCCGTCAAGGGAAGCCTTTCCAGGAGTTTTAGATCTGGTAACTTGAAACATCCCTTGGAAAGAAGAAAAATATAAAGTAGAATAACTTATAAATGTCAGTTCGACGACTCAAAGGACCCATGGCTGACTCACAAGCATAGGCAGTGATTTGTGCAGTGACATGAAAAAAATATATAAGTTACAGCTGTAATGTGGAAGCTCTCCAGAAGAGATCTGATCTGTCAGATAAAGGGAAATAAATAAAATGTGCGCATTAAATCAAAATATGCCTTAATAAAGATCCTTAGCTGTTTGATTCTAGCGCTGGACATCTCTCTTTTGACGATCTAATTCATGACTAATTCTGGGGGAAAGGATGCCTTTGTGATTTGTTGCTGCACTCAGTCACGTCTCAGCTTACCCTCCGGAAGATGTGACACATTTCCAGTCAAGATGTTTTCTTTATGGGAAGAACCCTGAAAAATGGTTCCCGACAAAGTGAGTCAGTTCCTGAAGATGAATTCTTCTTTCTGGTATGAAGCTGAGTCTGCAAACTGAAAAGAAAACCTTACATCCCAACATTATTACATTTCTAGTGTGTTTAGCATGTGTAGCTGTAGCCCTTCTTTGTTCGTCTCATGACTGATTTATTTTACAAACAATTAAATCAAGTTGGTGGTTAACATCAGTCCAGCAGCTTCTTACAGAGACCATAAATATCCCAAAACAAACTACAGACAATAGCTTCCAATGAGCAGTTAGCAACAGTTAGCAACATTTAGCAGCAGTTAGCAACAGTTAGCAGCAGTTAGCAGCAGTTAACAACAGTTAGCAGCAGTTAGCAACAGTTAGCAGCAGTTAGCAACAGCTAGCAGCAGTTAGCAGTTGTAAAATTAAACATAGCTAAAATGCACATTAATAACAGTTCAGACATAACAAAATTACCCATGAAACATTGTAAATGATTAAATCTGTCTAATATTTCTGTTAAAAATAATACTTGTAAATAAAATTAAAATGTTTAAATTAAAATGAGCAACATTGATAATAACAGTTAAAAACAGTAAATTTGTCTAAAATATATGTTAAAATGTAAAGAAAACACAAAACCAATTCTATATCAGTTACAGAACAGCAACATTAAAACGGTTGCTGGTTGCTATAGTAACCACTAACTGTCAAGAGCAAAACAACAGAAGTTAGTGCACCAATAAATGTCTGGAGAAACAACTTATTGACTAAGCAAGAGTAAATACATTTTGACAAACTTCACATCTATAATGTTTCTCAAAAAAAAACCCTTTTCTGTAAACTTTTATTTTTATTTTATTGGTATATTCCTTTTACATCACATTAATGAAGAAGAGGAAACACTGGTTTCATGCAACTCATTTCAGAAGTTAAATTAATTAATCATGGCCATGAAAAGCTGTGTCTCCATTACAAAAGTGTACAAAACGTTTTTGATACTTTGCTAATGTCGAAAAAAACAAATTTTGCAATTGTTTCCATTAAAAAAGAAATGAAAATCAGACTCATCGGTTTGTTCAGTCAGTACTAATCATGCTGCGCTGTCACCATTCCCCACCACTTCCTGTCAACTCTTTTGTCGTTTCTGTCAGTAGTAACATCCGGTTGTTGATCATGTGACACTTGTGATGTGAAAATAAGTGTTTCAGAACAAGCTGAACACTGCAAAAATTACAAATATTACCACGTATTGTCTAGTTTCTACTGAAAATGCACTTGAAATATGACAGGAATAACCGATGAAGTATTAGTTCCACTGGCAGATTATTTCACTGATAATGAGACATTTTTCCATGTCATAAGATTAAAAATCTGCCAGAGAAACAAGATGTTTTTGCTTATATTACGTGAAAAATGTCTTGTTTTGATTACTTCTCTTATAACTAGTACTTTTTCTTTAATATTAATAAATTATTGACCTAAAACAAGCTCTTGCCAAAAACGTTACTTTTTAGATAGTTTGACCTTATTGGCTTTAGAAACTAGACCAATGCTTGGTAAGACTTTGTGTTTTTGCAGTGTGAGGTAAGGTCCAAATTGCTGCCTAAATGCATTTCCTCCTCTGTGTGTATTAGAGAAAATCTGTAATCTCCCGTCGGGAACTTTGGTTAACCTTCCTAGTCAGCTGAAAGCTGAACCTCTACTGTTAATGTCCTGGTCCATGTGCCTTCTGGACCAAGCGGTCAAAGGAAGGGCTTAGTGTAATTCTCAAGTACAACAGGATTTGTATTAGTCTGAAAAGGGTCAGTAAGGTTAGGAGTTTCTAAGTAGTAGTGTTTAAATCCTTCCTAAGCTTTTCCACCACAACACTGCACACACACTTCTGGACTCGCTTCGCCGACGTGAAGCGAGTCAGACAAGCAGAAAGGCAAAAAAGGATGATTGCAGCAAACACATGTGCGAGTCGGTTAAATCCTTCCAGGATTTCCGGAGGAAATAATCAACCACAGTCCATAACTCTTAACTGTGGTTGGTTCAGTGTTAGTGCTTTGGTTTTGACTTAATTGTTTGTTTACTAGAGCTTCAGTTTCAAAGGGTCAACCTGATTTACACGGATACGCTGCAGCCAAGCTGTTATACAATATCATTGGCTGATGGAGATCCTCTATCCAGAGAGCCGGCAGCCATATTGGGAAGAAACGAGTTTAAGTTCTGGCTATGGAGATCATTGATTATTTAATGTGATTGATTTAACATTTAACATTTAACATCCTTGAGAGGGGCTGGACGTACTTCCACTCTGGAGTTGCCCACGGTGAGAGGCGTCGAGCAGGGGTGGGCATACTTGTTGCTCCCCATCTCGGCGACTGTACGTTGGGGTTCACCCCGGTGAACGAGAGGGTAGCCTCCCTCCGCCTACGGGTGGGGTGACGGGTTCTGACTGTTGTTTGTGCTTACGGGCCAAATGACAGTTCAGCTTACCCACCCTTTTTGGAGTCCTTAGAGGGGGTACTGGAGAGTGCCCCTCCTGGGTACTCCCTCGTTTTTGCTGGGGGACTTCAATGCTCATGTGGGCAATGACAGTGAGACCTGGAGGGGCGTGGTTGGGAGGAACGCTCCCTCCGATCTGAACTCGAGTGGTGTTCTGTTGCTGGACTTCTGTGCTCGTCACGGATTGTCCATAACGAACACCATGTTCAGGCATAAGGGTGTCCACATGTGCACTTGGCACCAGGACACCTAGCCCGCAGTCCGATGATCGATTTTGTTATCGTTTCGTCGGATCTGCGGCCGTATGTCTTGGACACTCGGGTGAAGAGAGGTGCGGAGTTGTCCACTGACCACTACCTGGTGGTGAGTTGGCTCCGGTGGTGGGGGAGGATGCCGGTCAGACCTGGCAGGCCCAAACGTGTTGTGAGGGTCTGCTGGGAACGTCTGGCGGAGTCCCCCGTGAGACGAGGCTTTAACTCCCATCTCCGGCAGAGCTTCAAACACGTCCCGGGGAGGCGGGGGACATTGAGTCTGAGTGGACCATGTTCCGTGCCTCCATTGTCAGGCGGCTTAGCGGAGCTGTGGTCGCAAGGTTGTCGGTGCCTGTCGTGGTGGCAGCCCTCGAACCCGTTGGTGGACACCTTCGGTGAGGGATGCTGTCAGGCTGAAGAAGGAGTCCTATCGGGCCTTTTTGGCCTGTGGGACTCCGGAAGCAGCTGATGGGTACCGGCGGGCGAGCGGCGTGCGGCTCAGGTGGTTGCTGAGGCAAAAAGCTCGGGCGTGGGAGGAGTTCGGAGAGACCATGGAGAAAGACTTCCGTATGGCTTCGAGGCGATTCTGGTCCACCATCCGAGCGTCTCAGGAGGGAAGCAGTATAGCACCAACACTGTTTACAGTGGGGGTGAGTGTGCTGCTGACCTCGACTTCAGGGACGTTTTGGGTCGGTGGGCGGAGTACTCAGACCTCCTCAATCCCACCAACATGCCTTCCATTGAGGAAGCTGAGCCTGAGGACTCTGGATTGGGCTCTCCAATTTCTGGGGGACGAAGTCGCCGAGGTAGTTAAAAAGCTCCTCGGTGGCCGGGCCCTGGGGGTGGATGAGATTCACCCGGAGTATCTCAAGGCTCTGGATGTTGTAGGGTTGTGTTGGCTAACGTGACTCTGCAGTATCGCATGGACATCGGGGGCAGTTCCCTGGATTGGCAGACTGGGATGGTGGTCCCCCTGTTTAAAAAGGGGGATCGGAGAGTGTCTCCAATTATAGAGGATCACACTCTTAAGCCTCCCTGGCAAGGTCTATTCGGGGGTACTGGAGAGGAGGGTCCGTCGGATAGTCGAACCTCGGATTTTGGAAGAGCAGTGTGGTTTTCTGTCCCTGGTCGTGGAACACTGGACCAGCTCTACACCCTCAGCAGGGTCCTGGAGGGTGCATGGGAGTTCGCCCAACCAATCTACATGTGTTTTGTGGACTTGGAGAAGGCGTTCGACCGTGTCCCTCGGGGTGCCCTGTGGGGGTTCTCCGGGAGTATGAGGGTACCGGGCTCTTTGATACGGGCTGTCAGGTCCCTGTATGACCCGGTGTCAGAGTCTGAGTCCGCATTGCCGGCAATAAGTCGGGCTCGTTCCGGTGAGGGTTGGACTCCGCCAGGGCTGCCCTTTGTCACTGATTCTGTTAATTACTTTTATGGACAGAATTTCTAGGCGCAGCCAGGGTGTTGAGGGATCCGTTTGGTGGCCTTAGGATTGCATCTCTGCTTTTTGCGAATGATGTGGTCCTATTGGCTTCATCGGGGACGTGATCTGCAGCTCTCACTGGAGCGGTTTGCAGCCGAGTGTGAAGCGGCCGGGATGAGGATCAGTGCCTCCAAGTCTGAGACCATGGTCCTGAGCCGGAAAAGGGTAGAGTGCCTTCTCCGGGTCGAGGAAGATGTCCTGCCCCAAGTGGAGGAGTTCAAGTATCTCGGGATCTTGTTCACGAATGAGGGAAGAAGGGAGCGTGAGGTCGATAGGCGGATTGGTGCAGCGTCCCGCCGTGAAAGCGGGCGCTCTACGGTCCGTCGTGGTGAAGAGAGAGCTGAGTCAAAGGCAAAGCTCTCGATTTACCGGTCGATCTACATTCCTACCCTCATCTATGGTCATGAGCTTTGGGTAATGACCGAAAGAACGAGATCGCGAATACAAGCGGCCGAAATGAGTTTTCTCCCGTAGGGGTGGCTGGGCTCTCCCTAGAGATAGGGTGAAAGCTTCGGTCATCCGAGAGGGACTCGGAGTAGAGCCGCTGCTCCTCCACATCGAGAGGAGCCAGTTGAGGTGGCTCGGGCATCTGGTCAGGATGCCTCCTGGACGCCTTCCCTGGTGAGGCGTTTAGGGCACGTCCCACCGGGAGGAGGCCCCGGGAAGACCCAGGACACGCTGGAGGGACTACGTCTCTCGGCTGGCTTGGGAACGCCTCGGGATTCCCCCGGAGGAGTTGGAGGAAGTGGCTGGGGAGAGGGAAGTCTGGGCCTCCCTTCTTAAGCTGCTACCCCCGCGACCCGACCCCGGATAAGCGGCAGAAGATGGATGGATGGATGGATGGATGATTTAACATTTGATTGTAGCTGTGACCGTGAAGATATCTGAGTTAATGATGCTTTGAGCAGATTACAGATCAGCTCTTTCAGGTCAGGTCACAGGACTCTCATGATGCGTGCGTGAAAAACTAGGACTGTAACTGTCGAGTATTTTAGTACTCCAGAAAAAACACTAAATCTTACTAAGTATTTTCTCTAGTTTCTAGTGCAAATATCTTATTACGCTTGAAATTAGAGAAAACTATCATATAAGTTGGGTAGTAACTCGTTACATGTGCTTGAGTAATTGTTTTGACAAAAATGTACATTTAGGAGTATTTTTACCATGCTGTACTTTTTACTTTTACTTGAGTAATATTATTATTAAATATTGCTACTCTTACTTGAGTAAAATAAAAAACAAACATGTTTTAACTAAAAATTCACCAGACTCACCTGCAGTTTCTGTTCAAGTCTCATAAGTTTTTCATTCTAAGAAACTTCTTTTTGTTACTCTTACTTATATGGATTATTTTCATTTTTGTCCTTAAAAATTCCAATATTTCCACTTAACTTTATATTTTGGTTAATCTGATGATGTAAATTTTAAGTATTGATTGATAATTTGATCAGATAGTCAGTACCTGAGTAGACTTTTTACAAAATACTTTTTTACTCTTAGTTTAGTCATTTTTTGGATGTCTACTTTTACCTATACGCATAAGTAACTTTTTAGATATAGGAATTTATTTCAAGTCAATAATTCCTTAACAGAAAATCAAGAAACTAAATCAAAAACATTTGATAAGATTTAATATTTTAATGAGTAGTAAGTCAACATCTAAACAAGTATCTCTTCCAACTTACAGACAGTGAAAAACCAGCCAATCAAACATGCTGGAGCTCTGCTGGGGTTGCTAGGTAAAGGGCCGGGCTCTGCTGGGGTTGCTAGGTAACGGTGCATCACTCATGGAATGTGACTCAACATGTTATAAGTGAAATAATCTGCCAGTGGATCTAGCAGTTTTTCATCAAAATTAAGAAATTATTTACTTCAAACAAGCTTCTATATCTGAAAACATAAAGTTTTGTCTTGTTTCAGGTGCATTAAAAGTATTGGCACTAGAAACTAGACCAAAATACTCAGTGAGAATTTGTATTTTTGCAGTGTAATTGGACAAAAAATTGGCACATTCGGCAGGTTTGTCACATTACCATTGAAGCCCATTTAGTAAAATATTGAAAACCCATAAAAAATACAAATAAACAAATAATTAAATATTTTTTTTTAAACAAGAAAACAAATATTTTATTGCCTAAAATGTAATAACAGCATTCCTTTAGTCAAAATTTGATCATTTGCAGCAAATAATGCATCTGCAGTCAGAAAATACTTCTAACACTTGGAGTTCTGGTCGTAACTTATTCGATTACTAAATTAGTTGATGATTGCATCAATAATTGATTAATCCAATTAACTGCTTCAGCGCTAATGAAAGCAAACAGGTTTGCAGTCTTACCTGACTCCAGCCTTGTACATATTAACACATGTAATAAAATGTAACATTTGGTGCCAAAATACTCCTGTGGGTCGTTCTATGGAACTAAATTAGGACCTCAAATTTGTTCAAAAGGAAAAAAAGAGATTTGAAATTGAAAAACACCTTTTGTTTGAAAAGTAGTTTTGAACATTTTTGTCAATTTCAAAACACTTTCAGCTTCAAAACATTTTTAATTTTCAGATGCTTTTTTTTTTCAGTTTAAAATAATTTTTACAGTTTCAAACCGTTCCTTTCAACTCCAAATCTTCAAAGCTTCAAAATATTTTTTTAGTTACAAATCTCTTTTTTTTTCAGTTTTATTTCTTTTAAACAAAGTTTTGGCTCCATTGTAGGTCCATACACCTCCCCCCAGCTGGTAACACAACATAAATAATCACATTTTTATAGCATTAATCCTTTAATCGCTTCTCTTTTAAAAGTTATGCAACCTTATTGGCAGCTGTCTGTCAGAGATGCTATTTTTGATGTTTTTCTGGATTTCCTGGCTTCTCGCTCTGGCTTTGTGGAAGAATGACATGCGGTATGTATTATACATGCAATTTATTATTCACTGAGAGGTTCTCTTCATAAATCTCCATTTATGAGAACACTGTGTGGAACCGCAGCATATTCCACTTTAAATAGCACAGTTTGATTTAAACAATGGGACAAGAAAACTACATTGCAGTTGATTTGCAGAAAATCAATCTAATTATCAGAAACACTTGTCTCTGGAAAATCCACATTAAAGGTTGAACTGGACTGGATGCTCAGTCCATGGGTTTGGAAATAGTGAAGAAGAAGAAGAAGAACAAGAAAAATATATTTTATTGTTCCACAGTGGGAAAATTCAGGAACAAGTTACAGAAAGAAAGAACATCACACAAAGTATAAAAAATGTGAGTAAAATAAAATTTACAACATAAAAAATCAATAAATGCAGGTTTAAAAATATGCGAATAAGCAGACTGTGTGCTGTATTTTTATTTTGATAAAATTTAACTACTTTCAACTGAATGTGACTAGTTGGATTAGAATTGATTTAATTTGAATTAGTTTAATTCAATTCACTGCAAAAACACAAAGTCTTACCAAGTATTTTTGTCTATTTTCTCGTGCAAATATCCAACTAACTTAATAGTAACTTCTTCATGAAGAAATAGAAGCTTGTTCTGAGTAAATAATTGAATATATATGTTATTTGTAATATAGTTCCACTGCATTACATTATTTTACTTATACTAATATATTTTCCTCATAAGTAAAACTAGAACTTTTTCATCAATATTAAGGAATTATTTGCTTAAAATAAGATCCTATATCTTGCTGAAAAGTTACTTGAAAGTCAGTTTTGTCTTTTTTTTTAAGTGTACTAGGGTATTTACGCTAAAAACTAGACCTAATATTTTGTGTCTTTTCCAGTATATTCAGCTTGTTCGGGTTCAATAATAGTTAAAATGAATAAAAATACTACTGAATATGTCATTATTATTAGAATTTTATTAATTGATAAGTAAAATAGTTATTGATAGGATAGTTTTAGACCTCAAATTGCAAAAGCAAAAACTCTTACCAAGAAATTTTGGTCCAGTTTCTAGTGCAAATATCTTAGTTCATTTGATATAAGACAAAACTAACTTATAGGAACATTTTCAGTGAGAAATATGAGCTTATTTTAAGTCAATAATTCCCTAATATTGATGGAAAAGTTCTGTTTCCACTGGCAGAATTTTATTGTCATAAAGCAGCTCCTAAATCTTATTGAAAAGTTACCTGTGATTCATTTTTGTTATATTTCAAGTGTCTTCGGATATCTATGGAAGAAACTGCACCAAAAGTACTTGGTATGATTTTGTGTTTTTGCAGTGCGTAGATCAAACTGACAGACAAGGAAACGGTTTTCCAGCCTCTGAGCTGAAGAGACAAACTGTAACTCATAAGGAAGGATGAGCTCAGATATTTACTCTTCTGGGTTTTTGTTGGTGTACAACACTTCCTGTGTCATCAGCATTGTGTGTTCGTTTCTTTTATAAACGTTACAGCTCAGCGAGCTATCGCCGCTAAGATAAAGTTGTGTTGATGTGAGTGTTGTCAGCTGTAACCAAATTTTAGATAAATGTTGAGAGAACCATTTTGTGTTTGCAAGAACATTTCAAAATCCTCATCTAAATTCCGTCCTTTATTGTGGGGATTGTTTATCCGAAGCAGATTTACCTTGGATGAACCAAAGTATTTGGCTGTGGGTAGACGTGGGCGAGAAAAAAGACAGAGAGAAAAAAAAAAAGGAGAGAGACGACTGTGAGCAATCTGAGCTGGCGTAGCAGGAGGCTGATTTATAATTAGAGTGAATGTTTGTTCAGTTCCCCTGCTGTTCTGGTGATGGCTCTATTGCATAAAGAGGCCGAATTGCTGCTCAGAGCTTAATTTGAATTCTGAAGCATCTTTCAGCTTTTGCCGATGATCTCAAAAAGTCTGGGAAAGTCACAAGTTGGAGCTGGATTTTCTTTCATTTTTTTTAAATTTACGTCATCTGAGGCTATCGCTTTGATCTGATTCACGGAAAAACACAAAATTATACCAAGTATTTTGGTCTAATTTCTTATGCAAATATCTTATTAGACTTGAAATAAGATAAAACTAACTTTCAAGTAACTTTTTAGATACAGAATCTTGATTTAAATAAATAATTCCTTGACATTATCCCATTGGCTGATTATTTATCTTATAAAAATATATTTTCCCATGTTTTAATTGAAATAATCTGCCAGTGAAACCAGTACTTTGTCCTCTATATTAAGAAATTTATTTAAAGAAACAGGACCAAAAATACTTGGTAAGATTTCTTACTTTTACAAAGTGAATAGTAAGTCAATACCAAAACAAGTGTCTCTTCAGTGAAAATCCAGCTTACCAAACTTGCCAGAGTTCCGCTTGGGTTGCTAGGTAACGTGCTGGGCGTGGCTGTGGTTGCTAGGTAACTAGAACTTATCAATATTAAGGAATTATTTTCTTCAAACATTCTCCTTTAAGTCTGTGCTTCATTAATTTTGATTAAAAATGGTACCAGTAGATTATTTCACTTGTTTACAAGACATTTTTTCTGTGATACAAATAAAATAATATAGTATTTTTTTTTCGATATTCAAGATTCATTGATTTAAAACAACTACTATATCTTACTGAAAAGTTATTTGCCAGTTAATTTTGTCTTATTTCAACAGCACTGACATATTTACACTAGAACTAGACTACAAAACTTAAGATTTGTGTTTTTTCAAGTCAAATATTGGATAAAATAAATGAAAATACCACCAAATATATCATTATTTAAAATAAATGCAAGTAAAAATAAATAATGATTGGATTTGGGTTTTTAAAGTTCATTTAAACTGGGTCAAAATGAAGGGTGGATTAGGATATTTAACATGAGCAAAGATTGAAAAATGGTCAAATGCAGAATGTTTTGATAGATGCTATAGAAAGAAAAATGAGATCTAAATCAGATTATTGTAAAGTATTTTTTCTCCTCGTGGATTTTTATCTGTTTTTACTTTTATTTGTCAAACTGAAAAGCCTCAAATGACCAAACACATTTTAACATCAGGAAAATTTAACTTTGTAATGATGTGTTGTTTGGCAGGGCCCAGGCACAGACTTCCACTGTTGAAGATTTTAATAAAAAACAAAGAAACATACAGTCCTGGAAACAGATGCAGGACGCAGAGACAGGAAATGACATGGAAGAAATATCAAGGCAAAAAAGGACAATCCGGCGAGGAAGAAAGAAAAACTCTGGAGCTTAAGACTTAAACAAAAACAAAAGTCCAGGCGGACGAATCAGATGCAAAGTCTGGAACAAAATGCTACGTTTTGTTTTTTATTCATATTGTATAAGACGAAACTAACTTACAAGTATCTTTTTTTTTTTTTTTAGCAAAAATAGGAGCTTGTTTCAAGCCAATAATTCATTAATATTAATGAAAACAGATCATTTTAACTGGAACATGTTTAGTCACATTCTATCGGCTCAGTGCCGTTACCTAGCAACCCCAGCCAAGCCTGCCCGTTACCTAGCAACCACGGTGGAGCTTCAGCACATTTGGTCAACTGTTTTTTTTGTTTTTTCACTGTATATATTGGAAGAGACACTTGCTTTGTTTTTGTCTTATTACTCCGAAACAACACAGCAAAAATACAAGTATTTTTGGTTTAGTCTAAATTATTCTTTAAACTAAACTAAAGTACTAGTTTAGATTGTTTAACTTATAACATGGAAAATATATTGTAAGTGAAATAATCTTCTAGTGGAAAAAGCACTTTCTGTTAAGGAATTATTTACCTAAAACAATCTCCAATACATTTAGTGAAAAGTTACGTCTTATTCCAAATGTAAGTAGATATTTGCACAAGAAATTAGAGCAAAAATTCTTGGTAATATTTTGTGTTTTTGCAGAGCGTGTCGCTCATCTGATGCTCTTTTGTCTTCTCTGTATTTTCTCCGATTGCTCAGTTTATGATCAGATCAAACAAAATAAACAGCTTCAGCTGCTGTTTAGGATTGTGAAATAAAAATGATCTTCATAAAAGAAACATAAAAACTTGCCACATTTTCTCACAAATTATGACTATAACAAGTCAAAACATTCAGTAGCACCAACCAAATTAAGTTGCAGCTTAGTCATGAAACAACCTCAATGCATTTGCCCTCTAGAAAAACTTAAAGTATGCAAGTAATTACACGCAGTATCGCTGTGCAGCTTGCATTTAAAAGCATGCTGAATTTTATTAGAGGTTTACTGCCAGCTGTGCTCTTTGTTTGACATGGAGATACAAACACAAATGAGTAAATGTTGTGTTGTGATGGTGATGCTGTCAGCTTTGTGAATCTTTATGCCACCCAAGAGGCTTGTTTGTCTGCTACATCCATTCTTCTTCTAGTGTAAACTGACAGTCAAACATATAAGATCATAATCTTAGCTTTCTGTAGGTCACAGTTTGCCATCATGGTGCGGTTTCAAGACGTGAATAAGGCAGGATATACGTTCGCTTTTAACTGTGGATGTGGGTGATTACTGCCCAACATTCAGCAATTATAGCTGCATATATATGTCTGAGAAGTTTCTGTTTCTAGCCTCCAAAATCTTCAAAGGGGAATATAAACATTTAATAACTACACACAGGACTAAGAAAGACAGACGAGGAGAAAATTAACTTTCATTCTTTCCGTCATTAGGTTTTAAATCCAGCTAAAATCTCCAGGATATTTGGCTCATAAAAGAAAATAGTACTCTTTTACACCTAATAAAAGACACAAATAAACACACATCCTCGTGATTCAGCACAAACCACAGAATAACATCTGAATAGCTGAACAACTCCAGCATCCAACATCCTAACTTAAATTATCAGTATGTTTCGCCATGTAGGATGTCGATGTATATAATTTTCCGAACGCTGTCATTACCGAGATGTCAGTATGAGCATCCTGCCTTCTCATTAACACGAAAAAGAAAGCACAAGGCATCAACTTCCTATATGTAGGCATTATCCATAGCACGGTAGGCATTAAGGTCGGATGCTTTCAGATGTTTTCCACCGTCTGAAGTTAACGAGGCTCCATATGATTACAGATTATCAGCTGCAGCTTTGACATCCTGTTTTGTCTCACAGTGGACAGCGATAAAGGAGACATGGAAGATACATGAAGAGTTTAGAACAAAACATGTGTGGTAAGGCAGCTGTGTACTGGGAACCATATGGAGCCAAATAGCCACATTTAAAAAAAAAAACATCTTATATAAATAAAAACTTGTAGAACCCACCACTTGAAAGCGTCCAAATCTAAGCCTGTAGTAATAAATTGATTAATCACATAATAGATTGACACGATCCAGATGATTTCCATTTGCATGATTGTTTTTCTCTCTGTTCACACCAGCCTGGATTAATCCGCTCTAATCAAACTCCTGTTTGTTTGCCTAGAAACTCCGGTTCAGGTGGGGAGGGGTAAATGTGCGATGGGACCAAAAAAAATGGACTCTGGTCCATCTTCAAACCAAGATCTCAGCAAGGTGTTTTCCCGCCTGATAGTCCCGTGGACTTGGTTTGATTTTGGACCAGAATTACAAAATTTGTTTCAGTTCAGCTGCTGCAGTCCTCTTTTCACTTCACTGAGTCAAATGAACCAACCGTATTAAAAGAGCTGTTCCCCTCCTCGTCTGTGGGGGCGCTGCACCACAAACTGCTGAAGGAAGCAACATAAAAACCTCTGAAAAAGACTTTGAGCCCAACTTCCGTCTTTATGAAACAAAACAAAAATGAATTCAGCGGTTGTCAGGGTTTTCTTTTACTCTGTGTATATGAACGCCAAGCAGACCGGAGACCACTCCAAAAGTGGGAAGTGGAGTACAGCACAGGGCATTCTGGGTAAATACGACCAAAACAAACATGTTAGCCAAGCACTCATGTTTTTATTTTATTTTATTTTATTACAAAAGACAAAAGGTAAATCCAACAACCTCTAAAATCAGAGTTGTTTTGTGTCATTTCCTTCCGTGGTTCTTGGTGCAGCACCCCCACAGGCGAGGAGGGGAACAGCCTTTTCAATTATTTTTGAGAGTTTGACACAGCGCAGTGTCAAAGAACCAAAGCTGAAAATGTAACAAATGTTGCAATTTTGCTTATTGATTCAACAAGTTCTTCTGCAAAATCTGCAGATAATTATCAAATGATCAAACTCTGCTGCCTATTTTTCTTTACTTTTCATATTTATTGAAAAGGCTAATATTCTACAAAATATTTTTTTTCAGTGATAAAAGATTAATTTTCTCTAAAATCTGGAAACAGAAATAGATTTTACTTTAGCTTGTTTTTGCTTCTTGTATGAGGTTTATTTTGTAGCAGCGAGGGCAAAAGTGTCTTTTTGAGTGCAAATTGCAACAAAAAATTTGGAGAATATCAATTAAACAACTATTAAGTTTAAATCTGATTAATTTGCCTGTGCATTAATTATTTGTTAAGCTAATTTATTACATATTCTCTGGTTAAACTGGTAAAATGTAATATTTTATAAATGAGGAGCTAATAATCCCATTACTTTTTAGAGGTTTTATAAACATTTAATTGGTTCATTTCTGTTTTCTGTGTTACTTTAAATAAATTAGATGAAAAAACATTATTCTCGTTCACAATGCAGAACACTCTTCCTCCATATATGAATGTTTAGACGTTAAAATAATCAGAGGGACGTGTGTTTTAAGCTACGCGGTGGTGAATCACACAGCCCATTTAACCTCTGATTACATATGGAGCCTGTTACAGGACAAACATCGCTGAAACCAATCTAAATCTTGTCAAGGTTCAGTCGTTTCAAAGTGAAGACTTCAAGAGGTCCACCTGCGCCTTTCTCCAAACAGCCCGTTACTTCAGGCAATCAATCAAATAAAAGAACAGTAAAGTGAGTGCTGAGAGAACGTTTAGCTAACACTGAACTAAACATTTCAATGGAAAATCTATAAGCTAAACCTTGTACGACTTTGATCTGGGTCGTGTATTTATGGTTATTCACCAGATTATTCTCTGATAGAAAATTAGCTAAATTACCTGTGGTTTACTAAAAAAATGCATTTTTCGAATTTAAATTATTCTTACTGGACACAGATTCACTTAGCATTAGCAGGAAAAATACTGCATACAGTTTTGGCTGCAGTGACTAAAAATTTCATATCCTGAAATGATTAATTGAATTAATTGTGATTAATCAATTATTAAAATAATTGCTAACTAATTTAGAAATGAAACAATTGTTATAAAATCTCTAAGAAAATCCATTCGGTGAAAAAAAAAACATACTCAGAGCAGCAATTAAGCCAAAACTTCTTAAAAATGATTTGCATTTAAGATAAAAAAAACACCAATTTTTGTCTTTAAAAATGTTCTTTCCAGAACGTCTCCAGTGGCATACGTTCAGCTCCACCTGGGTCAAATTCTGTAAAAACAAAAAAATCTTCCATTAAGCACCTTTTGCTATCCAATTATTAATCTATTACTTCAAAAAATGATCAACAGATCAGCGCTCCACTGTATCAATGATAAATAAAGCAGAAAGCTTTTCACATGTTGATGATAGAAATATATATTTTTAGGCAGCAGAAAGATCCAAAAATGGTCTGACCACTGTGAAGGGCTGAAACGATTAATCGGATTAATCATGATTAATCATTATGATTAATCATCAACTACTGAAATAATCAACAAATTCAGTGATCAATTAATCATTAACTGAAGTTTATAGACTCAAAAAAAGGCCATTTGTGGAAACCTAACCCTAACCCTGTACCTACTGCTGACGCCAACAATTAACCAGTTACTAACTGATTATTTCAATAACCGATTCATAACAATTAATCTGATTATTGCTTTCAGCAGTTTACGGTTTGCTTTCTGCAAGTGTCCATTTTTAGAGCCTGTGTACTGCAGTTAGCAATCAGTCGATTAAATTAGTTGATTATTATTTCAATAGTCAATTAATCACGACTAATACATAATAATTTCAGGGTTTCATCATAGGGTTTCCTTTCCGTAAATTATCTTTTTTTTGAGTCTGTATACTCAAGTTAACGATTAATCGTTAGTGGCATCAGCTAACTCACTCACTCTTTGGTTACTTAGCAACAACCTGTTGAGTAATGTGTGCAGCAACAGTTTCAGGTTTTGCTGTTGTGCCTAAAAACTGCTATAAAATAAAAACCAACGGCATGGAGTGAAAACTGTGGATAAAACAGGAAAGGTAACGCCACCAGTTTGGCAGTATTTCAGATATTTAAAACAAAAAAACTAATCAATTATTATTGATATGGACTGATATAAAACACTTATCGCCTGTTGCTACAAATGATCAAGGGTCCAGTAAAGAAATGCCATGTTATTGAATTTTAGGCGATAAAATGTTAATTTCCTCACTGACAAAAAGGAATTTAATTGTTTTTAATGTATTTCTGTGGAAGAAAAAAGGTGAAAAATCTGCAGAATGCAGCAATTTTATTATCAGAATTAAATAATAATTGATTTCCTATGTCAAATAAATCCAATAAACAAGTAAACAAATCGATCCTGACATGATCTCTTTTTTATTTTTTTTTTTCTCCTGTAACTTCCACATGACTCCAGATCGGAGCCTGAGAGAGTCTGAATAGCCGATTAGATTACCCTGCTGGGGCCGGAGTGACGCTGCAGGCCGGCCGCCACCCAGACGCTCACCTCAGCTGCCCTCTTTCTCATCCCCGCTGTTTCCCGCCGCGGCGCTGTCCCAGCAGAGCTACACCGCCCCCTGTTGGTTAGAGGCAGGACATCAGGCTGGCGTCCCACACATCCAGAGGATCAACAGGAAAAATGTTGGAATGATGTTAAATGTACGGAACAAGATCAGGGCCACTTACGAAAACAAAGATATGTTGACTTTTTTCGCACAATTTAACTTTTTTTCTCAAAATTGTTTGAATTCTTGGGACAAAGTGAGAAAAATGCAGGTTTACAAATCCTATAATAAGGAAGAAACAATCATGTGATTATTTCATATGTATTAACAACATAATAGACATAAGCCAAGAACGTTTAGTTATTGATTTGGATTTTCATGTTGATTGACACAGAATTGAAATTTTCAGAAAAAAGGTCAAAAAAGATCTAAATTATGAGAAAAAGTCTGAATTCAGAATTTACTTCGGAAACTCTGAAATTTCATTTTTTTAATAGAAAAATTCTGAGACAAATCTAAAAATTTCTTAGATTTTTCAAGCAAATTTTTCAAACTTTTCAAACTCAGAAATCGCTCCTTTTTTTTAAATTTGTTTTTAGAAATTTTCTTGTTTTTTCGAGAAAATTTTTGACTTTTGAACTTAAAAATAACCATGCTTTTTTCTAAACCCCCCAAAAAACAACCAAAAAAAAAACCTTCTGATTAACCAAAATTTTTGGGGAGAAGGAAATTTACGCTTCCTTTTTTCTAATTACGCCGTTGTAGTTTCTCAGATTAATTTCAACATTTCTAGATTTTTTTTCTAGAATTCCAACTTTTCTAACTCAGAAATTTCCCTTTTTTCTAGAAAATTTCTGAGATCAATATAAACATTTCTGAGTTCTCCCAAAAAATGTTTCCACTTTTCAAGCTCAGAAATATCTATGTTTTTGGCAGGAGTGGCCTCCTGCTTGTTTTTCTTCTCCGTCTACAATGGCCCTAATGCGCCGGTGTAGAAAACTTATTGCGAGGGAACTCAAATCAGAAAACTCCCCCACGTCCCTGTGGTGGTTGGATATAAATATGACCAAAAGCAGAAACGTTTGGAGTGAAGTTTAAAGTATCACAATTACTTTTACAGACGAGGAATCATAAATTATTGGTTCTGGGTGTCCAACATCGCGGATGTGTGAGGGATGTGATGGAGGCGAGTCACTGCAGGAGAGTTTTGAAGTTTTATTGTGGGAATAACGAACAGAAACGAGGCTCAGAGGAAACGCAGGGTGACCCTTACATAAGTCTGGGTTGGATGCAAACAGACACCAGATGAACTGCAGGTTGTTTACTGCACAGATGGAGCCCATCAGGAAGAGAGGTTATGTCATCTGCTAATTGTGCAAATTGCTGATAGAAGTTGCTAACAGCTTTCTGGGAGTGAGGATTAAAGCCCAGGCAGCTCCTCCGAGCCTCCCTGAAGCGGCGCTGCTTGGACTGGGATGAAAGCACTGGAGAAATAAAAACACGTCCTCCCAGGTTCTCCAGATGTGGGACTGCTCCAGTATTATTCCCTCAATGGAGCATATTATAAATACTATCTGCTATGAAAACACAGTTTTACTCTGAAACGCACATAATTTTGCCGCTGGCTGTTAGTGATAAGCAATCTTGTCATGTTTTTAATTGCAGTCGTTTCTTTAAAAAACTCTCCTCAAACGTTGAATAGCAAACAGATGAGTTATTCATTTTAGTGTTTACATTTGTAATGTAATATTTTATCTTTATAACCTCCATACGTTTCCCCAGTGGGTTTTTTTGTGAGTATTTTCTCACACACTGCAAAAACAAAAAAGTATTTTTAGTCTAGTTTTGCATGCAAATATTTTGATGCACTTAAAATAAGACAAAACTAACTCATAAGTAACTTTTCAGCAAGATAAATGAACTTGTTTTAAGGAAATAAATCCTTTATTGTGATGAGAACATTCTAGTTCCACCGGCTGCTATTACCTAGCAACACCAGCAGAGCTCAGCCGGTCACCTACCAACCATATGTGTCCCAGTTCTAGTTCCACTGAACTGGGACAGTAGAACCAGAACTTTTTTTGTCTTACTTCAAGTGTAAAAAGGTATGTGAACTTGAAACTACTTGGTACCATTTTGTATCGTTTAAACTGGACTTTCAACAGCGACAAATATTTGTTTTTTGTCTGAATTAGGCATCAACTGAGCATCCTGACAAATTTCTGCCACAAAATCTCTAGAAATTTCTAGAAAAAACCCCCCGGAAATTTATGAGTTTGAAATTAACCTAAGAAATCCTCAAGAAAACAACTCGGAAATTTCGGTTCCGACTTTTGACACTCAGAAAAATTCTGAAAATCAAAAATGTTTAACTTTTGAAATCTTCAAGAGGATGGTGAAAGTCTTAATGCTTTTTTTGTCTAGAAAATTCCTGAGAATTTCAGCCTTTTGTCTTGAAAATTTCAGGTTAATCTCGGAATTGTGGAGATTTTGCAGCAAAGTTTAAACATTTCAAGTGCAAAAATTTAGAAATGGTGTTTTGCAAATTTCTGAGTTGTTATTTTCATATTTTTTGTAGAAATTCCTGAGATTAATCTAAAAAATTTTGAGTTATTTGTCACAAATTGTATACTTTTGGAGCTCAGAAATTTTCATGTTTTTTTTATTTTAAAAAGTATTCTCAGAATTTTGGAGTTTTGTAGCAAAGTTTTGACATTTCAAATGCAGAAATTTTGATTTTGATTTTTTTTAGAAAATTTCTAAATGTAATCTTTAAATTCCTGAGTTTTGTGATGAATATTTCCTTCCCCTTTTTGTTTTCTAACTACAGAGGTCCTGATTTGTCGTTGTTGTAGTCAGCGCCCCCATGCGTAGCACCCACTTTAATACGCCATTATTCCTAAATGTTAGACTCTAAAATAGATTTTTTTCATTTGCTAATGTGTATGTATATATTAATATATTAATCTAATTTATTTGTATTGATCTTATGCGAGTAAACGTTGTACCTTTCTGAATATTGGAGGTAATCAATGAGCTACTTTTTGAGTTTTCAACCATAGCATTGAGTTTTTCTGAGTTTCTCCATTTCTTCTTGGTCACAATAAAGACAAAAGTGGTTCACAAATTTAATCCAAATGAATTGTAAACAGTTTTATTGGAATTATTTATGTCCAGCTAATGTCTGTGCAGGCATAGAAAGTGTTTATGTAAGATTTTCTGCGAGCCGCGCTTGGCAGTCAGCGAGGTTCCAGATGGATGCCGGTTTCCTCTCCAGTAGACTGTGAGTCTTGGTTGCGCGCCATATGTGAGTAAGGTAGGGCAGGTGAGGACATCTTGGCAATAACATGGTACTCTTTCCAAGAAGAGGTTGTTGGATTTCAGGGGAGCAGAGCGATTTCTGATCTCCATCAGGGAGTATTCATTTTTTGTTTCTCAGAAACAGATCGCATATGCACTTGCTCAGCCTTGGGCATATAAAGCATTGAAAATGTTTTTCATTTCTAAGGTTTCTTTTCTGCTCCTATCAACACTGCAAAAACACAAAACCTTACCAAGTAGTTTTGGTCTTGTTTCGAGCACAATTAACTTCAAATAAACCAACTTACAAATAACTTTCCAGCAACGTGTTGGAAAGTTTTAAGTAAATAATTTCTTAATGTTGACAAAATAGTAAATTATGCAACTTAAAACATGGGAAAATATCTTGCTACCAATTTACCAAAACAACTGTCTCTCACAACTTATATACAGTGGAAAAACCAGCTGACCAAACATGCTGGAGTTCCATTTGGGTTGCTAGGTAACAGGCTGGGCTTGGTTGCTTGGTAACTACTGAATGTGACTCAACATGTAAGTAATCTGCCAGTAGAATGGGACATTCCTTGTTCCACTGGCAGATTATTTAACTTATAATTAATACATTTTGATCAATATTAAGGGATTATCATTATAAATCAAACTCCTATAGATTACTGAAAACTCACTTGTAACTTAGTTTTGTTTTATTTCCATGTGTACTAAGACATTTGGAAAGATTTTGTGTTTTTGCAGCACAGCGTCGGTTCCTCTCTTTTATCACTTAAAATGAGCAAAACGTCTGCTTAAATATCTCAACAATTCTTTTGCACAACTAGAGATATTTATATTTATTTATAATATTTATAATGAGCATATGTTCTAATATAAATAAAATATAATACGCAATGTTTCAACAAGAAAATTATACCTTATTATTGATGAAAAAACTAGTTATAAATGAAATAACTCAATATTTTAACTTAAAATATGGGGAAAATGTTCCACTCATAACAAGTACTTTCCCCCCAATATTAAGGAAGTACTTATTAGATGTTCTCACTTGTAACAGGTTTTCTTCCCACGTTATAAGTTAAATAATCTGCCAATGGAACTAGAACTTTCTCATCAATATTAAGATATTATTGACTTAAAATGGCTCCTATATCTTGCTGAAAAGTTACTTGTAGGTTAGTTTTGTCTTATTTCAAGTGAACTAAGGTATTGACTCTAGAAACTAAACACAAATACTAGGTCAAATTTCTGTTTTTTTGCAGTGAACTTGTTTTCCTTGAAAGACAAGAATGACGTTTCTTTTTTTCTTCTGCCAAACATTGAAAAAAAAACCTCAGAATTTCTAAAACAGTGTTTCTGTTTTTGAGCAGAGTAAAGTGGATGGTAAAAACACATGAATGCTGAAAACATTTTATGTCAACCTGCAGACTGAACAGGTCAAAGGGTGAAAACGTCAGAGGAAACGTAAACCGGGCAGACTTCCTGTGTGATGTTGCTGCCACCTGCTGGACAAACAGGGAAAGGGCTTCCTGATGTTGTACCTTACAAAAACGTGCAGGAACGTTTTAGCTTTTATGGTTGCAATGCAGACTGATCTGATCACACAGTTTAATTACTTGTGGTATCTAATCATAGCAGCAGTTTATCATCCAAAAGGCTCCAGCTCATCACTGCTTAACTTGACGTTTTGTTGGGGAAATGGCGCCCTCTGGTGTCCATAAAGGCTCACTGCTAAAATGTTTAACTCCAGTATGATAATCAAGAATGTTTCCACACCCAGTTCTTCATGAAAGTGGTGACATTTCTGACCCCAGGTCACTTTTATAAGCTAAATATTTCAATTTATTAACTGACAGAATATTGTATTGATTTGTCTTTTATTGAAACGCATCTAATTTAATAATAATCGATTTAAAGATTGCCTTACTTTTTCTGGTGAGATTTCTAACTCAAGGTTGCGTAAAGCTGCGTTTACGTTACAAATACGCGCAAACTGTCTGAATCCCACTAATGTCGAAAAAACACCAAATTTTTAAATTTAGAAGAACAAATATCCAAATTAATTTCAATACGGCTAAAATAAACAAAAAATAAAAAATACACTTGATCCTTGCCCAAAAGGTTTTTATTGAAAAATTATAGATTTATTTAATTGGCATATTTCCTTTGAGAAAATTTATTTTTGAAATGTTAAATTGCACAATTATATAGTGAACTAAAACGCAGCTATTGTTATTGAAACTGAAAATCTAACGCCCCCAAAATAAATCTTTATTCTTCATGTAAAACAAATGTTCAGGAATTACCTAAAAATATTTTTTATACTACAAAAACAAATAAAATAGGACAGTGGTAGCAGATTAATTTCTTTCACTTGCTATTGATGTTTTATTCTGTACAGAGGGACAATTTGTACAAAATAATCTAGAATATATAACACTACATGAAACAAGGTAAATCATATATACAATAAATGAATCATATAGTACAGGTCACATACAAAAGGACACTTAAGTTAACAATTTTTGGAAATTATGTGTTAAAATTAAAATACCTAGATCCTGTGGAAATAGAACAAGCCACCAAATAATTTCTAAATCATCTTTTCTTATTATAAATGACTTGTTTTCAGCATTAAAAGAAAACTCCAACATTCTGGACTGAACAAAATAAAAACCCATTTCTCCCAGCAGGCAGAAATGTATTGACCGACAGAAGAAACCAGTTTGGTGAATGGCATTCCTCCAGGGTAAAAGGTACATGTTTGACATGGTCAGTCTAAATTTACAGCTTTTTTTGCATTCAAGCAAATACAGTATTAATACAGTTCAACTAAGTCACAATGTCAGTTTTTTTTATTATTATTTTTTTCACATCTGGCATTTTTGAGGTCATTTTTCACACCAGTCCGTTTCAGCACTGGGCTTTTTGAATGGCCAGGGATGGAAAAACAGACAGACAATAAAACACGTTAGACTTAAAGAAAACAAACTTAAAAAATATAATCCAGCGGATGTTTTAAGTTTAAACAATGGTACTTACTGGAAAACACTCAGAGGGACTTAAATTACTTAACTTAAGAAAAAATTATTGGGAAAGTTTGACTGAAGAATCATTAATTTAAAAATAAATTACCTTTAATATTTTAATTGCATTCAAAATCATATAAATGTCAAAAAAAGAATAATAATAAAAGGTCCTAATCAAAGTTTTCAGATGTAACAGAAGAGAGCTTTTCCTTTTACCCGTTCAACCGTGCAAAAAAAAACAACAAAAAAAACTTTTTATGGCGTTGCCATGGCAACAGCAAATGCACTGACATTTTTCCATGTCATTTTCTTCCAATGCAGAAAGCACCATTGTTTGAACTCATCTGGTTTTCAAACATCGTCAATAGATATTAGGAAAAAAGAAAAAAAAGAAAAGAAAAAGGAGCGGCATATGGCACAAAAACAATAAGACTGAAACTTTAAAATAAAAAATAAAACGTCCACGGGACATTTAAAAAAATAAAATAAGTAATCCTCTTTTTTCCTCGCCATTTTTTAAATTTGTTTATTTTATTTTCTGAGCAACGAAAGGCTGAGAACAGGCCCAAGTTTGGTCTTAAGTGTGCTGGAGGAAAAAAAAAATCCAAACAGTGGCAACAAACAAAGGCAGGCAGCAGATAAATCAGCATAAAGAACGCAACAGTCTTGGCACCAAAACAGAAATAAACTACGATCGTGTTTTACTTTTTTAAATCCGAATAGCGGGGTTCTCTGTTCCCGCTGCACTAAAGACACAAACCTTAAACGTCTGATCTGTAGAAACGAACGTTGTGCTGTCCACAATGATTACAGTGATGAAAGAACGGAGATGAAGCGGATAAAAGACAAAACATCATCATCATCCTCGGAGAAAAAATAAAACAACCTGAGAAAGTGGAAAAACAGAGAGGCGGCTGAAGAGTTTCTGCAGGAATGAAGACAAACTGAAGGATTCTGGGTAAAAGAAACGCGTTTCGCCAGCGTCATTCTGTCCGTGGCTCTGGAGGGTCTAGAGCCCGTCGTGGGTGGTCAACATTTCTTCAGCTCTGCGGTGGGACTCCAAGGCTTTTGTGGTGTAGATATCCTGAGGCAACTCAGATTTGCGTCTCACCATGGGCCGCTCTTTTCGCTGCTCCCCCTGCAACTGAGGTTGGGGACACAAACAGAAATTTGGTCGTGCTCCAGGTGTTTTATGAAAGTCACCATGTGACGACGCGCCGCGTTGTTTTGTTCACGCCTGCGCACAACGCCGGAGGGCAGAAACACGATTCTCTTACTAGCCGTCCGTTAACTAAATGACCCTGCAGATGTCGCTGATTAATTCAGAGCAATGCGCCACAGCAAAAGGGAAAAATGACGCAGAGAAACAACTAAAACCGGCTATGAAGGCAGACTCGTTGCCATAGCAACTGATAACTTTATGTTTCAGGATTCAACCAAAAATACACTCAAACATTTTCCACATAAAGAACAGAATGCTACAGCTTTATGGTTTTAGGCTCGATGTTTATTTTGCGACTTCCCTCTGCCTCACAATTTATTTTTATTTAAAACTTTTTCCTGACCTTGTCATCTTGTTGTCTCAATGTTGACAGTTCATAGCAAAGCACTCTGTCCCTTTTCTATATCAGGCGTTCATTTAAGGTCCAGTACGCCATGTTGCTCACTTAACAGCTAAATCCAAGGCTAGCCATCGTTGGTGCGAAGCTTTTTGCCCTCCAGCTGGGAGATGAGGGCGGGATCTTTCACATGTGACTGTTGAAGAATGACTCAAAACCACATTTTGTCTCACTTTTTGTCGGCTACGCTATGCACAGACTGGTTACCATAGCAACTGACAACAACGGCGATAATGCATCAGGATTCAAAACCAAAAAAAAACAAACAAAAAAAAAAAACATGCAAACATTTCCCATACAAACAACAGATCATTCAGTCCGTTACAGTTTTATATTTTCATTTTTAATAATTCATTACTAATTAGCTAATTTGCTCCCACAGATACCAGAGGTTCATTCTTTCGGTTTTCCCTTTACAGTAATGCATCTTTTTCATTTTTATTAATTTATTTTAACTTGGGAGAACAGTACTAGTTTTATCTTTAAGACTCATTACTTAAAAACTTATATTTCTGTAAAACAGCAAAATCCCTGCCTACATTTATGGGAAAGCAGATATTAAACATTATTAGGCAGTTTGGTATTTTAATAACATTAACCTCAGACTTTTTTTATACTTTAAGTCAGATACAGTCACATTTCATATACCTCTCTTCGGCTACATTCTTTTCCTACCATTTTAGACTAAAAACGTTGCATTACTTAAACACGTGAGATGTCTTTGTTGAAGTTTAGTCGTTTCTTAGATGTGTCCCTGAATTTTTCTGTAAATGAAAAAAACTAATTTTAGCTGGATAAGTTAATTAGTCTAAGAAGGACAAGTGGAGATGGAGAGAAAGTCAGGTTTACCTGAGTTGCGCCCTCCTCAACTGCCTTTTTTAACCTCTGTACATCTTCTATGAACGGGACATCCGTTTCCATAGCAACGGGACTTATGATGTCATAGGAATCAAGATACAAACAGAACTGGATGGCAAAGGGAGGGAAGCAAAAGGAAGAAGACGGAGAAAGAGTTTCAGTGGCATGCAAAGAAGAAGAAATCAAGCTAATCTGCAAAACTCTTCACTTCTGGGACACATCTTTAAAAAAACATTATTATTATTAATATATAAAGTTATAGAGATTTAAAAAGTTACAAGTGTCAGACAGAAAACATAATTCGCTCAAAAAGGTCCTGTTTTCCTTACATTTAACATTTTTCTGATGTAAATTTGTGAATAAAGTTACAAATACTGACTAAACACACATGAATATCTGTTATTCATTCATTTTAGTCACATATGATTGTCATTTTCAATACGTTAACGTTAAAATATGTTAATTTTAGACTATTTTGTTTAAAGCAACAACAAAAAATGTTAAGCAAATTTCTTTTTGCTGAGTTATTCTGAATTTTGGAAAGTTGTTTATGAGATTTTATGCATTTGATTGTATCTGGATTTTTGTGTAATCCTGGTTTCTGTTTGAAAATCATTTTTAAATACCAGGGCATTATTTTTTCTTTGTGGACGACGGATTATTAAACTACATGCTCATATAGTTTGTTTAGGTTTTATTCAGTTTCATTTCTGTTTTGTTCCCCCGGATATCACAGAACTTCGATTTAAATAAAACTTTTTCATTATTTTTGTCTGCCAACATTTTGGTAGGTGACTGGAATCGGCCGACTTTACGAACGGTTTGAGCTGGTCAGTGAACGCACCATAATCTGTATACTTTCAAAATTAGAATGTATTCAAGATTAAAACTGAGCTTTTTGTTCAATTTTAGTACATAGTTGTAAGTTATGGGTTTATTTTCACTCTTGTGATGAGAGAAACCGGTATAAATAAATGTTTAAATGTTAAACCTGGAGTCTACCTGTGGATTTGACTTGGCGAGATTCTCAATCTTGATCCATGCCTCTTCTCGTTCTTTCGACTTTGCCTTTTCTCTGTTCATCAAAACACCAAAATGTCTCAGATTTCATCGATTTCATCATGACTAAAAACACAAACATCCAACAGCAGTAAAATCATCAAATCATCTTGAAATGATGACAAAAAGGACTTACTTGTTTTTCTCTGCCCTAAACTGCTGCGTGCAATCATCAAACAGTTTCTGGTTCATCTCCATGAAAAGCTTCAGAGCGTTGTAGATGAGGCCGTGGATGGTCCTGTGGAAAGAAAAACACAAAAACATTTTAATATTAAGGAACAAAAACACAAAGTTCTGCCACAGAGCAACACATTTATGCAAATTATCTTTCAATCTTCTGGTCAATTAATGGATTTGGATTAATTTTAAGGTTTTTAAACACTTTAAAAAAAACGAACATGACGTTTGGTCCAATGTAACAGGAAAATTAAACATTTATGAGTGTTGCAGCTGAAACATAAATCCTGATACACATTTATTCATACCAGATATAATTTTTTGATTTTTTCATATTTTTTTCTACTTTTTATTCCAATAAAAGAAATTACTAATGACATAAAATGTTTTGAAAAAGTGGCTTTTATGTTTGTGAGTCCTTCTGTTAATTGTACCAGAAAGTATTAGCGCCCGGCTAATTAATTAATTATGAGAATAATTACATTCCTGTAATTACATAAGTTATAACTTTAGCAGAAAAAAGGCAGAATTTTACCAGAAGTACATCTTAAAGTTATAAGCCAAAAGTTGTTTTAATGAGAAAAATGTAACTAATATTTTTTTTATTTTTGTGTTTATTCTATTAATGGGACTCTTTAGCCTCACGATACTAGAACCGTATTCAGAGAAAAAGTCAAAACTGAGAAAAATGAATTCTCAGGGGATAAAAAAATCTGAATATGGAGAAAAAAAGTCAACAGGAAAACAAGTCAAAAATGTAAAAGTAGCAAAAAATTCAGAAGAATAAAAGTAAAAAGTCAAAACTTGAGAGAAAAAGACAACCGAGATACAAAACTAAGAAAACATCAAAATTCTGCTTGATTCTGCTTGCACAAATTGAGCACTGTCCCCAAACACAACAGCAGGTGGCGACCTTGCGTAACTTACTTGTTCCAGTGCGTCTTTGAGTTTCGGTAGAGAGCCGGAAACATGATGGGCAGAATCTTTGCTGCATTGTCGCTGATCAGACTCATGATGTACTCGTTGTTCCAGTAGTACAAGGCCCGCTCTGCCACCTAACGGAGGAAAACAACGCATCAAACTGTGATTTACACAGAATCACAGTTTGATACAAATCCTGACAAGTCTTCACACTTCAAGGCTAAAAACCCCAAATACAGATTTCTGCAGGTTGATTTTGTTCTGATGCCATTTTTAAAATTCTGACTGAAAGCACCAAAAAGCTGCCATCAGAAAATTATATTTGATGAGGTTTAAATATGACACTGAATCGCTGTCAAACATACATCATTTATTTTTTATTTATTTTGTACATTGTTCATTGATTGAGTTTTGTTTTTCTATGTCATGAACATCATTCTCTGCGGTGGGTATTGTGGTGGAAAGAATTTTTCAAAAGGGGCCTGGGTCCCCTCTGACCCACCTTTTGGGATCACCACTGCCTGTGTTAAATAATATGGTCAAAGTCCTGACAGCTATTACTATTTTAAGACAAATTGCCATTGAAATTATGCTCAGCTGTAACATTATTAAAAAATAATAAATAAAAAAAAAAACTCGTCACTAAAATGTAGCATCTTCAAGCATCAGAAAAAAGCTTGAAAGTACAAATATTTCTTCTTTATCTGTTGTCTTTCTTAAAAATACCTAAATCTGTTGTCATTGGTGTGGTCAGATCAGGCCAGTAAAAATTTTAGCAAGGCACAGCTTAGCTTTTTAAATTATTTATTTTGGATTTATTAATTTATTGGGCTTTACATTAATGTCATCATTGAAGGAGTTCACTGTATGTCTTTCTATGACGTGAACATGATTCTCTGGAATTGGCATTGTGGTGGAAAACATTTTCCAAGCAGGGTCATGGCCCCCTAAAGCCCTTCTTTTGGGATCACCACTGCCCATCCATAATAATGACGCAACATTAACTCAATCAGTGCAATTTATACCTCTAAATGGTTATATTTATCTAAATAAGTGGACTTCTTGTACATAATATAACATTTTGAAGGTTGATTGAACGGTTTTCCTTTGTTTCTCTCCCGTACCTGGAAGTGTGGGCTGGATACACACTTGGCCAGCTGCCGGAAAAGTGGCTCCTGAACTTTAACGAACTCCGAGGGCTCAATGACGTCCAGGATTTCCTCCAGCTCATTGAGAAACATCACCTCCTTTGGGCTGTGAGTCTTTGGCCAGTACTTTAGTAGAGCCATTACTACCTGCAGGGATAAAACCAGGGCAGAAACCAGTTATAAAGGATCAAATGACAAAACAAAAACTTACTCATCCCTTCATTCATTCAACGTACCGGCTCAGTTAATGTGCTGTCCTTTTCCAAAAACTGCACCACACAGTAGGCCAGCTGCGTAAAGCCAAACATTAAGAAAAAGTTAGAATTTATTCAGAAGAAACCCCCTTAAGCAACGCTGCAGCGAGGTGAGAACATTCTGGCCTGTTCAACAACAGGTCGGCACAGGAAAAATGTAAATAATTTACATGCCACACCTAACAACTTCTTAGAAAAACAACAAGTTGAGCTTTTATTGCTTCATTTTTTCAGTTGGAACAAACCTGTGGATGGTAGACACTGAGTGATTTGACTTTGTGCAGAGGCAATAAAACCTTCAACAGGAAAATCTTGTGCTCCTCTTTCAGTGGTAAGGCAAATCCATTGATTATGCTGAAGAAAACATAAAGAAGCCATAAAAACTTTGAACTATTTCAGTTTTATGACAAAAATACTTACAAAACATAAAACCTTAGCGGTATATAAAACAGAGAAACATTGAAAAGTGTATTAGAAAGATAAAACTAAGCTAGGTCAAGTAGTTTTTTGTGTTGATGATTATGGCTTTCTTTCTCCATCAACATTTTATATAAAACAAGTAAAACTGGAAAAATTGAGTCGGAGGAAACATGTAATAAAATATTAATAAAGTTGTGGAGAAATGTTTTTTTCACAATGAATACATTTCCATTAAAAATGTATTCTAGATTTTTCTAGAACAAAAATCTACAAAATCTTTGATTAGAAACTATGAGATTTCTCAAATTTCTGAGACTGATATAAAAGTTTGCTTTTTTTTTCTAGTAGTGTTTTGACTTTTCCCAGAAATGTTCTTGTTTTTTTATATAAATAAAATTTCTGAGATTAATCTTAAAAACTGCAAATTTTTTTACTCAAATTTTCTAATTTTTCTACAAAATTTCTGAGATTTATCTCAAAATTTCTGAGTTTTTTTTTTAAATTTTCTGCATTGATTGTAAAACCGAACAATATTTTCTACTATCAGAAAATAATTAAAAATTAAAAGCCTTTATTGCCTTGTTATTGAATTGCAGTCAGTGGCTGTGAAAAAATAAGCTGGGTGCCACAAACGGCCCACGCGCCACATTTTAGACACACCTGATCTATTCTCTCAAATTTTTAGAGAAACTGAAATCTGGGTTTTCATTAGCCATTAGCCATATTCATCAAAATAAACAAACACTTAATTTTGTAATTTCTAAGAGTTTACTTTCGGTATGAGTGACTGAAAGAATGTTTTACCTTCCAAGTATTTCCAGTAGTTCAGCTATACCGTTATGGTGCTCAGTTTCATAGATAAACCTGCAAAAACAAAGGCTGATGTTAGCCATGCTAACCCAAACCAATGATCTGGATGCTAGCAGTTTAACATGCGAGTGTGTTGGAGTAGGGAGCAACAGGAAACCAACCTATAGAAAATGTTGTTGATCTGTTTTCTGATGTACGCCCGCAACCCCAGAAACTTCCCATAGATCCTGTGGAGAGTGGTTTTCAGGAAGTCTCTCTCTCTGGGGTCCTCACTGTCAAATAGTTCTAAGAGCTGCAGAGTCAAGCAGAAAGCACATTTTTATTGGGTCGCTATGCCTTCTGGGCTTTCTGTTGGAGAAATGTTGGGCTTTACCTGCATAACAAATTTCTGATCAATATATTTCTTTGCTATGTTGGGCTGGAAGTCGGGAGATTCTAAAAACCTAAGAAAAAATTCATAGACGAGCTGCAAAAAAAAAAAAAAGAGAAATGCATTTAAAAGCTGGAAAAAACAAAAGAATCCTACCAAGTAGGAAGCAAACATATTAGCACACCTGAAATACGACAAAACTAACTTTTCTAACTACACACACACTGAAAGAAACAAAAGTTTCTTGTAAGTTTGTTTTTGTCTTATTTCAAGTGAACTGCGATATTTACACTAGAAACCAAAAGCACTTGGTAAGATTTTGTGTTTTTGCAGTGCATACATTTGCATGATAAACCACAGTTTGCAGAACATTTAGGTTGAAAGCAGTTAAATTCAATCTGGACCTGCAGGTGGGGCCACGCCGCCTCGAGCGTCGGCTCGTCCTCCTCGGGATCAAACTCTGCTCCGGTTGGGTTGGACGACGGAGGCAACGTTCTGAACATATTCACAGCAAACTGAAAGAAGCAAAACAGGAAGTGAACTCCCATCAGACGTTTTCATTATTTACCTGCAGTTCTTTATTCTGAGAAAACAGAAAGACCTGATTTTTCACCCTCCCTCTCTCTATTTTTCTTTCTTTTTAGGGTTAAACTTAACCGTGTTCCTACAACCACCCTGGAAGGTTTTGCCCCTCCATAATTTAACAGTCTTGTGTTTCTGGTCTTTGTCCGTGTCAACTGACTCCCCTGTGAGCCGCCGCCGCTGCACAGATCACAGGACAACGCAGGTGGCCTACTAAAACACTAAGAGCCTTGTTAGAGAAGACAAGTTACAAAGGTGGGCTGCAGTGCGCCCAGTACACCCTGTGACGATACCTCTGGTCGCTAAAATCATGACCAGAATGGCTCAGTTGGACGGGAAAAACAAATTAAACAGAAATGTTTGGATGATTTAGGGAAATCCCAGGGAAAACTAAAGGAAACACTGAATTAAGTGTTTTAGATTCAAATCATTTCTATGTTAGACTAAAAAAACCAATGTACAGAGGATCGCAACCTATTCAAGAATTTGCTAACAAAATCTTTCCAAATAATTTTGATTTAGCTTCTAGTGCAAATACTTTACTACAAACAAAAACTAACTAAAAAGAAACTTATGAGCAAGTTACAGGAGCCGTTTTTAAATCAATAAGTTCTTGATATTGATGGAAAAAATTCTTGTTCCATCTGCAGATTATTTCATTTATAACATGGGAAAAATGATTTATTTTGAATGAAATAAACTGCCAGTGGGACTAGTACTTTTCTTCAAATTTAAGGAATTACTGACTTAAAACAAGCTCCAATATCTTGCAAAAAATGTGTAAGTTGGTGCAAATAAAATGAAATAAAACTAAGATATTTGACTTGAAATGAGACCAAAATAACTTGGTAAGAGTTTCTGTGTTTGCACCGCTGTGGAATGTAACTCGGGAAAACTCACAGAAAATCTATTCACATATTTGTTTTTTAGTGAATCTCTAAAGATCACACAGCAGGCGAATGCGACCCAAATACGCTTTTTCTTCGGCTAAATGTGACTTTTTCATCAAAGTCTGAACGGCCAGAAATGATCCGATCTGTGCTCATTTCTGGTTTTGGTTGCGTTTGGTTTTTAATTATAATTGTTTATTATGTTTTATTTTCGATATTTAAATATATTCCAGTTCCAGTGTGGAGTGTTTGATACTAAAATACAGTTTATTGGTCTTTGAAATGCCATTGTGAATATTGTCACCTTCCTAAATTAAGTTGTCTTATTTTTTGCAAAAACATCAATAACATATATCACGATCTTCAGCTATGAATAAAACAAACTAAAATATCAGAGGCTTGTTGATGTTGACAGTCAACTTAACCAGGTGCAAATTAAGTGGAATAGTTGCTGTTAGACGAAGCCTGTTGTTAAAGTTGCCATAATTAATCAAATGAACTTCAGAAAGTAAAGCTAACATTCCAGTGTCCAAGAAATTCACCAAATCTACAAACGTTGTGTAACTGAAATGAGTTGGATTATTTTTTCTGCCATTTCTCCCTGAACAGTCGGTGCCCTACTGACCATGTGCACCACCTCTGGGTAGATGGGCTCTGTGATGACGTTCCTGTTGTGGGTGATGTACTCGACCATCTCGCTCAGGGCCGCCCGCTTCACCTCCTTCCATTTCAGGTCACTCAGGGGGTCAGAGAGGAAGTCGAAGAGAACGCAGCACTGCCGCAGCTTCTGGATGAACAGCTTCTCCTGCTCTGCTGGAGCCACATCTGCAGAAAACAGGAAAAGCAAAAAATAATAAAGAGAGAAAAACCTTCTGCAGCAGAGAAATACGACGCAGTTATAACAAGACTGTTTCTTGTTATAACCTGAGCTGGCGGGATTAAACAGTAGGAGTCCCAGGACTGAACCTTGTGGTACTCCATTTGTGATTCCTGTCTGTTCTGATGAGAACTTAAATGGCATTTGCAAGAAAATATTATTCTTAGGAATCAACGATGAATCAGATAAAAAACAAACCAGGGCACACCCTGCAGATTTTTCCATTTAACATGCATTAGAAATACTTTAAATTAGGGCTGCATCGATTTATTGGTGCCGATTTCCTTAATTTTGGGAGATCAGCGATGAGCCGATTTCTACATGTGAAGTTGATCTTTTCCACCCATGTTAACCTCTGTTAACCTCGGCAAAGGTCTAAAAATCAACCACTGTGCTTTTCTTTTCTCCAGTAAGAGAAGTTTGATTGACAAACCGGCTGATCATTTCATGTCGGCACATTTACAGTTAAGGATAGTCACCCCACTGTTGGCAATTCAGTAACTTTCTTGATATATTGAGCAACATTTCAGACCAAAAAAAAAAAAATTGGTATCGGCCAAAATCAGAATGGGTAAGTTAAACTTTTTAAAAGATCGGTCATCGGCGATCGGCCAGAAAACTGCAATCGGAGCACCCCTACTTTAAACGATGCAAACAAATAATTAAATTCTGTTTTAAACGAGAAGAAATAAACATTTTATTGCTTAAAATCCAATAATATAGCATTCTTTACTGAATTTGAACCAGGTGAAGCTAAACTTTGCCACTTGAGGAGTTTGGCATAAGACATATTTAAATATTTTAAATGTAAAATATATTTATATTTTGTCCAGGTTGGCTTAATTACTATTTTGAATTAAGTTTTTTTTTCAGTAAACGGTTATTTTTAATGCATGTACTCCAGTTAATGATTAATTCATTCCTAAAATAGTTCATGCTTATTTCAACAAGCAATTAATTGATTAATTGTTTCAGCCCTACTTCTGTTCTTTAAGTAAGATTCAAACCAATTAAGTCAAAGTGTGAGTTACCCTGAAAGAAAAACGTGACAATAAAATGTTGAAAGTTAAACAACAATTGGCAGCATCACAAGAGAGCCGGCAGCCAGAGAAAGAAAGATTGTTGGTTTTCTTTCTAGGACTCTAATCTGACCGTCTTTATTTCTGAATCCAACAGCAGGAGGAAACATCTAGATTTCTGTCTGGCTGCTCGTGTGATGCAGTAATAATATTACACCGTTATAATCCAGCAATGTGACAACTTGTAATGTTCCTCTTCACTCCAGGTTAATCCATTTCATAGGTTTCTGTCAGCTGAATAAAACCAAACAGTCAGTGAATATGAAGATGACTGAAAAGTTTATTTATCTAAGTGCAACACGAGCATCTGTGTGGACAAAAATGCCTTGTTGATATCAGATTAGAGGTGAATGGACAGTTTGTTTTCAGATAACACAAAAGCAACAGTAGCTCGAATATTAATTTGTTACAACCAAAGTATGCAGAATTTTCTTCCTGAAAACAAAAACAAGTGGAACCCCGACACAAATGGACAACATCCACATCTAAGAGCAGGAAGCATGCAGCTAAAAATTCACATAATGTTTCCTGGTTCAACGTTCAAATATGGTCAAATTTCAGCTTGATTCTCATCTCCCTTAACTGCTCCATCTGGGATTTCTCTCATTTAGCTCAATTTCTGTGGCAGAATTTAAACCAGGGAAATCAGCAAACAGAAAGAGAAGTCGTGAACGATGACTTCAATTTTCTAAGTCGTTTTAAGAATTGTATTCTGCCTGTAGTTTTAGCAATGGCTACAAATAAAGTGAACAATGTTCATTACATTTTCTGAACAAAATCATTTACAGACAGAGATTTAGCTGTTTTAGGGCGTCTCATCTCTAAATCCAAATAATCTGCTGCTGGCCACGCCCCCAACTCATTCAGATACGCAATTACACAACCATGCATCTTTGAAAAGCAGAAGTGGAGGCTCCTGCTCAAATAACAAGAATGCAGCAAGTGGCTTCTGGATGGTAAGTCAACAGCAAAACATTCATCTTTTCCAGCAGAGATTGTACCAAACATGTCTAGGCTTTTGCATCCAATCAACTGCAGATAACAAAAATATAGCATTAATATGCAGTGTAAAAATCCAATAATTGTGCTTTTTTTTTTTTAGAGCTCTGCAACAGAGAGAATTGCTACATCTGGCAGAGGCTGAAAAGAAACAACAGGCAGCTGAACACATTCACTCCTTGTGATGTGAATGCACATGTAAAGTCATAGCCTCTACAGAAAAGAATGAAGAAAATGCATGCAGACTTGGTGTGCAGCATTCCTACCACCTGGCAGGTTCTAGGTAAGCAGAGACATGATGGGGATTTGGCTCAGACACCAACACACACTTCTGCAGCGTCAGTCTAAGGTCGGCCAATTTATCCTGATGACAGCGCGAGAATGCCACAGCTTTGGAGCCGCCATGTGTGTTAAAAGGTCCAACGTCCATCATATCTATCTTCATTAGCTGCATTTCCATCACAAATACGGACAAAACTTAAAATATTCAGCTAATGTCAGAAAATTTACCTTAATCACTTTTTAGGAGGAAAAAAAAATTGGGGTGGATTTTTTTTCCACTGTAGCAGAATACATTTAACCATACTACATATGCTTTAAGTTTTAAAACATGACTTTTATAAGTGTAAATCAAATAGAATTCCACAGTTATGTATTTAGTGGTTCTAAATCTATGTAGGCTTAGTGCAAAGAACATTTTTACTACAATATTAGGGATTTAAATGGGCAGATATTAATGACAAACGGAGGAGAACGTCCCAAATTTCAGGGAGAGGAAAGTTGTTGTAACCTCAGGTATAAAATTATATGAGTTATTGATGCCAACACAATTTACCTAAAAACTGAGGATTTGATATGACTCGATGAGTTAGCCTGTCGCAATACACACAAAATAAATTAATCTCATAACAAATTAAAACAAGCAATAATTACCATGATTTGCATGATTTTACAATTTTTTTCTCTTTCCTCCAAAAACTGGATGATTAAAGTCTTCGGGTCCTTTTGAAGGACAATTTTATTTACAGAAACTTCATAATTAATTTTGTTTATTTACTTTAGACATTTAAACATCTTCCTGTTCCAGTGTTAAATGTTCACTTGATTCAAAGTTTTTTAACTTTGGCCATTATCAGTACATTACTTGAAAATGGTCTCAAAAACAATAATATTATTGTTTATTGCAATAACGTCTGGGACAATTTCTCATGCAGGAACATTTGTTATTGTTAAACATCAGTGAAAAGCAGCCAGTAAATGTTTTACACAGTGGATTCTTCAGATTTTTATGCAACAAGATTTTATTTTAGCAATATTATACATGTGGAGTTTCTCAAAATCTATTCATTTTTTGAATTAATTTTTGTTTAGTTATTATTAAGAAGTTGTTTCTACTGGTGTATTAAGTTCTGTTATGCTGCTTTTGGCAGTTGGTGGTTGCCATGGCAGTTGGTGGTCACCATAGCAACCAGTAACCGACAGTTCCTCCCCCTTTTTTCTGTTGCCATTCTGTAACTGTGGTACTATTAGTATTATAATTTAACATTTATTTTAGACCATTTTAATCATATACAGTGTTTCATGAGTGATGTTGCTATTTTTTGTATGAGTCTGTAACTTGTGCAAAAGTTAAAAGCTTGCATAAGTTCTTAACTTGTGCAAGTTTTTTAATTTATTAACTTTTTAACTTATGCAAGTTACACAACTTATACAAGTTTATAAATTAGTTTATAAACAGTTAAAAGGCACAACTGCTAATGGCTCATTGGGAGTTTTTGCTCTGTAGTTTGTTTAGGGTTAATTATTTTTATTTAATATTTAGGTGCAGAAGCTGCTGGGCTGATATTAACCACCAACTTCATTTTCTCTGTTAGAATAAATTCAGTGAACCTGCTGGACCTAAGACAAACAAAGAAAGGTTGCAGTTACATCAGCTTAAGAGCTTTCAGTTTGGGGTCAGATGTGCGACGTCCCATAATGCACAGGGACATACAGACGGACGGGAACCTGGCGTAACGCTTCGCTCCTCTGGCGCTGTCAGGACTTAAGTTGCCTCTGTTACATAAGCCTGTCTCCTTGCGTTATAAACTTTCTGTACGCTCTGAAAATACCCGCCGGCTTGTTGTGCAACAGATAAAGAGCCAGTGTTCTGATCCCAAAATTGATGTTTGCCTCAATGTGACTTCTATTAACGTAATTCATGCGAGCCTCAGGTGGGAAACAGTCATGCAGAGGCTCTTTGTGTCTGCGCTCACACATCAGGCAGGACAGAGGGAGATTTATGTGAATCGTTTCTGTTCAAAACAGGAAGATAATGAAGAAGTGGAGTCATACTGGGACCAGTCTGTGGTTTGGTCCACAGAGCTGGGACTGCTTTTTACACAGAACCATTTGTGATCAATGCCAACATTGACAAACTACTATTTATAGCCTCGTAGAGATTTTAAAGCCTGTGTGACCAATTTGCTTAAAAAAAACAACATACACTAAAAGTTCAAATAATTCTGAATTTGCAAGTGAACTTTTTTAAATCATTTACAATTTGACAATTCATGAAACAACTACATTAGGGATGCACCGTTTGCAGTTTTCTGGCCGATTGCTGATTATCAACTATTAAAGTTGATTGATTCCAATTTTGGCCAACACCAATTAATTTTTTTTTTTGGCTGAAATGTTGCTAATTATAGTCGGATTATTTGTTTTAAAAACACCGGATTCTTGCGTTACTCGAGCCGGTGTTTAAACGCTCACTGGTTACCATGGTTACCCTTCATTTACCCTGTCGTTTTAGCATTAGCTACTACAACTGTTTATCACAGTGTGATAAAATAAGTTATTCTACCAAATTGACATTAGTGAATTAAATGCATCTTAATGACCTTTTAGCACTGAATGCAGATGAGTCGATAAATGTTGAGAAGCGACGTCCCAAACGGAAATTAATTACTGCCAATATTCACAATAAGCAATTTATCAATTAATCAAATGATGAATTAAAACAAATTCAGTTTCCATTTTGAATTATTTATTTTTCCCTCAAAACTGAATAACAAAATCTGTAGTTTGTTGCTTTGGTCTCAAGTAGACCAAAGCTAAACAAAAGACAATTTTGTTTATAGAAACTTCATAATTCATTTTATCTAATGTTTTTTTTGTTTGTTTATTTTAGATATTTAAAATCCAGTGTTAAATATTAATATTGATCTTTAAACTTTATTAGCATTCATCACAATAACTTCTGGGACAATTTAGTGTCTATAAAAAATGCACAAAAATTTTAAAAATGTACATTTTTTCTCATTCCATTTTTCCCAGCGAGCAAAAATGTAATACACTAAATAAGACCAAAAACAGTGAACTCTTCAGAACAACTGAAAAAATTTGACTTGCAGTTTTCTCCAATTCTGATTGTTTTCTACCAGTAATATAAATTTTTGCTAAATTCTTAGAAAACATACAAACCCCTTTGAATCAGAGCAGAAAACTTTAATATTTGCTGCAGCTTTCAATAAAAGCATCGCACCAATTTCTCTGCACACTGATAAGCAACTGAGACATCAAATAAAAAATTTAATTTGATGCTTCGATGCGTTTCCTATAAACCATTTGGGACTGTTGTGTATAAATGAGCATTTGGCACAAATATCCAGTGTAGGTTATTAGATCTGAAAGCATTAAATTAAAAATGAAAAACAATAATATTCTGAATGTTTTTAGTCAATTTCAAACAATTAAACAGTTACTTAAGGGAATATTAAAGGGAAAGAACTAAAATGGTTTTAATAAACTCTTTGTTGAGAAGACACTTGTTTTAATTCAGGCTACATATTGATCCATTCGTAACCCGACTCTATTAGGGTAGGGTTCCACCAATCTGACTTTTGCTGATCAATACTGATTTTCTGTTTTTCTCTGACATCTGACCTCCAGACAAAGTCAGGTTTTCCTCTGATAAAAACAAACTATAAAACAAATGAGAAATAAATGTTCTGCAGTTCAGCCCGTCACCATAAATCCCGCTGGGCGATAAATTATCCCAGAAATTGTTGTGATAATCTATAATGTTGTTCTGAGACTGATATAGCATAATAATGCAAGGCCATTCATAAAAGTAAATCAATTAATTATCAAGCAATTAATTGATTTACTGATTATTTCTTCTCTGTTTTCACTGATATTGCATCTGCGACATAAATAAGTCTTCAAGCCAAAACAAAAGCTAAACTTGGCATTTTAACCGTCTTCAGCTCGGAATAAAACAAACTAAAACATCAGTCAACTTAATCAGATGTCAAAGTATCTATTCTCACGAAAAGCAGGCAACTGAAACCAGAATGGTTGCTGTTCGTCTTGTTAACCTGAATGATCCGAGATGGAAGTTCAAAACAGGCCTGAACAGGACTAATAAAAATCGAGTCATCTTTGTTGGAAAATAAGAAATAAGTCACCTTTTTAGATATTTTGTTCTGATTTAATCTGTTTGTAACTAACTACAGCTGATTAATTACCTTTTATTTAAGATAAAAAATATTTAAAAGAAAACTAATAACTATCAAAGCAAAGAACCATTTTCTTCTGTAAACGTATCAATCAATATTTATTTTGATGCTGATAGAATAAAATAACAGAATTTTGTTGCCAACTTCTAGCAAAAAACCTGCACAGCAAAGCAGCCTGGAGCAACATGGATACAAACATGAACAAACGAAGGGAAATTTCTGAAACATCCCATTCTTTAGCATCTTCCAAAGCATTTATTTTGCTGTCTGAATCACAAGCAGTAGTGATATTCACAGTGTTCTGCTGCATCTTCACCGGGTATGCCACCGCCTCCACAAAAGAAGCCACAAGTTTTGCTTTCAGTTTAATTCATCCTAAATCACAAGGCGACTGAATAACCTGGATTTTATCCCACGAGATTATGAAATATCATTGCATCTTTGTTGCAATATTTTTAGATACATGAACTTAAAACTTTAACCAGGCGCAGACACCCTGCACCATCATACACACTGTAGCTAGGGCTGTCACAATTAGCAATAAATCAATTAATAATCTGGTGTTTTTTGTCTCAACTAGCCTTTTCATAATTCATGTAATTTGTTATTTCTGTTTCTTTATTTTGTATATTTCAAATGTCATCCAGTTCCAGTGTTAAATATTCAGCAGAATTTAAAGTTTATTGTGTTTTTAGAATGTGTTCCTGCATCATTATTAATTGAAAATTATCCCAAAACAATATTACTGAGATAATTTATCATTCAGCAAAATTTGTTATTGTGACAGGCCTGGGTGTAACATGACCTTTTGCAGTAATAGGGGGATCAAATTATAAACATGTTGTAAGGTGGTAAACAATTATGTTTTGTTTTCATCTGACATTGAAATAAAAACCAAATATGTAATAGTGTGATTGGAGTACAAAAGAAAAGAGAATTAGCAAGTGAAACCAAAATTGGTATCCAGTATTGTCCAGGAAAAAAAAACTGATCGGTGCATCTTCTGTTAGAATAGTCTGAGTTGAGTCCACATACATTACTACTAAAATAAAACAAAGCCGACTGGTTTTTGGACAAAACATTTGTTGGAACTGGAAGCCACAGTAACAGAATGACGCAGGGAGAGTCCGATTGTTCCCAAACAGAGTCATCATTCAAGGCAGTCGCCTCTACGGTTCAATGGACTGAAATCAATAATTGCCTACGGATTCATCCAACACTGGGCTGCACTCAAGTACAGTGGTAACAAACCGGCCTTTCACATTACACTGAGCACACATTTAATTTAAAAAGGACAGTCAGACTGTATCCTGTTGGACAACACTCAAAAAGCTAAATATGTCCTGAAATCTCTTTGGTGTTCACTCTGACCAATTTGTGCCCAGATTAACTGGAGTGTGACGTGATGCTGCAGTCAGGAGGCTAAAGATGCTCATTTCATCATTTCCTCCCATCTTATTCAACAAATAGCTGCACAAAAGTCAAAAAACAAACTCATAACAACAATAGAGAAATAAACATTAAAACACTGAGAACAGACCCTTCCCTTAGCTATGACCTCACTTCCTTTGACGTCACTCGCTCGGCGGGGGGATGGGCAGAGAGCGGCTAGCTAGTAAAGCTGAATTTTTTTCCATCTCTTCCAGCTTTACATAAACGCCCAAACAAACCATTCCTGTGTTTCATTCAGACACAACGGAGCTTATATTCAAAAACAAACGACCGTTGATCCCGTTGTTAGCGGCTGAGACGTTGGCCAGACCAAGCGGTTTCCAGTGGAGCAGGAGCACAGCAACACTCAGCTCCCCGATTCCCCGGGACAATACAGGAAGAATCGCTTCCTTACCTCTGAAGTGCATAAGAGCCACCGGCTGGAAAGGCCCGTTGGAATTGGGTGCATCCACAACCATCCTGTCTCCAGATTTATTGCATGTCAACATCTAAAGCCCAACCAGGAAGGCGATCCACTCAGGGCGAGAGGCCAGCCTCCATTTTAGCACAAAAGCAGATCAGAAAATGAAGCGCTGCTGCTGCTGGAGGGAACTGGCTTGTTGGCGACGTCAGCAGCGGAGCCACGAGCTGATTGGTTGGACTCGTACCGCTTTGGAGCAATAGGAAAGCAGACTGCTATGGGTGAGGGACTGTGATTGGTTGAGAGAATAGACAGAGGGCGGAGTTACTTCGCTTCCATCATTTTTTTTTTTTTGCTCCAGTTTCTTCTTTCCAATCAGTCCGCTTTAAAAGAAGGTTCTGCCACAGATCTTGGATCAGATTGGCTTAAATCCTTTCCACAGTGTTGCCATTAGCTGGAGTTTCAACATAATCTGATTTAGGAAAAGTAGCTGGATAGAGGAGGAGCTTAGGGAGGCTGGAAAGTCTTTTATTCTCATCTTTTTCTAGTAATATTTTATGAAAAGGAGGTCAAAATGAGGGTCAGAGTGGGGATTTAAATAATTGATTCAATGATTAACCGATTAAACCATAAGAAAAGAAGATTGCAGAGGTAACTGTAGGAATTTATAAAAACGGTTCTGATATGATTTGTGGCAATGAATTTTGATATGAAATTCATAAATACAAGCTCAAATATGTCACAATAGCAAATTTTGTACCAATAATTATTGTGCTAAACAATAATATTATTGATTTAAGACCATTTTCAAGCAATATATCGATTGTAGTTTACCCTCTCACACCAGCAAACTTTAATTTTGCAAAGAACCATGAACATTGGAATTAGATATTTTAAGTTGTCAACATAAAACACACCTACTACATAAAATGGCGACCAAATAAAACGCCAGAGTGAGTTGGTTGTTTGACAATGATTGAATAATTTTTTTATATCATCTGCTGAGTATTTGTCACCAAATCGATGTAAACATAATCACATTTTTTAATCCTGCACCTAAAAATTAACCAAAGTATGGAAAAACAAAAATTACTGCTACAACCAATAAGAACTAAACAATATTTAACTAATAACAACAAATACAAACCAAAAAACACTCTAAAAATTACCGGTAACTGAATCTGACAAACAAACAAAAAATTCACAATAACGAAAAACCCCAAACTGTTATAAACCTAGTACGAACCAACTTCAAAGATCATGCCATGTCAGCAAATGTATGTAAACTTTCGACCTTGAAGACATTACTAAATGAATCTCTAGCATATTCTCTCCTGGTTGAGGCATTTAACAAACAGAAATACTTTTGGTAATTTTAGCTGAGCTAAAACAAGAGATCTGATTTAACTTCCGTGTGTGTCGGGTGTATGTAAACATCTGGTTCCAACTGTTCCAGGTGACTGTTCTCTCCAGTCTAGACGATTTAAAAAATATAGTTTCATTTATAACTAAATGAGACCATAATCAGCCCCCTTCAGTCACTTCATGACTCAGAAACTTTGAAGGAGTTTGTTATTGTAAGTGATGTTTACAAGCTGAGCGAAATTAGCTCATAAACAGGAAATGAAACCGAGTCAAGAGAGAAAATGGAATATGCAGAGAATCAGCACAGCAGCGTTAAGCAGTCTTATCACTTTTATCTAATCTCAGAAAACTAAAAATCACTAAACATAAGTGTCCATTAGTGTTTAGTAATGTTTTCATTTGTGTAATACTTGAGGATACTGAATGATTTATCTGCTGTTCTTTGAAAGATAATGAAGTGGCTGTCTGTTTTATCATGTGATACATCAGAGGACACACTGATACTGAGCACAACCACACTGACACCACAAGCCAAAGCCTTTAAGGACAGCGAGACTCGAAAACCATTTTCACATTTAAAAGCCAAGAAATTACAGTCTGTTTAAAAATGGACTCTCAGTTTAAGTGGCTGCTTCGTTTTCAGAGCTGCATTTGCCTCCTTACTGATTTCTGCTGTTTTTGCCACACTTCACTGTTTTAAGTCATCAGACTTAAATATAAGAGAAATATCACAAGTCTATTCAACCAACCAGGTCCAATGTGAAAAAGTAAATGCTCCCTAAATCTAAGAGCAGTTTGTGCCACTCAAGGTAACAACTGCAATCACCCTACAAAAATAGAAAATCCTGCCAAGTATTTTTGGTCTAGTTTCTTGAAATAAGACAAAATCAACTTGCAAGTAACTTTTCAGCAAGATATAGGAGCTTGTTTTAAGTAAATTTCTTAATAATAAGTTGCTAGAGATGGTTTCTGGCTTATCTGAAAAAGAGCTCCATTCACTGGTGGATCTGTGCCTTACCAGAGGCACACATTTGAAAAATTTTAAAGTCCAAACCTTGGATTTGAAGTGGAAAGCCGTCTATTTTTCTGAGACGTGTGATTCACTTCTCAATGTAAACGTTGCTAGTTTGCAACATATTCATCTAACAAAACTACACTTTGGCTAACCAGGTTGATTCTCTCCATATAAATAGATGAAAACACAAAATTCGCTTTGTTTTCTGTTTGTTTTTGCAACAATTTAAAAGTTTTCTCTAAATTTGAACAACAATTGGCTGAAAACATAGTTGCTGTGTTCTTGTGCTTAAAGTCAGGGATCGATGGATGAACAGAGAGCAGAATTAGTGATTCCAATAAACAAGTTGACCAGATTCTGAATCAGAAACCTTTATACTATTACCATGATTCAGATGCTGTTTCTGGATTTTTGTGTTACTTTGATGTCATATATAATGGGAGCCACACATTCCAAATAAAAAAACACAGGTTATTTTTTATTTGAATGTTTCCTCTATTTGTGAATAGTGGTTCTCCAAAAGCTTTAGAAAAGTATTATAATCTTCTCCAGACTAATATTTGTCAAGTACTTTGTTTCTAATCTGTTTCTCGGGATCGTAACATTGTCTATTTTTAAAGATCTATTTTTTATCTACCTCATTCTCACGGCACACTGTCCTGAATTTGTGACGTGTTTTCCTGCACATCAGATTGAGATTAACCATCAGTTGAAATCAGGCGGTGAAGCAGAGAAACATCCAAAACAAACCAGCAGTTTAAAAAGCTGTGGTTCATGTTGTCAAACTGGTTCTACTTAAATCATTTTCTTTATTCTACAGGTCTGACGGCGACCAAGCCTGGGTGTAGCAAGTAAACTGAACCAAAAATGTGGTTAATCAGCTAATTCATGAGGTAACAATGGGAGAATTACACTTTCATCTATGGTTTTGAATGAAACCATCGTTAGATGGGAGTATTTAGTATTTACTCGTGTTGTCATTGATAATCTGAGACATTTAGGTGAGTCACAAGCAGAGTTGGCTGGTAAATATTTACATTTGCATGAGTAACTTTAAAATAAATACTTTCAGGAGAAAAGAGAGCTGACAAGAATAGCAGAACTGTTTATAAATAGACATTTACATGCAATCAGAAGAATTAATACATTTAGTTTTAAAAGCATCAAAGCGTAAAATAGTAAAAAAAAGCTAATAAAAAAACATCTTTCAGTTTAGCTCACAGAGAGTCACTTTCTCCAACGGGTAATAATTTTAATTTTAGGAATTGTAATTTTAGTTCATAGTTTCACTACTTTTAGTTGATTCAAATTTCTGGATTCTCTAACCAAAAAAAGAGCTGGATGGATTTTTTTAAGCACTTGGGATGTTTTTAGAACCAGTTGAGGCTGAAGTGGAAGAATAAAAAACATGGGAAATGTTAATTTTGCATGAAAGGTCACCTTTAACAATGACAGTTTTACTATGCTACCAAAGTTTGACACAGTTGTGGCAAACAGTGATTTGCAAAAGCAATCCCATTACTTTTTTCACATTTTGTCATATTGCAGCTTTTACTCTAATTTTATATTTCAGGTTATTTTAAAGAGCAACAGAAAGCAGTACGTAATAGTAAAGTGGAAGGAAAACTATACATATTCTTCACATTTCTCTATACATGGAAACCTAAAGCCTTTGGCATAAACACTGTGGTGATTTTCAGTGCTACTTTTCTCCAAATCATTTTGCTAAAAACCAAAATGTTCAGTGGGTTTGTTGCCTTAGAACTGCGTCAATAAATATCCCTGAAAATATAATAGATAATAAATGAGTGAGAATTATAAAGAAAGATGTTCAATCAGTACAATATAAAAACATTTTCATAACATTAAAAAGAAAAAGGTAACTGGTTTTAAAAAGTAGAAGAGGTCAGAATCAGACTTCCTGTTTCATCCAGCAGGTGGCAGTGCAGGTAAAGCATTTCAGCCAGAGGTTCTTGGAAACTAACCCCATCACTGAATGATTTACTGACACCTGGCAGAGCGTACTGTTTAATCCTCTTCATCAAATTTGCATGGCTGCTCTGCTGACAGGATTCGGTTCATGGGCCTCCAGCAAACTGGAACTAACAGAAGGACTCAGTTTTCCTCCAGTTCTACTGACAGACGTGATATTAATAGAAATAGAAATTTTTGCAGAATTTCTTGGACAAAATAAAACAAATTTAAATTTTTTAAAAATTTCTCTACATGGATGAGCTAAATGGTTATTGCATCACACATAAATTGTAATTTTGGATATATGAGTGGCTAAGAAAGCAAACACACTGCAATAACGCACTCAATAAGTTTCTGCTATTTAGTCTGTATGTTTGTGTAAAAACTGCCAGACAAGATAAATGTCTGATAGGCAGATGGACCAGTGGTTTGTTGGGATTGTAGTGAGGTGCGTATTTAAAGTAACTGGTGAAGACAGATCAGTAGTCGGGGTGTCAAAGATCAGTTATTTAGTGATTATATCAAGACTTTTTTCCATGTTATAACTGAAATAATTTGCCTGTTCAGCTTGTACTTTTCGGCTTAAAACAAGATAAAAAACATAGTTTTTATGTGTACTGCCCCTTTAAGTATTCGTGGGTTTTACCTATTTGCAGGGATTGTAGAGATTAACATACATTTGTATTTCTCTATACACAGGCGTCCAAAAGCCTAGCATCCAATAGGCTTTTGGACGCCTATTGGATGCTGTAAATCACTCAATAAATGTTGATCGATTGAAGATGTCTTGGAGAACCTGGAGACTGCAGACCGGTCTTAACTCACGGCTTCATAGATAAAACCTCCAGATCTTAAAAGATGAAAAGAGAACAAAAAGTTTTAATATCTCTTGGTTACAAGACGCAATAATGTTAGCCAATGAGCCAAAGTGCTGTATTGAGTATCACGATGCTTCCTTCGGCCCTACAAGCCGTTTGTCTTGAACACCTGTGTGGGGGACGCGGCTCATCCAGAGCTGCTGTGTATCGGTTACAGGAAAATACTTAGGCCAGATCCCGTTTGTAATGCTGAGTGTAAACAAAGAAGTCATAAAAGATTGATGAAATTCTTCAAACCTCAGCCTCGTCGTCTCTTCTTCGTTTCTCCATTAGCGGAACATGTAACGATTAAGTCAATCGGTGTGGTCAGCTGACAGAACACTCACTTTGAAATCATTTTAATATGAGTTTATGCAGATGTTGTTCTAAATGATGATTGTATGGCCCGGGTTTCTCACCATCCTTGGGTTTCCGGTTGATGGAGTGAGTCGGTCTTTCGTAGAGGGAGTAATAAACGTTATTGTCAGGTAAGGCGGGAGACGCAGCTGATTGCACATCAGCTGCATTAGAGAGCAGCCGGATGGGCACAGCCATAAATAATGAAACAAGCAAGGATCTCGACATTTGAAAGGTGGGAATGAAGATCCACCAAGGTTATGAACTCTTAAAGGGGACCTATTATTATACAATAAAATTACTTTTTCGCATGTTGTTTCTACTTCCATTTGGGTCTCAGCTGCTTCTAATACATCCCAAAAAAATTAAAAGTGGTCTATTATGCTTCCCTTAAAAGGTTAGGATAGGTTGATGGGTGAAACAAAACATGTTCATTAATTTGTTTTGCACAAAATTATTCTTAGACAATTAGATTTCAGTCTTGAGCTTCTTTCAGAATGAGATGTTTTACAGCATCTTGTCACTTTAAATCCTGATAAGCTGCTGCTGCCCACAACCCCCAACTCTACTCTTACACTCTCACATGAAAACAGCTGCAAACAGATGTGACCATACTCCTTTGAAAAGCAGAAGTAGAGCGTCCTACACAACCAAGAAGAATGCAGCAAGTCAACAACAAACATTTATCTTTTCCAGCAGCCATTGTACAACGCATACAGTGGAAAAAACAGCTGACCAAACATGCCGGAATGCCGCCATTTAAAAAAATTCTAGAATGTAACATCGCAAGTCAGCAGGTACTGTCCCGTTACCTGGCAACCCAAGCTGAGCTGAATGTGCTGTACAATGGCTGCTAGAAAAGACAAGTGTTTTGTTGTTGACTTACCATCCAGAAACCACTTGCTGCATTCTTGTTGGCTATGCAGAAGGCTCCACTTCTGCTTTTCAAAGATGTATGGTTGTGTAGCCATTTTCACGTATGAGCGTAAATGTTGAGTTGGGGGGCGTGGCCAGCAGCAGGTTCTTTGAATTTAAAGTGACAAGATGCCCTAAAACGTTTCATTCTGACTATAATTTCATTATCTAAGAATGATTTGGTGCAAAAAATGTGCTGAACAAGTTTTGTGTAGACCATAGATAGATCTATCCAAACCTGTTCAAGGAAGCATAAGAGCATCTTCAATATGACTCTGATTTTTATCTACATAAATGCAATTTTCAGATTGTATTCCTCGACTGTTATTTTTGCAAACTGGTTAAAATTAGATATAAAACACCTTCAAATAATTTAAAACTTCAGCTTAGACTCAACATACCTGCGAGAGCTGGAAGTTTCTGCAACTCTCTGTTAGCGCTGAGGGGGAATAAGGAGGTGCTGAACCTCTTCTCTCTCTTCACCGCCGAGTGGGACCCGGGCTGCTTCAACCTCAGCAGCTGAGCTGCAGGGGGCGCCTTCTTACCTGAACCCTGTGGAAACACAAACAGCAGCGGAGTGAGGTCAGGTGGGACGGTTCCTGCTCCACAGGAAGTGGGACAGCAGCCACTCTAATCAAGTGAAGACAGAAAAGCGGCTGAAGGCTCCGCCGTAAAGAGGTCAGGTTCCTTTCCTTTCCGAATCAGATCCAGTGGCTCTCAGTCAGGAAACACGATCTCAGTGGGCCGGTGTTCTGCTGACAAAATAAATGATCTCAGATTGAGCTGATAAAGTTGTCACTGGAACAACCGGAGCGAATTTAATCTGAATTTACGACCCGAAAAGAATCACACCGTCATGCCACTCACTGCAAAAACACAGAATCCTGCCAAATATATTTGGTCAAATATCTTAGTACACTTAAAATTAGACAAAACTAACTTAAAAGTAACATGTCAGCAAAATATAGGAGCTTGTTTTAAGTAAATAATTCCTTCATTTAGAGGAAAAATTACTAGTAGAGTATTTCATTTATAAAATGGGAAAAATGTTTTGCTATCAGTCAAATAATCTGCCAGTGGAACTGGCAGTTTTTCATAATTTATTCCACAAGTAGTGATAGATTTTAGGCACTGATGTACTGCAAAAGCACAAAAAAGCATTTTTGTCTAGAGCAAATATCACACTTAAAATGCAAGTAGTTACAAGTAACATAAAAGTTAATCCTTATTATTGATCAAATAAATACCAGCTGATAGTGAAATAGTCTGCCAGTTTCCCATAATAACTGGCAGACTATAAATTTCCTATAATCCAAAATATCTTGTTCTTCTGACAGATTATTCATTTATAATTAATACTTTTTCTTCAATATTAAGGAATTATTATGTTAAAATAAGATCCTAAACATTTGTGAAAAGCTACTGATTAGTTAGTTTTACCTTATTTCAAGAAACTAAACCAAAAATACTTGATAAGAATTTGTATGGTTTCTGAATGGTAAGTCAACAACAAAACAAATATCTTTTCCAGTGAAAAACCAGCTGACCAAAAGTGCTGGAGCTCCACCTGGGTTGCTAGGTAACAGGCTGTGCTGGATAGGGTTGCTAGGTAATGGCCTTCCACTCAACTTTCCATTAAGATGCCTGGATACATTCCTCTGCAAACAGCCTCCATGTGAAGAGTCAGTGACTGTCTGCTGCACAACTATACAGTCAGAGTCTTCCTCATGTTTGTGTGATAAAGTAACTTTTGAGTTTCATTTTCAAACTTAAGTCAGTCAAGTTTATTTGTTCAGGAATTTTCAAAGTTCAAAGCCGTAAATTTTACATTTTATCAAATGACATAATCAGAATCATCAAGCAAATGCACAAATATGTTGATCAATGTTCCAATTACTACGAATCAAATGCAACTCTAACCAGCTTTGATTAAAACAAAAGACACTTAAAATACTTTTGTGAGACTTGAATTGCTTCAAAAAAATGCACCAAGTTCCTGAGATCCACTTGAATCTGACTGGAGAAAATCTTTAAGGCCTAATTTTAAAAACTACGAAGAATTTTCGAACAAGACGGCTGAATATCTGTGGTGAAGAATAGATACCGAAAGAACACAGGCCTGAGGCTTTTGTCCAATTGCTACATTCAATCAACAGGCACTGCAGAAATAACTTGGGACTAAAATAACTGCTACAATGCTGGCCTTATTCCCGCAGAATAAAAGTACTTTTACAGAAAATAAAGTCACAAGATCATGCCGCATGTCATATGAGCAACTTTTCCTGGTTTACACCGAAACAAAAACCCAAAAAAGCCTTAAAACAACAAACGCTCTGATCTGGAGTAACGTCTGGTAAATAAACAGAGCCGAGGTTCGATTAGCTGCAGTGCAGGAACATTTAAAATCCCCAGAATGCACCACAAACAAGCGTCCAGAAAACTGAAAATCTGCTGAAAAACAGACTGGAAATCCTCATTTTGATCAATATTAAGTGGAACATTGATCAAAATATTTGATTGATGATTTTGATAATGTTTGACTAACTGTTATGTTTCTTGCCTGTTTTATAATTGGTGATGTCTTAAAAAGATTATTTTATTCACATCGCTTCATTACTTCACGAAAACAATTTACAGAAATTAAACTAAAAAAACAACATGGAAGACAACAAATTTAGCTTAAACACATAATTAACTCTAATATAATAGATTCAATTTACTAAAATACTATTTTATCTGTAATTTAAAAATGTAACTATCATTAAATAAAATAAATTCCAGAATTGCATCCATTCAAAGACAAACAAACAAAACTCATGCAAATATACTTGTAATATCTTTGAAAGTACAGGAAGAAGTTCCCCAGTGCTCAGCCCTTGTTTAAAAATAAAATAAACTTTAAAAGTTTTACCTCTTGTTCCCCTGCAGGTCCATTTTTGCTTCCTGCTTTTTTCGGTCTTCCAGATTTGGAGGATTCCTTCACAAAAACAAAAAAAAATAAACAAATAAAAGGCTGAATCAGTAACGAAAAATGTAAATATACAGGCTGAACTCGTCCACACTGCTACCTTTTCTTTTTTGCTCTTGTGAGGCATCCTGAGATGAAAGTGTTAGTGTTGTCTCACTAAACGCGGCTTTTCCCGCGATCCATCCGTCCGCCGTGTGACGCGGTCCGGGCCTCAGAAAGGTGGCGTCCCGCTGGGCTGGCTGTCCGACACAAGTCTCGCTTTGTTGGAGGGAAATCCTGACGGCCAACTTACTGCTGCGGCAGCCGCACTTGGAGGCGCCTCGCCCGGATGCAGGGCGCAGCCTGCGCCGCCAGAGGGCAGTGTTGTCAGGCGAAAAGACATTCTCCAGGCCAAAGAGCCTCTAACAACAGACAAAATGTATAAAAGAAACATCAACTTTTAAACTGTTATTAATTGCTACAATTTTATTTTTAATTATGCATTTTCTTTTTTCATCTAAACTTGCTGAGGTCCTCACAGTGCCCCATGGCGGCCCCCCAGGAGTCCGCGGCCCCCACTTTGAAAACCACTGCTCCAGCTAATTAATATTCACGAAATGCCTCATTATGGTAGATAATATTAAGCACTCAACAGTCACTGTGCTAGTAAACTGTACATTTACTAGAGTAACTTTTTCAGGAGTATTTTGTTACTACCCTATACTTGTATTTGGAGTAACTGTGGTCAGAACTGATTCTCTAACTTGAGTAAAATTTCTAGATACTTTACCCACTGTGAATGAAGAACAATCTCACTTTAGCCACATAATTACCAGATATCTCCACTTCTGTTTCACATGGGAAAAAAATGATTAGCAAAAAATTACATGCCTGGTTTTGCTATTCATATGAATTACTTTCAATATGGAAAAATCCACATAACTTGAGCAAAAGTAAATTAGTGCTGCTCTTACTTCAGTCTAATCACCTTTGATTGTTTTCATTCCTCTATTGAACATAGTAAATAAAGTGGTTAAATAATGTTCTCGATTTTAACTGATGGTGCTGTATTTCAGCATTAACACCACATGGTGACAGTGTGGTATTGTTTTGGACTTCTACTTTAGTATCTGAATGAATGAATTTAGAGCTAGGATTTTATTATTTTATTGCAATAAAATAAAAAAATAACTAATTAAAATGGATTGAACAGTAGTATCGGATTTGTTCATTTTTGGGGAATAAAAAGTGACTCCAAACCAAACTGAAGTAAAGTAAGAACTGCTCCTCTTGCTGATGTTCTCTCTGCGTTGAGTCACGTGATTTTCACACGTTTCGCTTTGACTGATTCTGGAAGAACCGAGATGAGCTGTGGCTGCATGAGTGGGCTTTAAAACAGACTGGGTTTGTTTTCTGACGTGTTGCATTTATCAGTATTTTCTGACGCATTGTGTCACCATCGCTTCACAATCAGCTCTTCATTATCGGCTCTGTGTTATTACTGGATGATATGGCTCCATTCATTTCCTGTCTCTGCAGCAGCTCAGACTGCAAAATCCAGGGAGGAAAATACCTCCCAGGATTTAATTTATGGTTTTCTTTAGGCTGTTTTTGTATTTGTGTCCTAATCAGATAATGATTTTTCCAGCTAAGAAATTCAGATACCCTCATTTCCAGCTTTAATGTTGTAATATTTTGGGTATTTTGGTAATTATTACCCCCCAAATAATAACAGAACATACAAAACATACACTGGGCTCTGGTCCGCCTACATACGTCGGTCTCGGTTCGATTTGAATTTGTATATGAACGCCAAGTGGACCGGGGACCGCTCCAATAACAGGAAGAACGGCATTCTGGGTAAATGCAGCCAAAATAAACGCGTTAGCCTTGCGCTAGCAGAGAGAAATGGCTCTTAGTCTTTTACCAAAAACAAACAGCAAAGTCATACGACCACTAAGATCTGATGCTACTCCACTTTTGTTTACATTTCACAAAGAAGAAAGTTGCACTCTGTGTCTTTTTCAGTGGTTTTGGTGCAGCGCCCCCAGTGGCAAGGAGGGGAACAGCTTTTTCAATTAGTTTGGTTGTTTGACTGTGCAGTGAGAAAAAGTTACTCAATAATATTTACCTGAGTACGTTGTTTTGGGTGGTTGGAAATGAAATACTTTGAGGAGTATTTTTACTATTTTGTATTTTTTACTGTTATACATTAAATGATTGATAATAACCCTGATGGTCAGTCACCCCTTGACTCTCCGTTACAGCCCCTGGCCTCTTGCATCTGTGCAGGGTTTTGTTATACAGGTTCAGCTGTGATGACGCATCATCTCCTGATTGGCTGCCTGGAAGCTGTAGGAGCTCCACCCCATTGGACCAGCAGAGAACTGCAAGCCTATCAGATGTTAATGAGACTCACCTGTTCCTATAAAAGGCTCCTGAACCATTCCTTCAATGGGACACTTCGTAAGAGGAGGTTTTGCTCTGCGGTTCCCCACCTTTGTTTGTAGTTGTCTTTGGCAATTTTGGAAACACTTTGTTATTCGCTCTGCTGAAGCAGTTTGACGTGATTGGGTTGTCTTCATAAGCTAGAAGCTAGTGTTTGGGAGGCTTGCTGCTCCCTTTGTGTGTGTTTATTTTTCTTTTAACTATTGGTTTATTTGAGTTACTTTGGACTGACTTGTTTGGGCATTTTGTAATTTACTTTGCACTTAAGCTTTCTTAAAGCTGCCTGCCCTTTTCTTTTGTTTTAATTGGGTTAAGTTGTATTGTGTCTTGGTTTTGTGAAAACTTTGTTGTTTTTTTGTAATAAATCACCTTTTTATTATCCCTTATATTCTCTGGACATTTTTATGTTACCGCCCTGAACCCCTAAACCAATAGAGGCGTAACACTCTCGTACTGATAATTGTAGTTTTATTTTGTCAATGTATATTTATTAAACTATTCTTGTGTTAAAAACAGTTAAAATTGAAAATTTCACTTGAGACAGGGAAAAACAAACAAAAAAGGTCCAGATAGGTATTCAAAAGGCAAATCTCTCCTTAATTATTAATTAAAACCCTGAAAGCTCACATGCACTAGTTAAATGGAGGCTACATGCATGGATCAATATATCTGACTAATGTAAACATCACCATATTTCTGTGAATAATTTTTGCACTGTTAATCCGTTTAAATTCAGTTTGAGTCAAAATGCAGCTGTTGTGCTCGCTGCCATGTTAAATCAAGCTTGATTCAATGTGTATCTAATTTTTTCTATTTTTATGTTTTTTAATATAACAACACTGAACCATCTGCCAGAAAAAGGAGCGCTGTATAATTTCAGTTTTTGTTTTATAATAATTGTTCCTGCAAAAAGAGCAATTTATAAGGAACCAAAAACTGGAACAAAAAAACAAAATAAAAACAGCACACATGTCCTTTTCTGTCATTCTTCATATTTAAAATGATAGTGATATAAACTTCACTGAGGCTGCACAGTGGCGCAGTGGGTAGCGCTGTTGCCTTGCAGCAAGAAGGTCCTGGGTTCGATTCCCGGCCCGGGGTCTTTCTGCACGGAGTTTGCATGTTCTCCCTGTGCATGCGTGGGTTCTCTCCGGGTTCTCCGGCTTCCTCCCACAGTCCAAAAACATGACTGTCAGGTTAATTGGCCTTCCCAAATTCTCCCTCGGTGTGAGTGTGTGGTTGTTTGTCCTGTTTGTCTCTGTGTTGCCCTGCGACAGCCTGGCGACCTGTCCAGGGTGACCCCGCCTCTCGCCCAGAACGCAGCTGGAGATAGGCACCAGCAACTCCCGACCCCGTTAGGGAGAAGGGTGACGGAAAATGGATGGATGGATGGATAAACTTCACTGCAGCTGCTGAGCGGTTTTACGTCGTTCTGCGTGTTGAGTGAAGAGAGTCGAGGAAACAAAACGGTGCAGCCAATACAGGTTAATGAGGGGGCAGCACAACAGCAGCCTGTTTGCTTTTCCACGAGAGAGAGATAGAGATGGAGGTAAAGATGGGCAGCTTGTTAGAAAACAAGAACTAAAGACACCGTAGTTTACTGCTGTCATGGTTATTGACTCAGGTTCACAATCAGCCTTGATTACAGCTAAACGTTCACATGTTGTGAACGTTTAGCTGTAACTGACACACAAAAAATGTTGTGTCAGTTTTTACCATGAACTGACTGATATATTTGTGTTTTACCTTCTGGAAAAACATAAGCTTTATTTTCCCTCCTTTGATTTCTACATATAGGAGAAATCAAGTACCTTACTTCTATGAACAGGTATGTCTATGGTCTATTCAAAACTCGTTCATCACATTTATTGGACAGTTCTGCCCATTTGAGCTGTTTTACAGCATCTTGTCAATTTAAATCCAAATAATCTGCAGCTGGCCATGTCCCCATACTCAGCGTTTACACTCACACCTGAAAATGGCTGCTAACAGATAAGCAAATATACAACCATACAGCTTGGAAAAGCAGAAGTTGAGCTTCCTGCACAATCAGCAAGAGTGAAACAAGTGGTATCTGGATGATAAGTCGACAACAAAACACTTTTTATCTTTTCCATTGTGCATCAAATATAGCGGTAACAACAGTTTGGGTTGCTAGGTAACCACACACTGTGACTTACAAATCAGGTGGTTTTGAAAACAACAAATTTTCGAGACCCCAAGAAACATTAAAGAGGACCTGTTATGAAAAATGTACTTTTTTCATGTTTTTATACTTTCAGTTGGTTCTAAACGCACTTAAAGAAAACATCCAGCCACTATTGATCAATAAGTTAATGTTTTATGAATTGTTTCAAAAATCTCATATTGAGCCGTTACCTAGCAACCCAAGCTGAACTCCAGCACATTTGGTCAGCTGGTTTTATGGCTGTATGCGCTGTACAATGGCTAATGGAAATGACAGGAATTCATTTGTTTACTTACTGTCCAGAAACAGCTTGCCTCATTTTTGTTGGTTGTGTAGAAGGCTCTACTAATGCTTTTCAAAGTGTATAAGTGCTCACCTGTAGCAGCCATTTTCATGTGAAAATGTAAACATTGCGTTGGGGGGCGTGGCCAGCAGCAGCTTATTTGGATTTAAAGTGACAAGACGTCTTAAAACTGTTCAGTCTGAAAGGAGATCAAGATGGAAATGAAGCTTAAAGGTCATTTTTAATTTATGGACAAAAAATGGTTTTGGATGTTTTCAGTAGCACTTGAGGCCCAATCAGAAGTGTAAAAAGTGAATTTTAGTAACAAATCCCCTTCAGAATAAAACCATAAAGGTTCACATTTAGTTTATGTGTTTGCAGAACGTGCACCGTGTTGTTCTGCGGTAATCTAAGCTCACTGTGCCCCGCTGGGTGCAGACAGGTTTATGTTTGACATGATTAAGCGCTCTCCCTCTGCGCGCTGACATGGCTTCCGGCTGCCCTCCTCTCCCCAGCAAATGGTTTGTTTGACAGCTTGTGGAAAACATGGTGTGCCCCCTGCTTCCCTGACTCTCCGCTCAGGGACTCGGATTTCAGATGCTCAAAGCCAATCTCACAATCCTTTTCTTCTCTTTTTTTACCTCATATTTTCTGCTGCTGCTTTGGGACATCGCCATTGGATTTCACCTCATGAGATCTCAGCCCACACCTGGTGAAACGCAAACTTCAACCTTTTTTCTCCCGTTCCCCTGAGAGTTTCCTGAGCTTCTACCCTTTTACTTTTGATTTCTGCCTTTTACAAAGATGTTTTACCTTCTGACTTCTTTTATCTGCCAGCCTGAAAAGTTCACCGACAAGTACATCAAAAGGCATTTAAACCTAAAAAAAATAGACTCCTGTGATGTCGCCTACATTTGTGTTGCTTCAACTATAAATGGAGGAGAACAAACTGGATGCTGCAATTAAATAAGAAAATCAGTGACTGGATATTCTGAAGTTGCCCTTTACTCCTATAATGTTGCAAATCTAAAAACGAAGTTAGTAACTGAACTTTAAAGGTTAACATCCCTGATGCCTTCATCATGAGCTGAAAGATTATCGTTTTTACAAATCAATCATCAGTCAACAAAATTTGGAAATACCATTTCGAATCAATTTCTGCAAAAATAACGACAAATAAATAAAAATATAACATAAAATAAGTGCACAAGCAAAACAAGCTAAAAATGTTTCGCCTGAGCTTCCATAAATGCAAGTTTTTCTGTGGATTTAAGGATAAAATTCAGAAAAATGTTTCCAGACATTTGGTGACACTCGCTGTGTTTTCATTTCAAATCTGTGCAAAACTTTATTTTTCCACTAATATTGGCAAAACACAAAATCCCAGAAGCTGTTTTTCCATTAAATAAGAAATGTGACGGAGCGCCATCTCCCTCCAACCACTTCCTGGTGTCATCTTCGTCATTTCTGCCAGTAGTAACTTCCTGTTGTTGATCATGTGACTAATGTGACACAAAAAGTGTTAAACCAGTTTGATAAATCTCACTGGTTTATGGCCAAATAAAATCCCACCTCATCCTAGTTGCAACAATTTTTTTCAAAACTGAACTAAACTAAAGTTTCTGTGTTTATTTGTGGAATTATTCTGAGGTCAAGGTTCTGACCTCTGGGGTAAATGGAGTCTGTCAGACTACAGAGAATAATCAATATGAAACCAACGTTGCCAGTAGCAACATGGAAAGGTGGCAAAGATGCAATTTTATGCTTAAAGTGCAAGAATTAAAAAAAAACAACCAGTTAACACGTGTACATATTTAAAGGTGATCTATTGTTAGAATAGGTCAAAGGTCTACACAAAACATAATTATTACACTTTTTGATAAAATCATTCTCAGATAATAAGTTTATAATCTGCTCAGTTCTGCCTGTTTTCAGCTGCTTTAGAGCGTCATGTCACTTTAAATCCAGATATTCTGCTGCTGGCCAAGCCTCCAGCTCAACGTTTACCATCACATGTGAAAATGGCTGCAAACAGATCCACAACCAGACAAGTGTACGTCTTTGAAAAGCAGAAGTGGAGCCTCCTTCACAGCCAACAAGAATGCAGTAAGTGGTTTCTGGACGGTATGTCAACAACCAAACACTTTTCTTTTCCAGCAGCCATTGAGAATATATGGGAGTGAAACCAGCTGACCAAACATTCTTTACATCTATTTGGGTTGCTAGGTAACCAACTTGTGTTGCCAGGTAACGGCGCAGTGCTGTCTTGTTTGTGTCGTTATATTCCGGATGTTTTCTAAATGTCTCATTGTCCAGACACCAAAAACTTCAACTTACTGCCAAAACAAAAAACTGCTTCTATAACTAATAAAAACTAGAACTAACATTAACTAATAACTCACAAAAGGCAGAAAACGCACTCTAAAAACTAATTAAAACTGAATTAGAAAAGCAGAAAGTCACAACAAAATAAAGCGAAACTAAAATGAAAAACTCCAAACTAGGACAACCATCACACAAACAGACATTTTATTAATTCATAAAACTTTTTCACCCTTCTCTGTCATGCAAAAATAAAAACGGAATATGAACAAAAATAATCTGAAGAGATTAATCAGATTAATCATGATTAATTGATAATTGAAGTAATTGTTAACTAATTTAGTAATCGATTAACTGGAGTATACAGACTCATAAAAGTACATTAAGAACAGAAATGAAGCCAGAACTAGAGAAAATAAATATATATTTTACATTTAAGATAAAAAAAAACTCGTCTGCTAAAAATCTTATAGTTTCTTAAATAAACAGATATATCTGTGATTGAACAATAATCTATACGTAACATCGAATGACGAGTAAAAACAATGATCTTTTATGTTATTGTTCTATTATATAGGATTTCTTTGTGTCATTGTTTCGGTGGAAGAAAATTAACTTGCTGTGTGTGAAATAATTTGTGGGCCTTGCAGAAAGTACCGGGTGAAATGGGAACATGGAAGCAGAAGAATCTGAAAGCGAGCAGTGAAAAAGAGGAACAGCGAGCGCCAATCGAGAGAAAACAGCCAAAACCACTTAATGGCAGCAAGATAAAGCCGAGAACACGGACAAAAGAGAGCGGCTTGTTTTCCCTGGCCGAGAGACAATGGCACGACGCAGCCCGCTTTAAATTTTTATGAGCACAAGGTGCTTCAATGACTGTTTTAATTAAACATTAATTCATCTTATTAGAACTTAAATTGGACGGTCTCTGCAGTAGAATGCACGTTTTTTGCGTTTTATTTTTTTTTCCCTGGGTTTTTCTGCTGCTAGAGGCCAAAGGCAATCAGGCTTTCTGCGGCAGCCAGAGGCAGATTAATCTAGCAGAGCCTCCAGAGTGCAGGATCCATTAGACTGTATCAGGACCAGGCAGCAAAAGTCACACTGCTGGGCTTCTTTTGGCCGCTTTGCTTTGGAGGATTGGCGGGTTTTGCTTTTTATTTGCCTGCTCTGCTGTCGGGGTTAAGCCAGAAACACCAAACCAAGACACACAGTTTATATTTCAGATGCAAACATCTATATGCACCTCCAGAAAACCCCAAGAGGGAAAAATAAAAAGAATATCTGAACCTCGTCCCTTCAGATGGAAGCAGAGGAATGTAGCAGATTAAATCAATCAAGTAATTAATCACTTTTATTTGTTTGCATGAAATTGTTCAAATTGTAAGTTTTAGTTCAAATATCTAAGATAAAACTAACTTATAAGTAACTTTTCAACAACATGTAGGAGCTTGTTTTCAGTCAATAATGCCTCAGTATTAAAAAGTTTTAGATTATTTCACTGTTAACATGCACAGTCCACGGGCCGTTACCTAGCAACCCAAGAGGATCTCCAGCATGTGTGGTCAGCTGTTGTCACTGCAAAAAACATAAAATCTTACCAAGTATTTTTTGTCTAGTTTGTAGTGCAAATATCTTAGTTCACTTGAAATAAGACAAAAACTAAATTACAAATAACTTTACAACAAAATGTGAGCTTGTTTTCAGTCAGCAGTTCATTAATATTGATGAAAAAGTTCCAGTTCCACTGGCAGGTTACTTTGTTTTATAATTTATAACAACACATTTTCCAAGTGATAAGTGAAATAGGTTCAAAATTCTGAGATTATGACTTTAATTTCAGAATCCAGATTTTTTATTTTTTCTCAGACTTTTCTTAAACTTTTTTTTTTCAGTGGCTCTAATCCTCTTTCATTCTTCTGATTGCCTTAATATGTGTCAATATTTTGTTTTTTTACTAAACACTTCTGCAGACAGTAACTACACTGTAAAAAATGTAGTTTTCTGGAGTTTCTTCCATTTGTGAGATAAATAGATGAGGTTTCTCTGACAGACACGGCGTCCATTTGAAATCCCTCTGCCTTCCAGTCGCTGGCCGCTCTGCCTCCTCTCTGCACCTCTGACTTTCTAAAAGCTTTCTTTCTCTCCATCCAGTCACATTTCTTCATCCTATCTCTTCCCCAGACCATCCACTGGATTTTCACTCTTCTGGGAAGTTACTCGCGTCAAAACCCGGCCAGCTGCAATCTGGAAACACTGGCGAACAGAGACGGAGACTCACATAAAGGCCAGGTTTTCCTCCACGATAAAAGACCGCTTGTGCCTCTGATCTGATACCATCCAACTTGACCTATAAATGTACTTGAGAAAGAAACGTATCTTGTCGTCTGGAGAGGCTGCGTTGCCAGATATGAGTTTAAACCTCCCTGCAGGGACAGAAATTTAAATCTGACATTAGGACCTCGGTGAGATAGAAGCGATGTCGCTTCGTATTTGGCATTTAGTGTCTGAACAATGCAAAGCATCAGCAGGGGAGGAAGCAAGGCATTTCTGAATCATCTACTGGAAACAAAATAGAATGAATGAGTAATACATTTATGTTAATTGGTGAATGTTTTGGGGATTGCTAATGAATGTTTTCTGAATCAAATGGAAAACCTTTTATCAAAGCAGATTTTTCTTAGTACGTTTTGTTTTAGCTCTAATAATTATTAAATTATTTTGGTCACAAATTAAATCACACAATTACCCATTAACAAGGTAGTTCAGCTCTTACTTGTTTTGCTCTACTTGGTGTTATTACTTTGCATAATAAAATAAAAATAACGATAAACTCCTGTAAACACGCTTGGATTGCTGTTGCAGTCTGACACAGTAAAAATTATTCAACTTAAACTACTACACATTATTTTCCTTGTACATCAACAAATTTAATTTCCGGGGACTTAAGGACTTAAACGTTTATTTTAGTAATCAATTAATCAATTGTTCTGACGATTAATCGATTAATCTGATAAAGAATTTTTTTTGTTTTCGTTTGCCTCATTTCTAGAACTTTAGAAATACATTAAAGATTCAAATAAACAATTAAATTCCTGTTTTTAATAAGAAAATAAACATTTTATTGCCTGAAGATCAATTTCATATAATTTCTTTAGTGAATTTGAACCAAGTGAATCTGAAACGGAAAACACAAAATTTTATCAAGAATTTTTGTTTCAGTTTTTAGAGAAAATATCTAAAACTAAATATCTTAGTTTTCCCTTACTTTAAATGTACTAACTTAAACTTTTCTTTTTTTTCTGTCATGCAAAAATCCCAGAATCTGAACAAAAATAGATAATCTGAAGCGATTAATGTGATCACTCATGATTGATCGATTGTTGAAATGATTGTCAACTAATTTAGCAATAGATCAATTGATTGACTGAAGTATGCAGACTTAAAAATACATATTCAGAGCAGAAATTAAGCCAGAACTAAACAAAATGAATATGCATTTTGCATTTGTATAAAGGAATCTCTGAATTTAGTTGTTTTCATTTTACTTTTTGTATCCCAGCTCAAACAGTCCAAAGATAGTTTTTCATTTATGATCAACCTGGTGTTCAAATGTATCAGAAGGAGCGATAGTTAGAAAATCCGAGACAGACTTTCATGTTTTTCTGAGATAAAACTCCCTTTCATACCTCAGTAAACAGGATTCAGTGCCTCATCCTCCCAGCGGTACATGCAGCGCCTGGGAGTAAAAAGCAATGTTCCTCCCCGCATCTCAGGTAGACACAAGACAGCCAGCAGCACATGAAGCTTATGAGCCGAGAGTCACTGAACTGAGAGACGGAGGAGCAGCAAACGTCTGAAAATGACTGTTTTGGTTTTCTTTGCTGTCCTTAACGGTGACCCGTACTAAGTCAATGGACGAAACGAAACATGTTCATTATATTTTTTGCTCAAAACAAAACATACAGCTGTAAAACCAGCTAACCAAACATTCTGGAACTCCACTTGGGTTGCTAGGTAACAGGTGGAGTTCTGCTGGGGTTGCCAGGTAACAGGCTGGGCCCTTCACCAGGTGAAGGGTCAGTAATTTGTGACTTTACATTCCAGAGATTTCTGAAGTCACTTTTTTTTTTTAGACTCCAAAAAATATTAACTTATTGTCAAAAACTGATGGTTGATATATTTTTTCAAGCACTTAGGTTGTTAGAAGCAGAAGAAACCCAAAATTATTATGCAAAATACAAATTTTGCATAATAATTTTACCTCTTCTCCCAATCATCTTAACTTTACACAGGCACCAAAAGTTTGCATTTTGTTCAGATAACTGGAGCTATTCTGAATTTACTTTATATATTTTTTCAGGCAAAAATTACTTCTAAAATCCAGTAAGGCTTAACTCTGATTTATCTGCTATCATGTCAATCTGTGGTATTCAATTTAGTTCAATTTGGTTCAATTTAAAGTATGAAAGATAATAAATCCCAAAGGGAAGTTAAATCTTTTACGTCATGCTGTCCATGGCTTCCTGTGGGAGTACAGTCTTTTCTCTTCAGTCCAGTTTGTTGTCCACATGAACATTGAGTTATTTCTTCTGCCATGATGATAAACAGTGTTTGTCATTTTGTCAAAGAGTCACCAAAACCCATCCAGCATTTATCAGCTCGCCTGTTTCTTCTCTGGTTAACATAACAGTTAAATCAGAAAAATTCTCATTTGCGTTACTCTGGCAACCTTTCATGCTACTGTTAGTGTCATAACAGGTTTCTGTGATGAATCCGATTGCTTTTCCTTAAACACAATGGTGTCCCTTAGCAAGTCCATTAGCGTCATTTGTGGGTAAGAGTCTTTTCTCACAACTGTTTTTATTTCGACACATTGTGGATGTATGTAGATTTCTTCTGTTGTTCTGGTCTTGTTAGCATCTAGTTAATGTCTTAATTTTACTGTCAGGTTTTACCACTGGACATGACAAAGACACTTTTCACATTTTGCATGTTTTTGTAATTTCATTTGGTTCTCTACTGCTTCTAAATTCAGTTCCTAAATTATTTTTTTGGCAATAAGTTCATGGGTTTTTTTTTGTCTCTGGAAAATGAGCTGTTTCAAAAACCTCCAGAATGTTAACAAATCAGCATGCACCGTTACCTAGCAACCTCAACTGCATTCCGCCCATTACCTAGCAACTCAAGCTTAGCTGCAGCACTTTTGTTCAGCTGGTCTTACTGCTGTACAATGGCTGCTGGAAAAGACAAGTGTTTTGTTGCTGACCTACCATCCAGAAACCACTTGCTGCATTTTTGTCATTTGTGCAGGAGGCTCCACTTTTGCTTTTTAAAGATGTATGGTTGTATTTTTGCTCATCTTTTTGCTGATGTTTTCACATGCGAGTGTAAACGTTGTGTTGGTGGGCGTGGCCATAAGCTTATTTGGATTTAAAATGAAAAGACACCCTAAAACAGACCAGTAGGGAAAAACAGACTAGACTAAAATCTCAGTAACTAATAAGAACTTTGAGTAAAAAATGTAATTAACATGTTGGTGTGCAGCCCATAAGCCTATGGGACTGTTTTTAGAGAAGCATTCGTAGAGTCTCCTGCACAAATAACAAGAATGCAGCAACTGGTTTCTGGATGGTAAGTCAATCACAAAACCCCTGTATTTTCCAGCAGCCATTGTACAGTGGCAAAACCAGCTGACCAAATGTGCTCAGCTTGGGTTGCTAGGTAACCATGCAGTGCCCATCCACTGAAATCTAACAGTCTGGAGGAATTTGAAATGGTTCATTTTCCAGACACCAAAACACATGAACTTATTAGCCATAACATGGCGCTTTGGCTGTTTTTAAACCCAAATATAAATATATTTGGACCTTTTATGCAAATTTTGCATAATACTGCAAATTTAAACTGTGAAAAATTCCCTAAATAAAAATGCTTCACTCTTATTGGGTTCATCTGTGGTTCATCTGCTTTTAACTGGACGGATCACTGAGTGGAACAAACTACCCCTCGGCTGTGAGTGTTTTGTGTGTTTCTCTCCAAACTCTCCTTCACTCTCCCTCCCTCATCTCACCCCAAAAACCTCACATTTTCTCTGCCAGAAGCTCCCAAGCATGATAAACATTGTTTCTGAGTTGTTATGGCAGCCATTTTTGTATTTTGTTATGTTTCTCCCCCTGGACGTGTGCACAATCTGCCTGTCGTTTAAGGTAAACGTGTTAATGTGCAGCCATGGGTAAGGTGTGTGATCTTTTCCAGTTGTTATGGTTAATATGTTCTGCTGTCTAAATTATGTTTTTGCTTATTACTGAAACCTGTGCTCAGCTTCTGTATCCTGACCTTTTCCACTCAAAATTATTTCAACAATGCAGACTGTGTCCTGGCAATAACAATTACAGACTAACTCTAAACGAACTCCAAGGGTGTAAATCAATGAGGCAAAGAAAATATTTAGCTCTGTTTGCAACCTTCACATCTGACCTTTACCTGTGATCTTTTAATATTATTCACAAAAAAATGTTCCAGTTCTCTGCCGTCTCGTTTCTCTGCCAAATTTACCGTCTACATTTGTAATCTTTCTATTCTTATCCCTCTTTAAACATTCAGTGCCTTTAACCATGTCACTGTGACTCAGTGAAGGGCATAGCACAAGGATAAACTGTGCCAATAATCTTATAAAGACAGAAGAAAACGAAAAACAGAGACAAATTTGCAGGATTTTATACGGGAAGCTAATAAAACCATGTAAAATACATACTAAACACTTAAATTTTGTCACAATGCATCATATTCTAAGTAAATTAATAAAACTTCTGAGTTAATTGCATGTTTTTTTTCAGCATGTGGATAAATAGTAGAATAAAAAATAACAATTTGACCAAATGGATGTGTTTGGCACAGAGGAAGAGCTGCTTCTACAAGAAATTATTGGTTAAAAATAAAATATTTTCTTATTTGTTCTTGGTGCTGGAACTCCGGTTGCTAGGTGACGGGTGGAATGCTGTTTCGGTAACGGGCCTGGATTCCGCCGGGGTCACTAGGTCAGGGCAGTGCGTAGAGATTTGTGACGTCACTTTTGGAAGTGTTTTTGAAATGGCTCATTTTTCAGACGCCACAAAAAAACCTTGTTGTTTTTAGAAGCAGCAGAAACACAAACTTTAGCACAAATATGTGAAAACTGTGATTCTTTTTAGGCGTTACTTACACTGTAAAAACATTTTAACTATATTATTAATACCGTAATCGGACAAAAGATTTCTTATTTTATGCTATTTCAACAATATTAAAGATGCAAATGAACAACTAAATTTCAGTGGAAATAAAACATTTTCATCAATAATAATGAATCAAAACAAGCTACTAAATCTGTTTTTAGTTTTGTCATTTTTCAAGTGTGCTAAAATATTTGCAATATAAACTATATAAAAGTCAATAAACTAGACCAAAAGTACTTGGTAAGACTTTTAGTTTTTACAGTGAAGAATTAGCATTTATCTTAAATACAAAATGTTTTCAGTTTTGTCTTTATTTCTGCTTTATTGATACACAGTTTTTTCATCAATTGGCCTTTTATAGGTTTATATTCCAATTAATGATTAACTTTTTTATTACTAGTTTACAATTATTTCAACAATCAATAAATCATTATTAATGCCATTAATTTTAGTTCCTTTTGACAGTTAAACTCTATTTCTGTTGGGTTTTTGCTATAATGTCCCAATAGATGAACTGAAATAATTAAAGGGGCAGAAATATTTTCAGCAAGGCATCATTTTCTAAACAAGAAACATGTTTGATGTATCTGTATGGAAATATTTGGAAATATTTGAATGTATCTGTATTTGTTTTGCTTTTTGTCGCCCAGCTCAAACAATTGAAGGAAGTTTTTGTGTTCTGTGTTTGAATGGAGTGGAAATGTGAAACAGTTGTTTGGTTTCTTTAATATTTCATCCCCTGTGTGTCTCTGAGTCAGGCTGGGATATAAATCGGCGACACAGGAGGACTGCGTTGGAGAAGTCATATCTATACATTAACCAAAATGTCAGCAAGTCATGCACAGCACTCAAATCTGCATAATTTATGTACTGTGTGTTGATGTCATCCCAACCTTGGATATGGATATAAAATCTGTTTTTTTCTCAGATGAAGCGTAGAAACGTATTTGTGTTTTTTGCACAAGGAGAAAAAGGATCTTTTAGTGGGAAGTGAAAGATAAATATGTTTCATTTGAGAGTTGGTTTGATTTATTTTAGCTACACATTCCTGAAAGTTTTCCTAAAAATAACTTAAAGTAACTGCATAATGATTAAATCCTTTTACTCTGCAGAAACAAAATCAAATTTCAAACTGAAATCCTTAAAAATACTCGAGTTAAATTTTATATCTTGCATTTTGCTTGTAGAAGAGCCAGAATGTTTTATGTTTACAGTAAATCATCATTTTTCATGGCGAACCGATTCTTGAACTTGCTTGAGCGCTCAGTGCATCGACAGCAGAACAAAACAACAAAACAACCTGCGAAACATCCGAACACCTTCTGCTTTTCAAAGCTCACAAATTGGCTGAAAACTCAATTTTCCAGGTTCAGAAAGGTTGTTTTTCCTCGTCAGCATATTTAAATAAACATGCTGAAACAAAACTTAACATTTAAAGGCATTAAAGCAGAAAATGAGACTTTGTTTAAAGCATTCATCCGTTTTACCTCTCATCCTCTCATAAATAACATAAATTCAACTCTGGAAGAAACAACCACGTAAAATGACCAGTTTCTCTTACAGTGAAATGAACATCTGTGAGCTGCATGTCCCCAAAATTCAAAGCAGAAATTTAGCTGAAAATGAAAAACGGTAAAAATAAATAATAATTAAATAATGCCAAGAAAACAAGTTAATGTTAGTTTCTAAACAATAATAGTCATGATTTTACTCAGGAAGAGTTCAGAAACCAGCAATAACACTCAGGTTTTCAGTGCAGCGGCTCTTAGTTTTCTGCATCTTTATGTGATTCTTGAATTCTTGAATATTAGCCCATATTTTTATTTATTTGGACCAAAACAGTCACCCCACACTGTTTGGGTTGTTGATTTTCTGTCTGTGTGAAATGAATGAATCAAATCATTTGAATCTGGATGCCTCCGTTTGGGTTTCGCCTGTTGTGTCTTATTGCCCTTCAGCGCCGCTATCAGCAGCTCCTCCGATCCGTTTCTGCGTCTGTTTGCGCCGCTGTCACTCACTCTGTTTACGCTCCGCTGTGGCCTTGCTCCTCACGCTCGCCGAGAAGTGACAGGCCCCATCTTCTGAGGTTAAATGCGTCGTGACCTTTCGGTTGTCCTGCTCCAGACGGCCGGATGTTACCGGCAGCGGTTTCCACGTCGAAGCTGATCTACAGCGACAGGCCGGTTTGGGTTCATGTTTTCTTACCGTCTTTGGAATAAAATTAAGATTTTATTGAACAAACAACCGAAATGCTGGAACTGGAAGAAGATGTAGAGATGATATCTTGAACGTCTGAGCAGGTCAGTTTAGTTTCTGTGTTCCTGGTTGGTTTGCATCATAGACATATATATATATATATAGTATAGCATGTACATAGATCTATATATGTGTTTAATTAATACATAGTTATTTATTAATTAAAATGAAATAATTCATGTATAATTTTTTTATTGAAATAAATACTGAAAAGTCAAATATGTGCCAGAAAAAAAACACAGAAATTTAATCTAAAAACTTTCTACAAATAACTTAAAAATGTCTGAATTTCAGAAGAAGAAAATATTTTTACTTTGGAAATTTTCTGTTTCAAAAGTGGAAACTTAGCTTGAAAAAACTTTTTAATTTTAGATTTATTTCAGAAACTTTCTGGAAAAAAAATGAGCAGATTTCAGTTTCAGAAGTCAGATTTAATTGTAAAAATAATGAGTAATTTAATTAATAAAAATGAATGAAAATCACTCACTAGTTTCCTTCCAATTCATAAAAAAGTCCAGATAAATCCACCAAAGTTTAGGGTTGTGATATAACGAAGTGTGAATATTACAAGGTATTTTACTCTGTTGGCTGTTTTAATCCAACACTTAATAATTCATATCAGTTTATTGTTTTCTGTGCTAAAGCTACAGTAACATACATGTGTCTGTTTTACATCCAGCTGACGTTTGGAAAAGCAAACAGAGATGAGAAGGCATATTGATTTTCACAACATATTATTTCATCTTTTATTTATTCATAATTTTTATTTCTTCTAAAAACAGATTCATCCAGTCCTCTCAACACATTTTAAACATAATAATAATAATAATAATAATAATAATAATAATAATAATAATAATAATAATAACTTAACCCAAAATGAACTGAATCTGGTGAATGAGCCTCTTATGGTCCGTCGTTTTCAGGGCTTCCAAGAATGTGATTTAAATCAAACTTTTCCTGCAAGTCCATCCAATCTGCCAATAACATTTTCCCACATGAACACATTAATCAACAAGCACATAAAAAACCCATTAAAATCAATATTTTCTGTTTATGTTATGTCAATGTGACCGGGTTCTGCTCCTTCAGCGTTATTGTTGTAGCTACAACATGTAGACACCTCAGCCCAGCACTTTTATTTTTATGCAAATGAAGCGTTTTTTGTCTCGCTTATTATTTTTACTCTGGCACAGAGAAATATGGGAGCAACAGCAGAGAGACGGAGAGAAGACAGACATTTTAATGGCTTTACATCTCTGCAGGTTTCAGTCCAGTTGCTTCAGGTTTGCTTTTTTTCCACAGTGTCACAAAAGATCCTTTCACAATAGTTCCCATCATCCAGAAAAACTGTTTTTGATGGATAAATTAGATTTTTTTTTGGATGTTAGTCTGTTGTAGGTTCCTCCTTTCTTCTGAAAGATGCATGCTTCAGTCTTTAAGATGGCTTTCCTGCATGTTTTCTAACAAATCTGCCAAATAAAATAACCTGTTATCATCCGAACCTCTTTGGAAGATGAAGATTTTAAATCTAAACGTGTCAACAAAGATGCAGTTTCCATAATTCAATTCATAAACTCATAGTAATATATTTTTGACATTTATAATTATGGGTTACAGCTAAAGAAACCCCCAAAACTCCCTTCCTCAATAGAAATAAATACTATATAAGATGAATAGAGTGATTTTTTAAAAATAAATGTTTTGTTATGGCCTTGATGGAAAGTTCACTGCAAAAACACAAAATCTTACTATGTCCTGTCCACTTAAAATAAAACAAAAATAACTAACAAGCAGCTTTTCAGCAAAATGTTTTAGCTTATTTTAATTAAATAATTACAGGATATTGATCAAAATTGTTCCACTGGCAGATTTATTCATTCAAATCATGGGAATATGAATTATAAAATCAAACCATTAAAATTATAGTTTTACTTTTTATTTTTTCAACATAAAAAGAATTACTGACGAGCTCTTATATCTTGCTGAAAAGTTACTTTTAAGCTATTTTTGTCTTACTGAATTAGAAACTAGACAGAAAATATTGTGCAGCATTTTTGCAGTGTCCTCAGATGTGTTATCTTTCTTTCAATGAATCTCCCAGGATCTGAAGGAAGAGTAGAAAATTAAACCTCCTAAAGGTCGATAGTCGGTGATGATTTGTGGCGCCGTTTCAGGTTCAGTGGGTTTCATCAAGTCCAAAGTCAGCAGCACACCCAGGAAGTTTAAGATCTTCATCCTCCCCTATACTGACAAACTGTATCGAGACACCAGAAACTTGGTGCTGGTCCAAAACGGCACCAAATCTGCTGCAACCACCACATAGATACCGGGATCAATACGACAATACGAGGGTTAGCTTAGAACTAACTGCTGAAAGCTAACCGTGTGATCATTACAGGAGATCACCGGGTTAGCTTAGAGCTAGCTGCTGCAAGCTAACCGTGTGATCATTACAGGAGATCACCGGGTTAGCTTAGAGCTAGCTGCTAAATATTTAGCAAGCTAAATATTTAGTTAGCAATCAAAATATTAAGCCTTAAGCTTCAATCTGAATAATTAGTAGTTAGTAAAAAGCTAAATATTTAGCCTGATAAACTTATAGTATTAAGAGAATAAAGTGATGATGTTAAGACTTTATTGTCGTAATGTTTTGTAAATGGATTTGTTTAGTGTGTCCCTGATGCTGCGGCTTCGGCTCGACAAGAGGAGGAGATGCATTTGGGGTTTTCTTTGACTCTCAGCCAGAATCATCAGAACTAAGAAAAATAAATGCTGGAAAAATATATTTAATCTCAGAGCGCTGCAGAAATTCTTACTGCAATAAATCTGTTTCACATATATGATGTGCACCATGAGAACTGTTGATAGAAAAAAAGTTCATTTCTACCCCAACAATACCTGAAATTTTCAGATTTATTTTAAAATTTTAGAAAAAAAAAAGAAAATGTTTGAAAAGTTTGAGGGTGAAAAGTCAAACATTTTTTACTTTTGGGAATTTTTGTGTTTCATAAGTGGAAAATTTGCAAAAAGAAAAAAAAATTCAAATTTTTAATTTAATGTAAAATTTAAAATGTTTTTTTTTTTCAAGTTGAAAATTTCAAACTTTTGAAACTCAGAAAATTAAAACAAGTCAATAATAACATAGCATTACCATGGTTAATATTGCTGATATTAACCAGGATATCAGAGATTAATATTCTGTTGAGTTATTTGGCAGAAATTTACTGATTTTCTTTGCCATCATGTCTCCTAGTGATCAATGACTCAAGTCAAACATCTGCTGGAAGAAAATGTGAAATTTTGAGATCAAATATTTTTTTGACTTCTGAAGTCAACAAAAATCTTTTAGAAAATTTCTATAGTTAATCTCAAAATTTACAAGTTTTTTTTTTTTTCAAACTCAGACATTTCCATGTTTTTCTTCTACATTTTGGAGACAAATCCAAAAGTTTCTGAGTTGTTTGGTGGAATTTGCTCCTATAATCCCTAATATTCCATGAATTGAATTACAGAAGCTGTAATCTTCTGAAACTAGTTTCTGTTTCCCTAAAAGCTCCTTCTGCACTTCATGAGCTTCTGGAAAGCCTGCTTGAAGTCGTCATTGAACGCCGTGTAGATGACGGGGTTGATGAGCGAGTTCAGGTATCCCAGCCAGGTGAAGAGGTCGAACAGAACCGGACTGAACCAGCACGTGGTGCAGATGGCGTTGACCAGCGTGCTGACGAAGAACGGCAGCCAGCAGACGATGAAGGCGCCCAGGATGATGCCCAGCGTCTTGGTCGCTTTGCGCTCCCGCGCCGCGCACAGGCGCTTCCTCTCCAGCACGCTGTCCGCCAGCTTCACCTTCACGCTGTTCATGAACACAGGTGAGCCTCCGCCTCCACCTCCACCTGTGTTCCCAGCGTGCAGGTGCGCGTCCTGGTGGGAGGCGGAGTTCAGGGAGCAGAGCGAAGACCCCGCGGAGGTCTGGATGAGCTGCGCCGTGGTGAAGCGCTTCCCGGAAGCCGGCGTCTTGAAGATGCGTGAGCGCGCCGCAACGTAGATCCTCCCGTAGAGGATGACGAGAAGCACAGTGGGAACGTAGAAGGCACCGAAGGTGGAGTACAGGGTGTAGGAGATCTTCTCCGTGTTCACCACGCACTCCGTCAGCTCGCCCTGCGCTTTGGCCTGCCGCCAGAAGAGCGGCGGTATGGAGATGGAAATGGAGATCACCCAAACGACCGCCACCATCATGGCCGCCCTGCGCATCGTGCGGTGCTTGGAGTACTCCAGCGCGTCCGTGATGGCCCAGTAGCGGTCCAGCGCGATGACGCACAGGTGCAAAATGGAGGCGGTGCAGAAGGTGATGTCAGAGGAGAGCCAGATGTCGCAAACGATCTGACCGAGCGACCATGTTTTGGTGACGGTGTAGACGATGCTGATCGGCATCACCAGGATGGACACCAGCAGGTCCGTGATGGCCAGAGACCCGATCAGGAAGTTGGCCGGCGTGTGGAGCTTCCTGGTCAGGAAGATGGTGGCTATGACGAAGGCGTTGGAGAGCGCGGTTACCAAGGTAACGACGCCTAGCAGCGCGTAGAGGGAGACCTGCAGGCTGAGCAGCGTGGCCTCGGTCCACGGCTCCGCGGTCGCGTTGTTTTCCGTGACGTTTTCCATGATTTCAGTTCATAACGAGATCCAGAGGAGAATCGAATAATATTTTTAAAAAGAACTGGTTCAGAACACATCAGATCTGTCAGCATCTCGAATCATAAATACTTTCCCCACATCGACCCGGAAGTTATCGCGATAAGCGGTAATATTGTTGTTTTGACGTCATTTTCAAGTAAAGGCATAATAATCTAAAATAAATAATAAATATCGTTATCTAATGAACATTTAACACTGGAACAGAAAGACATTTTAAATATCCAAAATAAATACATAAAAATATCAAAATCATCCAGATTTATTAACTCTTATACTTTATATAATAATTGTTTTATATTTACTGTTTGTTCTGATTGTATTTATTGACTAAATGTGTCTAATTACATCATTAAACCTTGTTTTGTTTAACTTTTAAACTAACATATTCCGTCCGCTTCTTATTCATTTTCAAACTTGTTGACTATCTGATGTGTTTATTATGTTTTTAAGCTCTAATATCGCTGAAATGTGCAACACAAACCAACTTGATTGACTGTTTGATTAATAAAAATGTTAATTATTGTGTATTTTCCCAACCAAATCAATTAGTACATTTCAAAATTTCCGTTTGGCTTCATCATTGAGGTTAAATTCTAATCCATCAGGTCGTTACATGGTCATAATTTCCAATTTATCAGCCATAAATCCGTTTCTCCTCTTCAACAAAACCCAGAATTAGATGTAGGAAGATGATGACACTTGTTTCACTTTCATCTTTTTTTTTTTTTTTCCTGATTTTAGGTCCATATATTAGACTTTTTCTACGACGCTTTGAAGACAAAAACATCAGAGTTGCATGATTAATGTGAGAACTGTTTCGGTTACAGAGTCTCTTCAGTGTCCGCTGGGATTCTGGGCCATTATGCACAACTTCGCTGGAACGAGATGATAAAAAAAGGTTTTCTTTCAGTTTCCCGGAGTAAAATGTTTGTCCATTAATTTCTCCTCTTCACTGCACTGATTATCCGGGAAAGTTTCAGCCGTGGCGTCCGTTGGGATTACGACATTTACAGTGACTTTAATCCAGCGATGCATTAATCTTCTATATGAAACAAGCAGAAAAAAAGATATTAGACATTGTTTCCTTTTCCTATTGTGTGTGTATTTCTTTGAATACACACAGAAATAAACTGAATACAGAAGCATTTGTTAGTTGACAAGTAAAATAAATGGCATTTTTAGATCAATAAGAAGCAATTTTGGTTACATTTATTTTTCAATTAATCTATGAATATTTATTATTGGGCTGCACAGTGGCGCAGTGGGTAGCGCTGTTGCCTTGCAGCAAGAAGGTCCTGGGTTCGATTCCCGGCCTGGGGTCTTTCTGCACGGAGTTTGCATGTTCTCCCTGTGCATGCTGGGTTCTCTCCGGGTTCTCCGGCTTCCTCCCACAGTCCAAAAACATGACTGTCAGGTTAATTGGCCTTCCCAAATTCTCCCTAGGTGTGAGTGTGTGTGTGTGTGTGTGTGGTTGTTTGTCCTGTTTGTCTCTCTGTGTTGCCCTGCGACAGACTGGCGACCGGTCCAGGGTGACCCCGCCTCTCGCCCGGAACTCAGCTGGAGAGGAACCAGCAACTCCCGACCCCGTTAGGGAGAAGGGTGACGGAAAATGGATGGATGGATGGATGGAATATTTATTATTATTGTTCAAATAAATAAACTGGTACTAAGTCAGAAACTTGCAAAGAAAAAAGCAGAAATTCTGAGAATAAAAACTCAAAAAAATTGTGAGTTAAATTCTTAGTTTAAATAGTCAGACATTTGCAAGATTATTTTTATTTCGAGATTAATCTGAAATATTTTAGAAAAAAATGTGGAAATTTGAGTGTGAAATGTAAAAAAAAATTCAATATTTTTTATTTTACCTTTTTAGAACAATCTGAGAAATCTTTAGAAAATTTTGGAAATTTTTATTTTAATGTAAATTGAAAAAAACATGAAATTTTCAGTTTGAAAATGTACAAATTTCCATAAAAATTTTTTCAGAAATTTTCAAAACAATCTCAATTTTTCATTTTAGAAGAAAACAGATGAACTTCTGAGTTTGAAATGTCAAATTTGCAGGAAAAAAACAGAAATTTTGAGAAAAATCGTATATTTAGCAGCTCAAACTCACAAAATGAATGTGTTTAATTACATTTTTGAATAGTAAGTCAACAACGAAGCAGCAGTTAAGAAAAACCAGCCCACTGAAGGTGCACGAGTTCCACGGGGGTTGTTAGGTAACGGGCTGGGGTTGCTAGGCAACGGCGCAGTGCCTTTGCAATGTGACTAAGCATGTTGTAAGTGAAATAATCTGCCAGTGAAATCAGTAAGTTCTCCCTCAATATTAAGGAATTATTGATTTAAAACAAGCTCCTATTTTTTGGTGAAAAGTTTCCTGTACGTTAGTTTTGTCTTATTCCAAGTGAACTAAGATGTTAGCGCTAAAAACTGGACAAAAATACTTAGAAAGATTTAGTGTGTCTGCAGATGTAGAAATCATAAATTCAAAGCCACCTCAGACCATAAATAAAGAAAAGACTCTGTCCTGCTCCCAGTTTGCTCCGTGGCATTTAAATGGCTGCTGGTTGTCTCCCATCAAAGACCTGTGTGCTGTTTGACAGCGAGGAAAAGGCCAGAGGGAAACGATCAGCGCAACGCAGGCGAATGCATGGTTGACATCAAAAGACACTCAAATGATTGTGTTACTTACCCCAGCACTTCAGCTTAGTTAAAAATTCAGCAGAAACGTATAAGGTGTAATTTTCTTTTTAAACCAGAGGCACTGAGTGGCATGGTTATGAAGATAATAGCCGCCGTCCAACTAATTTATCCATGAGGAAGTCATGCAGGAAGATAGACGCCTGGCTTGTTTCAAATTGTTACTCACTCCTGAACAAAACTCTGAAACTGGAGAAAAATTCACGAGTATTTGCATTTGCCTCAAAAAGAAGCAACAAGACATAAAATAAAAATTGTTATACAAATACAGTTCAGAAGTGAACAGCTTCGCCGTTTGGTCAAAACCTTTAAAATGTGGTTTAAAGGTGACCTGATACGCTTCCTTAAACAGGTTTGGATTAATCTAAACAGATTCATCGCATTTTCTGCACAAAAATTATTCTTAGATAACGAGATTTTAGTCTCGTTAGTCAGTTCTGCCTAATTTCAGCTGTTTTAGGACGTCCTGTCACTTTAAATCCAAATAAAATGAGTTGGCCACGCCCCCCAACACAAAATTTACACTCATATAAAAATGGATGGGCTGCACAGTGGCGCTGTTGTCTTGCAGCAAGAAGGTCCTGGGTTCGATTCCCGGCCCGGGGTCTTTCTGCACGGAGTTTGCATGTTCTCCCTGTGCATGCGTGGGTTCTCTCCGGGTTCTCCGGCTTCCTCCCACAGTCCAAAAACATGACTGTCAGGTTAATTGGCCTTCCCAAATTCTCCCTAGGTGTGAGTGTGTGTGTGTCTGGTTGTTTGTCCTGTTTGTCTCTGTGTTGCCCTGCGACAGACTGGCGACCTGTCCAGGGTGACCCCGCCTCTCGCCCGGAACGCAGCTGGAGATAGGCACCAGCAACTCGCGACCCCGTTAGGGAGAAGGGTGATGGGAAAATGGATGGATGGATGGATAAAAATGGATTCAAACACATGGGAAATTATACAACGGTGCATCTTTGAAAAGTATAAGTGGAGCCTCCTGCAAAGCAAACAAAAAATGCAGCAAGTGGTTTCTGGATGGTAGGTCAACAACAAAACACTTGTCTTTTCCAGCAGCCATTGTACAGCGCATACATTGGTAAAAGCAGCTGACCAAAAGTGCTGCAGCTCAGCTTGGGCTGCAGTTCATTTGGGGAAGTTTGAACGCGTAATCAAACTTGTAAAACACAAAGTCTTGTCTGCCTAAAACCCTCGGTTCAGTTAAAGTGAATTCTGGTTTGGTTCGAAAGCCTATGTGAACGCCAAGCGGACCAGAAACTGCTCCAAAACCAGGAGGTGGACTACAATACAGGGGATTCTGGGTAAATGCAATCAAAACAAACACACTTTCAAGCGTGTAAAATGGCGTTTCTGGCTGCTTTCACCAAAGACAAAAGGACAATCCTATATCTGACGCTACTCCAATTTTGTTTACATTTTACTCAGTTTTCTTAAAGGGTTTTTGTGTCATTTCCTTCAGCGGTTCTTGGTGCAGCGCCCCTACAGGCCAGGAAGGGAACAGGCTGAAGGAGAACTGCAGCAGCTGAAAATGTGACAAATTTTGCAATTTGTTGAAATCAAATAAAATGTACGGGACTATCAGGTATGAAAACATCTTTGAACGATGGGAATAAGGATCCTATTGAGTGTTATACTTGTGAAAGATGGAGTCTTCATTGCACACATCAGGACTCCAGCTGGATCTCTCACAATGAAGCCATCAGGACCAAACAAAATGACTTTTTTCTTTCAGTTTAAAGCAGCATTTTTGTGGCACATGAGAAAACTGGATTGTTCTAGCTTTTCTCAGTCATGCTTTTTATGGTTATTGTGCTCCAGACGCCATAACTAAGTGCTATAATCTATAATTTTGAAGGATCTGCCTCCACAGATCCTCAAGCAAGTGAAATATCTTTGGCCTGGTATTTAACTTTGTTACATAACCGTCAGTATCTTTAAAGAAACTTAAAATAACTGCTTTATTGCATCAGCCTCTTCAGGGATGGGGTGATTCTCGTGCAGCTTAACAATCCTGCTGGAGTAAAATAAAAACAGAAAGCATTTTTTTCCTCAACTGGGAATCAGTACAATGCAAAAAATAACATGAAACCCCACTTTCACAATCTAAGGCTAATAGCAGCGAGGGCCAAAGAGGGCTAAATGTTAGCTGTGCTAAAATGTTAGCTGTGCTAATTCTAAACCACTAATTGTAAACACTTCACCAACACGGTAATTAATGGAAGCTAACGCTAAAGCGCTAACTTCAGTCCAAATTGTATCTGCCATTGAAAGACTGCAACCCTTTTTTGACGTTCATGTTTGGTGATCTCCATAAATATTATACTTATCTTGTTTTCTACTGTTCATGTTTTATTTGTTCATGTATGTTTGTTATTTTAAATATAATTATTGAAGGGGAGGAGAAAAAGTGAGAAGAGGAAATGGAATTTGACCTCGTCAAAATAAGAGTATGAATATTAACGTCTTACTATTTGACGAAAGTCAATAACCAAAACTTTATTCAACTGAAAGTTCACAAAACAGGCAAGTATATTAGCACTTTTGGACGTATCTGGAAAAATTAAAACAGGGGAAGCTAAGTGCGCTAAATGCTAGCAAAATCTCTAAAGCGCTAAACAAAAGATTACTTAGTTGTTTACAAAAGAGCAAAGTGAATTAGTGCTTTAGAATTTATCTGGAACAGTTATTTAGGGGAGGCTAAGCAGGCTAAATGTTTTCAAAGTTAGCAAAAGCGCTAAACAAAAATTACTGTTTGCAGAACAGCTATGTAAATTAGCACAATAAAATTTGTCCAGAAAAAATAATTTTGGAGAAGTTAAGGACGCTAAATGGCTTTCAAAGATAGCAAAAGCGCTAAATAAAACATTAGCAACACTATTAGCGCATTAGCAGTTGTGCCAACCACATGCTAACAGTCATAAATATTTGATCAGAAAATGAACATCCTGAGTTTAAATGTAGTTTTCAGTAATTTCCCTGTTCAGTTTGCTTCAAAGCTCAATCTTCATCTTGATGATCCACCAGAACAAATTGTGAATATTTAGGTTTTTTAGCCATAAAAACCTCCATGAAACTCGTACTATTGATGTCTTGAGCTGCTGACAGGCTAAGCATCGCCACAGCTTGCACAGCAAGACGAACAGCCACACTTCATTGCATCAGAAGAGACTGGCAAGTGTCTGTTAAGAGCGCTCAGGGTAGCTTTATCGAATTCACAGCGTGGTCAGCAAGCAATAAGATTGTTGTGGAGAGTCGATCAAGTCTCTTGATCTGGTTTCAAGCAGCTGCCCTGTAATATGATTCCAGTGTTTTCCTGCACACACACCCACACCCACACAAGCATGTGCATTAGCATGTTTGATGAAAACTGATTAAACTGTTTGGCCATCGATCAAAGAAGTCCAAAACAAGGCTTATCTCCAAATGGACCGGGGAACAAACAGAACCAGCTGATGAGCGTCTTAATGAATGAATGAGAGGAAAGGATTTGCCTGGACGCTGCCCCTCATAAAATATATTACGGCTACATCTGGCCTTCAAATTGAAGATCTAATACAGCGGGGCGTGGCTCACACTGCAAAAACACAAAATAGGACCAAGTATTTTTGGTTGAGTTTATGGTACAAATACACTTTAAATAAGACAAATCTAACCGGTGATCATCAGGGTAGAAGGCGCTTGGTTGAAGTAAATAATGTCTTAATATTGATGAAAATCTGCTTGTTCCATTAGATTATGTCACTGGTCAGGGGTGTCCAACATGCGGCTCGGGGACATTTGTGGCCCTCAGACTAAATTTGTGAGGCCCCCAACTGCAAGTCAAAAATAATCCAAATATGGCTCATAGATGCAGATGAAGACTTTTAATTTGTAATCAGGGTCAAAATTGTCAACAATGTCATTGTCTTACAGAAAAATGTGAAATACAAAAAAGTTTTTGTGTTTTTAATACCAAGTTTTAACAAAAGATAAAACCAACAAACTTTTTCTGAAAAGTCAGATTTTATTATTGACTCTTTTTAGTTCTTTTTTTAAACACATTAGAGTAAAAATCCCTTTCAAGTTTTGAATCTACGATTAATATCAGGTTTCTGTATTTGCTTGATTTTATGTTTGTTTGGTTCATGACTAATTGTGTTTTTAATTTTGGCAAACATGGCAAAAAGTTTGTACACCCTTGTTATACATGAAATATTCTCCCAATGAAACCAGTACTTATTTTTCTTGTCAAAATTAAGGAATTATTTACTTAAAATAAGCTGAAAAGTTACTTGTAAGTTACGTTTGCCTTATTTCAAGATATTTGCACTAGAAACTAAATAAAAAAATACTAGATTTTGTGTTTTTGCAGTGCTTAGCTCATTTTTCCTCATCAACAAAAATAAAAATACATAATTGTAATAGCAAAGAAGCCAAAAAAAATCAAAATTCTTAATCTGAAGGCCATGCAGATGCTGGGGAGCTGGTCTGAAACGGTAATCCCTTCTGGACCCATTAGGCCCCGGTGGAGATAGGATAATTGATTTATCTCAGAGGAGGCAGAGCCATCCGCTGTCAGCTAATGGCCGGTGTTTGCTAAAGTGTGCTGTAAACTGTGGAATGAATGAGTCTGATTTTGTGAGCGGTCGGGTGAAGAGATGGATGTTGAAGTGAGGCAGCAGTCAGGTGGCTGCATTTTAAAATAATCCTAATTTTGCAGTGGGTGTTTCTGTCAGGCCACTGCGGCCCAAGATGAGCGACGGCTTGAGTTTATTACGATGTTGATGGGATCATCAAAGCTGTTTGCGATAAAAACCTGTAACGCTCCGAGTGACTCACATTGGCTCAGCTGGGCTGAATGAACTGCAGTATGCAGTAAAACATCCAACATTTATCATTTAAATGGTTCAGATCATCAGAACAACATAAACTGGGAAATTATAAAATGCAGTTACCAATCTAAACCAATCTAGCCGAGCCGGTCGATCCAGATTAATTAATTCTCCCATTTGTGAAAATTAATTAAATTAAGTTCATCCAAATTAATCTAAGTTTGTTTAATTTGACAATTTAAAGGGGATTTATCACACAAAATTTACATTTTGCACATTTTGATATTTCCATTTCTGCAATGGACAAGAGACCTGATGGATGGATGGATGGATGGATGGATGGATGGATGGATGGATGGATGGATGGATGGATGGATGGATGGATGGATGGACGGATCTCCATTTAGGTTTTAACTGCTTCTTAAAACAGACCAAGCACTTAAAAAAAATACCCATCTGTTTTTTGGCAACAAGTTCATGTTTATTTGGTGTCTCGAACATTAGCTGTTTCAAAATCCTCCCAATTTTATTGGCACTGTTTGGTTACCTAGCAACCCCGGCAGAGTTCTGCCTGTTACCTAGCAACCCAAGCTGAGCCCCAGCTAGTTTTACTGCTGTATAATGGATGCTGGAAAAGACAAAACGTGTTTTGTTGTTGACTTATCATCCTGAAACTATCTGCTGCTTTCTTGTTGGTTGTGTAGGAGGCTCTGCTTCTGCTTTTCAAAGATGTACGAGAAAAGTGCAGGTTCGTAATAATTAGAAGCAAAACAATGTGTGAAATGAAATGTGTAATCGATCAAAATAAAACAGCAAAACAAGCTTTCTACGATAATATAGTGTCTTTAAACTTTACCACACTTTTTAGTTCCCACATATGAAAGTACAGACACCAAACCTTAAAGCTTGACTCCAACACACTGACATTCACACCCCTGAAACCTGGATGGACCTCAAAAAGCATTGCAACTAAAGTAGGAGAGAAAAGAGGAGTTTTTTGCAAACAGGACTGGTGAAACTCCCATTTGTGACGTTCCTTTTTCTCGTCTGCAGGAGCCGCAGACGAGAAAAAGCCGTTTTTCCTGAAATATTGAACAGCGGCTTAATGTTTAATACGGCGCCTTTTGGAGAGGCATCCCTGCTAAAATCAAATGTTGTGCCTAAGAGCAGAAACCTGAAAAAAATTAACTTGACAAATGAAGATGCAGTGTGATTTCCGCTGTAGCTGAGAGTCGTGTGTGTAAACCGTGAGTGGAAAACGAACTCAGAATCCAAAACGAGATGAAAGTTAATAACAGGCGGGAAGAAACAGCCAAACATCTGAGACTCAGGAGGTAAAATGGTTCAAACTGGAACCAATCAGGACCAATAAATGCAGTAAATAACGATTAAAACTGACTGGTGAAACTGGATTTCATTGGGATTGCATGTGATGATTTAGCACATATTTACAAAATGAAAGGAAAAAAACTTTTTCTTTATGTAGCTCAAAAATCTGAAAAGTGTGGTGTGCATTTGTCTTCAGCCTCCTGTTAATTTCAGACTAATGCAACCAAATGTCTCCAGTGTCTTTTAATCTCAATATAAATTCAGTTTGTTTGCTGAAAGAAATTGTATTTAGTCACAATTAATTGTATTTAGTTGTATTTACTTATTTTTAATCACAATTCATTGTACTTAATAATATTTAATCATATTTAATTGTGATTAATTAGTGAAACAGAGTGTATATAAATATATAAATATACTCTCTCGCTCTCTCTAAAATCAAGAATTGTGCAACTCAAGATGTCAATAAATTGGAGGAGTTTTATTTTCCTTTGGGCTCAATAAAGTTATATTTAGTTATATTTTTGTAATTGTTTACAACATAAGCAGGATTTTCACTGGGAACAAAACTGTAATTTTTCCTGCTAAGCAGCTAAACTGTCTTGTTTTCAGCAATCTGTTCCCTTCGTATTAATCCCAGAGATTATCCCTCTGAGCCGCCGTAATGAACGCTGAGGTCTGAACTTAATTCTGTCACTTTGCTGCGCATTAATTTCTCCTGTGGTTTATTTTATTTTCCAGCGGTGGAATTGCTCTCCATAAATCCTCAGAAACCCGTTTCTGATTCATCTGAGCGTCTTTTCGTTGCGGACGCGTCCAGATGCGCCGAGCGCTGCATGTTTTTCTCTGCAGCCCACGCAGGTTGGCTGCAACATGTCTGCAGCAGCATGGCGAAAACATGCAGAAATAAAAGATGGTGAAGGCTTCCTCTCCGATCATACTCACTCTCATAACAGCCGTGCGTTCTTCCTGCTAGAGGATTTGATGAATTGGACTCAATTTCATTCATCACTATTTAATAATATCAACAAATTTAATCAAACTGACATATTTGCTGGTAAAAAGCCTTAAAATTTCATATTAAATTAATTACATTACATTAACTGAAGGATAACACTGTAAAAACACAAAATCTTACCAAGTAATTTTACTCTAGTTTCTGCAAATCTCTCAGTACATTTGAATTAAGACAAAAATAACTTATCAATAAGTTTTCAGCAGGATTATTTGATGCATTTGGGCCAATTTTTAGAAGCATTGGAGACCCAAAATGGAGGAACAAAACATTATAAATCATCCACGGCTCAAGCTGGCTGTACTGTTTTCCTGTGGTTGGGGGTTCAGATCCCTGCCAAGGAAAATTCACCAGATTGACTGCGATGCAAATGCCAGCCAGTAGCGTGTCGACTAGCATTTCATCCAGGTATCTCAACGTTCAAAAATGCATTTTCTGTAGAATATTTTAGACACGCTCTATAAAAAAACACCTTGAATAGACTAATTTTCCATGAATTAAAATCCAATAATACTGAACTGGGAATAGGTGGAGGGTTCAGTAAATAGATGTGCAAGGCACTGAAAATAAAGCAAGTTAAGCTTCAAGCACCTTATTTCTCTCAGTGTTGGAAACCAATGAAGATAATGGAGACTCAACATCTTACATCAGGGTTAGTGTCGTTCTTATTTTTACCCAGTTGTTACAAATATAATAGGTCCATAAATCACACTCTGAAGTAGACAAATTGTTTACGCTGAGATTAAACATCTGTATTTAAAAAGTAATGCTTGTTGGAGGGAGAAAGATCCAGGCAGAGCAGTGGGAGTTTGGCTCAATGGATGAGGACCAACAGCAGTGCGCTTTTTTATCCTGCGTGTTTTGTTGTGCGTATGAGTCATAAAGGCGAAGGGCCAGTGAGTCACTGAAGGTTGGAAAGAAACGATCCATCCAGCAGATAACAGCCGATGTTTAACAAGAGCAGCACTAAGCATAACATGAAAGACCGCAGGTTTTCCTCTGTGCACTGAAAACGATCATAGAAAAGGTGAAAAGTCTCCTTTTATGACAGTGAAACGTGTTTAGATGCACAGCAGGACATGAATAACTCACTCAGGTTTGATGATTATGTCCTTTAAAAGATGTCAACCAACAGTCAATAACAGTGTTGAAGACTGTGTTTACGGGAGTTTTGACCATTTTTCCAGAACTACATTTGTAAGGTCAGACACTGATGTTGGACAAGCAGAACTGACCTCAAATGATCAACTCTAAATCATCCCTATGGGGCTCCTAAAGAGACTCAATTCCTAAAAAATCCACTAGTCATGCAACTTATCTCACTTCTAGCAACGTAGCATTTTCGCTAACATTTAAAACGTTTAGTGTACTTAGCTAAAATGAATAAGTTAAAATTCTGAAGTGATAATTTACTTGGCTGCTTTGCAAGTTTTCAGTAAAATAAAGGTCAACATCTTGAAGATTTCTGCAAGCAGCTTGTATTCACGCTCTTATTTTGAAGTGGATGAAGATTGTTTACGCAAAAGTTCTGCTTCCTCTCCTGACAATCACCTCTTGAGAAATGGAAATTATGTTTACTTTATACCCAGAATGCATCAGTCATACAATAAACAGAAAATTAGTAAGAATAACAAATTTTACCCTGTTGGGGGCAATATACTACGTCAAAACATGATTGAATTTAGCATAGCATCTAGCATTAGCTTCTACTAAATACCATGTTCGTACAGTGCTTTACTGTTTAAGATTAGGGATTTAGCATTAGCATAGCTAACATTTTAGCTAGCAGTGGCCATTGCTGCCTCCTTCTCATGTCAAGCAGCTGCAGGTTTTCAATGTTTGTATTATCTGGACAGAATGAAATTATAAAGAATTTTGTTTTTGCTATTAAATGTTTCTTTTCTGAAAAACAACAAATGTTGGTTCCCTTCTCATGTTTTCTGGAGAGAATCGTCTTCAGTTGAGTTATGGGGAAATAAATGCACATAACTTAAAAGCTTCAATTCAAAAAGCATAAAATGAACCAAAAATACCTCCAGTTTGTTCAGGCGGCTCCATCTTTAGATCAAGGCACGCCTTTTATCTGTCGTCTCTTGTCAGCTTTTGTCCTGCTGGGCCTTGTTTAAGACTGGATTCTCACCACTTCAGGAAACTGAGACTCTCTGTTGTATTTTTATTGGATGTACAGCAGGAGTCTTCACAAGGAATCGGACTGTGAGAAAACCAGTTTGTCTCTCGACGTACAATGTCAGGTTCTCCTCTCTTTTCATCAATTTTCATACCATTGTTTCACTGGAGGGGACAATCCACCACACTGTGCCGTCTCAGGGCAAAGCTAATTGTGTTTTGTCTTCAATCAGGAGGATCTAACCTTCCACCCTTTGGTTTTCTCCCATTTTAAGTGTTTATTCTTGTCTTTTTTCGGCTCTTATTCTCACCATTTTCTTTCTCTTAATTTCCCGTCGTGTCTTTAATATCTACTGACCCAACCTCGGAGTAATCTGCTCGCATAATTACAGTTCTGTCCGGAGACGCGGCCCTCCAGTTGTTATCATAAATCCTGACAATCTGGCAGTTAAAATGACAGCAGGGGTCGTGATGTCCGGATCTATACGCACTCTGTTTTCACAGCCGCTGCCGCCGCCTGAGCCATTAGTGGTCTATATTTTGTGATTGACGACTTGTTGAAAGATGTTTCCGTTACTGAGGGAGTTCAGTCTATGATGAATTCAGTTGAATCATGTTCATGCTCCAGTAGAACTAGAACGTTATCACAAATTAAAAGTTCCAGTATATTCTCATTAACTAACACAATATAAACAAAAAACACCTCCAGATACACTGATTTTGTTGGAATTGGAAGAGATTTAAAGGGCCGGTATCATGTAAAATCGACTTTTATTAGCTTTATGTTGTGTTTTATTGTTATTCTATCATCAAAACTATACCTGCACTGTTGCCTTGACCCTTTCATGAATGTTTGAAAACGGCTGGGTGGATTTAGCCCCGCCTTTTAGACACAGCTTCTCCCCCTTCCAGCTCCTTCAGACTAGCCAGCAGCAATTAGCAAAGACCTGGTAGAACTGCAGATCTGCTGAGCTCATTAAAAGGTTAATAAATCCCTTTTTAACTTTCTGAAGGCACAGCTTCAGAAAGAGCAGGCGTTTTTAAAGAAACATCTTACTTCAAGGAAGTAACATTTTTAAAGTCATATTTGACATATACAGCATTTTGATAACAGCTGAAGGTAAAATAGTTTATTGTGGTATAAAAAGCCATTATGTGACTGGAAAACACATAATGCTGCCCCTTTAATACTCATTTGAAGGCTACTTATATCAGAGAGCAGCTCTGGTAACAATAAACACCTCCAACAAACCAAAACATAAATTTTACGTTCATTTTGGACTCTCTAAAATAAGAAACACAAATTCAGCTAAAATATCTTTTTTTCTATTTGCAAGAAGCCTAGATAACTTTTTATCTGATTTTCTACACCCCAAGGTCGCTAATGTAATCCATATTACCCATAAAAGCTGCAGATGTCTCAAAGATATTATTTTATATACTTAAAGAAATGCTTAAGGAAAAGCAATCAAAGAAAAGGTTCAATAAGGTTATTTTAATTAAAACTGAAAAAAATGTTTCTGTGCTTTACATAAGGAGCAGAAATGAATTAATGCATAAAGAGAATAAATATAATATCCCTTCAAGAACGCAGGTTTGGTTTAATGCAGTGAATTATGAAGAGAAAGAACTTCTGAAAAGCTCGAGTTTAATTTTCTCATGTTCATAAAGGTAATCTCATTGTTTCACCTTGTCAGGAAACCATGCAGCCCTGAGCAATCAGCACAAACCGTTCAGCAGCTTGATAACATCGGTACAAGCAGCGTCTGCTGCGCTGCAGAACGCATAACGCTGACTGTCTGCACACACCGCAGTTAAAGGACCTGATCCAATCCTGTCTTATTATTATATTGCCTTTACAACTAAATAATGTTTTTGGGTTAAATTCTATTGAGTAGCAAAAAACAATAAAGTATTATGGCCTCACAGAGAAAAAAAAACAAGAATAAAGTCAAAATTATAGGAGAATTGTCATAATATTATGAAAATAAAGTCATACAAGAATAAAGTCATAATATTACAAAATAAAGTTGTACGACCAAAAAAGTTGAAATGAGAATAAAGTGATAATGCAAGAATAAAGTCACACAAGAATAAAATTTAAATAATAAGAATAAATTGTCAAAATAATATTTGAATAAAGTACAACAATAAGAATATATATACTTTCTTATATTCTTATATATGTATATATATTAGAGGTTGAGATTTGGGCTCGGTGTTTTGCATTTGTGCCGTTTTTACGTTGCGTTTGTGCTGGAATCTGTCAGATCTGGCAACCCTGTTTGTAGCAGAAGCAGCTTCAGAAAGTTTTATTGTTTTTGCAAAACATTCAGGTTCAAAGACGAGGAAAAACGTGACAGAAACAGAGGTACAGCAAAGTTAATGGGAAGAAATTACCTGTTGCTTTAGTTATGTAGCGTAGCAGCTAAGCTAACTAGCTAAACACGAAGCTATTCAATATGTAGCCTCTCAAACTCAAAACGGGTTAAACAGCAGCATTAATGGTCTGAGTGACATTTTATCTGCATTTCAACTGTGCCAAAATGTTTACAGTAAACCTTCAAAAGGCTTAAATAGTTGGAGTCACACACTTAGTTTTTTAAATAAATAAAGTTTAAAGCCTTTCATGGAGTCAAATCCTCCAGACAATCCAGTATAACCTTCAGAGGACAGATAAATCTGAGTTATCCGTGTAAAAATGAAATGAGATGCCATATTTTTTTTTTTAAATAAAGCCGTTGGGGAGATTTTAATAGCTTTTAAATGCTAAAGTGACCTGAAGTATGGAAGTACTTGAACTTAGGTGATGACACCTGAGTTTTCCTGGAAGCTGAAGCAGCAGAGCGCGATGCATGAGCAGCTGCAGAAACAGACCCTGATGAGTCAGAAAAAAATCCCTGAAGTGCATTAATGTGCAGACTTTGTTCCTAAACCCAGTTTAATCGCATTTGGTTGTGTAGATAAACAGAATATGAAAACAAAAATACTTCAATAAAAGCAGCTTAATGCTACATTCTTTACTATTACATTTAAACTTAATTTCAATCCCACTCAACTTATAATGTTTATATATCTTATAACTTAAAAAAATCTTTTGCTCTTGATTATTTTACTTATAATTAGTACTTTTCTATCAATATTAAGTCATTATTGATCTAAAGAAATCAATAATTCCTGAAAAGTTGAATTTTTGTGACTCTAGATTAGCAAAAATCTGAATTTTAGTAAAAATGATAATGATAATAATAATCAGAAATGAACTCCAGACACCAAAAACATTAACTACTGTTGCCATGGGTCTTAAAAGAACAAAGACTTGCAAAAATGTGAGTTTTGGGTGATGATCCCTTTAAGTCGCTGTGAGTTAATGTAGAAACACTACAGCTTTACTTTGCCGCCTTAAAATGTGAAGTTTTAAGGCAGCGGCCCTGGGGCAGGAATCGCAGGTGAGTCAGGAGCCATTAGGATCCTGCTTCTTGTTGCCTCCATGTTTTGGTCTCCTGCTGCCAACAGGCGGAGAAATCCCAGCTCCGAAATCACAGCGGACATCCGAACGGATAACACAACAAAAATGCCGAATTTACTGTGTTTACTTAACAGGAAACAAAGACTTCACGCGTTTTGTAGTTATGAAACTAATTCAGAGCTCTCACATCTTCCAAACAGCCATCAAGGCAGCTGCTCTTCAAAGGAAACATCATTTCAGCTCGCAGGATTTCATTTTTCCTAAGATGTTACCAGATAAGTAGGACAGAGAAGAGCAGGACCTGGATTGTCTTTTAAGCAGCAACATGTGAGAAAAGTGAGAAAAACCGAAACTCGTGTTTCATAATCACATTTATAACTTTATGTAGAGTGAAATCCAGCCTGCAGATCCTGATGATTATGGTTTCACTTCTGGGAAAAATGTCTTGTTCGTTGCCTTAGTGGGCCAACCTTTCTGTTAAAAAAATATTTCCTGCTGGTCTGATGTAATTCGCAAACACAGCTCAAAGTAACTATTATTTTAGCTATTGATTAATCAATTAATCAAATTAAAAATTGCCATATTCTTCTTATTTTGCATTTAAGTCTTTTTATATCCATTTAGAAATACCATTAAAAAGTGCAGATAAATGAGTCAATTTCCTTTTTAAATTAGAAAACAAACATTTATTGCCTAAAATGCAAGAACACAATTTCTTGGTCGTTTGTAGAAAAAGATCTGCAGCTAAAAATTCTTCTAAAATCAACATGTGAAAAGTTCAGCCCATTAAAACAGTCGGGTTGGTCAATTAATCGTTTTGGATTAACTTATTAATAAAATATTTTAAAAAATACTTCATAAGAGATTTGTTTTTCTCATATTCCTTCAGTAATTTGCCTTTTTTGAGTCTCTATACTCCATTTAACAAATAACCGCTGATTAAATTAATTGATGATTATTTGAATAATTGATTCATCACGATTAATCGTTTCAGCTTTGGCTAATCTGGTGCCCTGTTTGCATTTCTGAGTGTGTTGTTCTTTGAGCAGTTGGCCTTTTTGGAGTCTTTGTTCTCCGTTTAACGGATAATCTATGACTAAATTAATTGACGATTATTTGAATCATCATCCATCCATCCATCCATTTTCCGTCACCCTTCTCCCTAACGGGGTCGGGAGTTGCTGGTTCCTCTCCAGCTGCGTTCCGGGCGAGAGGCGGGGTCACCCTGGACAGGTCGCCAGTCTGTCGCGAGGGGCAACACAGAGACACAAACAGGACAAACAACCATGCACACACACTCACACCTAGGGGAGAATTTGGGAAGACCAATTAACCTGACAGTCATGTTTTTGGACTGTGGGAGGAAGACGGAGAACCCGGAGAGATAATCTCAAACGTTGTGATTTCTTTTTTCTATTGACAGAAATTAACATCCAATTTTTTTTTTGTGCCGCCCAAATCTTTTAAGAAGCAGCTAAATGAAGTGAAGGCCTAAGATTACGCGAGGAAACATAATCACTATAATAATCATTATGAAACCAAACTTTTCCAAATGCCATCAACAAAATCAACAAGCAAATAAACATCTCCTATAATGATCAATGCTGCAGGTATAAACTTAAAAGGAAATCAGTGTTTCAGCATTTTTGCAGTTTCCTAGAAACTGAATGCTGTTTATGTTTTAAACATTAACTCAGACGTCCAGCTGCATGTTCAGCAGATTTTCAACAAACCCTTGGGTTTCATTTTAAAATTATCTATTTCAAAGACCATTTTTTCTGCAGTAAAAAGTTTTTTATTCTGCTGTTGTTCTCCTGTTTCTCTCACTCACGTCAGCAGCTGAGTCAGCTGAAGGAGATCTTTTATTTGCGTTTCTGGCTTCTCCAGATCGTTACTGACAGTTCATCGGTACCGTAGCAAACAACATGTGGTTATTGCTTCCTCTGCTGCTGCAGACAGTTGCTGAATTTGCAGGGTGGATTTTGTTTTACAGCTTACCAGCTTAATTCCTCCTCACAGATGCTGCCATGATCAGCCGAATAACACGGCGCAAAGCAAAGCTGCAGGACACGTTTACACAGAAAGAGTGATAAATAACTTAAGATATTTTCGCTACAGTATCCTGCAAAGGTGACACATCAGAACAGCACAGTTTACATTTAGTGAAGACAAACAATAAATCGTGCAACAAAGCTGTAATTTAGTGTTAGATCTGCTCTTTGTTCTCATAGCTTTCACAACATACCTCCAGGTCTAACACCCATAAAATTCCAGCTACGCTTTCCAACTATCAAGGAAATATGCAGAACATAACACAGACTGGGCTTTTCAAATCCCACAAGGCAGCGCAGGAACCTTTACATCAGGATTGTTACAGGAGGCAGCTTCGCCTCGCCTGTTTGTCTCTATAAAGTCGCAGTAATTTTTAAATTTACTCTTTAGTGCCTGAATAAATCAGTTGTTTAGTGGACAAAAAGAGAGTAAAAACAGTTTGAAGCTGATGTGACTTTTTCCACATTTGATACTGAGAATAGTTCTGCAACTAACTATTATTTTAGTAGTTGGTTAATCTATTAATTATTCTGACGATTAATCAATTAATTTGATTTTTAAAAAATGGCACATTCTACTGATTTTACGTTGAGTCTTTTTATACATTAAAAAAATGCAATAAACAAATTATTTTTAAATAAGAAAAAAACATTTTATTGTCTAAAATGCAAAACTGTAGGATTCCTATAATAAATCTGAACTTGAAGCAAAAACTAAAACATTTGAAGAGTTCTGGATAAAACAAATTTTGATCTTAAATGTAGTTATTTTTATACAGTTTTGACTTAATTACTTCTTTTAATATGTTTTTTTTTCTCACCAATTGACTTTTATTGGAGCCTGAGTATCCAGTTAGCAATTAATCGATTACTAGATCAGTTGACGACTACTTCAATAATCAATTAATCACAATTAAATGACGATTCATGAGTCGTCATGATCTAAAAACATCAGGCCAGTCAATCCTCCCCAGTATAAACTTATTTTCACCCCAGTAGAAAAACAACTTCCATCCCAGAATCTTTGCAGTTTCACAACTACCAGGTGTAAGACAGGCTCTTCAGCTTGATATATGATTGCTCAAAATGTTGCAACTGTTACGTTTTTCTAGTGCAATAAATTGTAAATACCACCTGAACATTTACAACCTGACAATGAAATGTCTTGTGTGAAATAAATACAGTAAGACGAATGAAATGACTGATTCAGAAACATGAGAGTAAAAGACTTGTGGCCTCCACTAATCTCTGCACATACAAAGAGTCATAAGGATTTGAAAAGGTTTATCTGTGTCTATTTATTCATCTTATCTCTTCCTTTCTGGTTTCTATGAAGAGCTGACCAACCTTCCATTGGCTTTCACTTGTCCAAGATCGGATTGTGGGGATAATAGATCCAAGAGGAAGATTCAGACATCCTGCTCCCCTGGGACACAGTCTCTCCAGCTTCAGACTTTATACAGTATTTTTCCCTTCAGGTCCGAAGGAGTATATACTGCATAGTCCCTGCAGTGAGTTCAGCTTTGCTTTTTGACTCCTGTACTCCTGACCACACTTAAGAAATGCCTGCATTACTCAAACAGGGTGTTAATTCATCAGATTAGTCAGATTAATCAATGATTCAAATAGTCATCAACTAATTTAGTCATCGATTAATCATTAACTGGAGTGTACAGACTCAAAAAAGGCAATTTGTTCAGGGAACAACACAAATAGAGCACCAGGACTGAAACAGTTAATCAATGGTTGAAATAATCGCAGAGTTTGTCTCAGTGTGTTATAAGCCTGGCGGGTCACCAGGCTTTACTTGTGCCCCCACCAGGCTTGGCATCGTTAATTTATATTAGTTTTTTTTTTTTAATTATTGCTATTTTTAAGACTTTATAGTTTATGTTTATGAATTAATCTTCAAGTGATATTTTCACATTTCCTGTCAACTTTAAACATTTTTAACTCAAAAAAGCGGCTGGCAGCTGGATGAATGACTGCCGTAGCACCAGGGTCAGTTTTCTGGGGGAAAACCAGAATTGTCAACTAATTTAGTGATCGATTAATTCTTAACTGCAGAAGACTTAATGAAAGGCTAATTGCTCACAGAACAACACACTCAGAAATGCAAATAGGGCACAGACTCTATGACTGAAACGATTAATCGTGATTAATGGATGATTCAAATAATCATAAACTAATTTAGTAATTGGTGAGTCGTTAACTGGAGTTTATAGACTCAAAAAAGGCTAATTATTCACAGAACAACACACCCAGAAATGCAAATAGGGCACCGATTTTTCTAGGAAAGAAGTGATTCATCGAATTAATCGCTACTAATCAAAGATTGAAATCATTTTCAACTAATTTAGTGATCGATTAATCGTCATCTGGAGTAAGTATTTTCAAAAAAAATGTTAGTTGCTCAAAGAATAGCACTCAGAGAAGTAATAAAGACAAAACTTTACAAAAAACAAACATTTTGCATTTAAGATACAAAAAAATCTTTGTAAATATGTTACATGTTTTAGCTGCATATGCTTTAATATTTGTTTGCAACAAATAATCAGGCGTTCACTAAAGGAAAGCTGCTGCTCTATTTTATTAATTGATTAATCATCAGAATCTATTACCAAAGTAATCGTTAGTAGCAGCCCTAAATCCATCTATCCGTCTCCTTCTCCTCCATTTATAACTTAAAGATCAAAACAGGCAAAGTTTGACCTCCATTACAAAGACAAACTCACATTTTCCCAAATTGCCTTAGACTCAGAGGATCTGGTTCATGGAGGTCAGAAGATGCAAACAGAAACACATCATCTGCAAAAAGCAGCGTCTTGTCCTTGGCTGCAGCCTTGAGATCCTGTCAATGAAGTCCATTAGCAGGATCAGGGAGACGGACCATCGCTGTCACAGTTCAACCTGCTCCTCCTGAATCTGAGGGTCAACAATCGATCAAGCTTTCTCCACTCATCTTGTGTCACATTGACGGTTAGAGAGACGGATAGAGATGCATTTCCACCGAGTCTCACCACCACTAGAAACGTCGGAAAGCAGAAAACTTAGCAAGAATCTGACCTCTAAAATAAACGGAAATTGTGTTCCCACCAGCACAGTTCGGTCCGATTTGATCCAGATCGTTTGTCTAGAAAGTCCGGTTGGGGAAGTGTAAATGTGTGACCGACCAAAACAGCAAACTCTCAGGCTCAGTTCGGTTGAAGTGAACTCTGGTTCGGTTCAAATGCTTATGTGAACACCAAGTGGACCAGAAGCCGCTCCAAAAGCAGGAAGTGGACAACAGCTCATGGCATTCTGGGTAAATACAACCAAAACAAATGTGTTAGCCTGGCGTTAGCAGGAGAAAGGTCTTTTACCGAATTGTCTTCTTCAGAAGTTTTTGAAGAAGTTCTTGGTGCAGCGCCCCCTCAGGCGAGGAGAAGAACAGGTTTTTCAATTAGCTTGGATTGTTTGACTCAGTGAAGAGAGAACGTGAACAGCAGCTGGAAATGTATCAAATGCTGGAATTTTGGTCCCAAATTGAACTAAATTTACTGAACTACTATGTGTCTTTTTCAGCCACATGGTTCCATTTCACAGCACAATAACAAAATAGCAGCTGCGTTTTTATTACAAATGTGAGCAAAACTCTTGTCAATATTCCACCAATGCCAAAAAGATACAATTAAACAATTGCTTTGTCTCCAATAAATAAGAAACGCAAAACAAAATCACACTTAATAAGTTTGTTCACTCGATAAGTTATTAAAAACAACAATCATCTTCCAACCACTTCCTGTTGCCTTATTTGTGGTTTCCACCAGTAGTAATGTCCAGTTGTTGAACATGTGACTCGTGCGATGTGAAAATGCTAGCACAAAAACGTTGTATTAAGAAAAGTGGTGTTTTTTGTCATATTTCCATTAAGTTAATGTATTTTCATAGCTCCAAAATGCTCAGTTATATAGTCCATTTAAATGCAGCTAATGTTACATCTGACTTTGAAATTGGGCCTCTGTCTCTTTAAGAAGCTCCTACTTCAGGAGCATTGCACTGAGGAGTAGTTCGTATAAAGAGTTTGGCTAATTCCTGGTGCTGCCACTAGTCTGAAGGAGATGAGTGAGGAAATCGCACTCTGAGACAGAAATATATTAAATATATTTCTAAACCATGCAAGAAAAAATGAAAGCAACACCCCAGGTGTGTTTTTTATTTTTTAAAAAGCCAATTTTATGCCCTTAAAATGTTGTTTGTGCTATTTTTTAATATTCTTTGTCATTATTGAATGTTGTTTCTCCTTATACTTCTGTTATTGGAATTTCCTCAGATCTGATTTGCATCCCCTGCTCTGGATCGACAAATCCACTTTTAGCTCAATATTCTGTCGGGGAAATTATAATCTGCCTTGAGGCGACTTAGTGAATTGCAAATCAATGTCAACTGTCCTTCCTTCCCTTCAGGTAAACAGATATTTATTTTAGAGGTTCCTTCCACTATGCACTGATGGTTAAAGCAACCATTAAATATTAATACTTAATTTTACAATTTGCATAAGGAGATGGTAATGAGGCTTCTTTATGATGTGCTGCGTCATGCCTGATGTTAAGGGAGAATGCTGCATCGCTCTTTGCTTATTCAGCAATATTATTTTAATTTGTGTGTCTCATTATTAAAATAACAAATTAAAGAGTTGTGTTGTTTCGTTGATTCAGAAGAAAATCCAGATGTGGAAACGAATCGGAGGGACATCAGAGCCTCTTTTCATATCTCTGGCATCAGCCTGCTACTTAAAGCAAAATGCGGCTCTCGCTCCGAGAACAGACACCAGTGTGGGTTTCTGAAAAGCTTGAGAGCACAGACGACAGATCCATTTTTCCTCCCAGCTTGAATTGGACTGGAGGCTGCTCACTGCCTTTTTTTCACCAGTTAATGCAGAGAAGAATATTCTCAATGCAACGCCTCTCCAAACTCAGGCAGCCAGAGGATTGGGTTAAGTTATAGGTTTTCCCCCCACAAATATTCAACAATATTTCACTTTAATTACAATCTTTTAACTCTCTTTCTTCATATTAGACATAAAATAATCTGCAAAACCCTGATATTAAAGAAGAACCTTCTCTGAACGTGATCAGATCATTAAAATCAAGAATTCGCTCCATTATCGCTCTGAAACCACATCACGTTCCTTCTGATTCATTAAAATAAGGTAAAAGTCACGCTTTGATGCAGAAACAAGGAAAATAAATGAGTTTCTTCATTTTCTGTTGGATTTCAAACTTGCAGCACATTCGTTTGCTCAAAGGGAAGCTGGAATTGAACCCACAACTTCTGATTTCAAGCCCTTCTAAACAACTGAATCAGCAATAATCAGAAAACAGTGAAGGCCTCAAAGGAAAATGAATGTTGGCGCAAAAAGTGGGTAGAACTGTAGGGGCGCTGCGCTAGACGGGGCGCCAGAGGTGGAAGAAAAACTACTACTTCTTACAATTTATGACACAGACAATGTAATGGCACAGACAGGTTAGACTGAACCACATTTAGGGGTTAAAAAAAATCTCCTAAATGTGGCTGTTCATATTAAGGAGCTTGTAAACTTTAACTGATGCAAAAGCTGAGCAAAATGTCATCTGAGTTCAAGATCCTGAAACCTTACAGAGCTGGAGCTTCTGCTTTTTATCATGCACAGCATTTAGGTATTCATCCAAATGAAGCCAATAACATCCTGATCTTCAGGAACCTTTTGGACCTGATCATCTCCTTCCTGCCATCTCCACAGATTTGATCCAGCTTTTTTCCTCCGGTTATTTTCGAGGTTGTTTGTGGGTAAGACAGATTAGACCCGTGCGTAATGGTGAAGAGAATGGCTGCAGACACTGAACAGTTATCCCACTTACCGTGTGCGCGTCCCGGCTCAGTAAAAGCTTTCTGATTAAACGCGGAGCGCAAGAGAAACGTGGCAAACCGCACAGAAGCGGCGTCCTGAATTTACGCACAAACGGGACGCGGAGTCACTCAGCGCAGCAGCTTCTGCGGATCCTCCAGCTGTGCAGTCAGAGCTTCACTTCACATCGCGGAGGAAAGCTCACAGTCCGCGCTCAGTTGGCTGACAGTCCACGGAACTTGAGTGGGTCATGTTGCAAAACGCAGCCGTGCGATGAAACCAGAAGATCCAGTCCACGTTAATGTTAGAGGAAATTAGTAGCGACTCGATCTGCGGCTCAGGTTTAGTTTTGGGTACATGGGAGCGCACACTGCATCCCCTCCCTTCCTCCACCAGTTAAAGAAACTACACCCACGCACATAAAAAACACGGAGAGAAAGGCGTGAGGCAATAGGTTGTTAAGACCCTGTGGACCCACGGAGGACGCGGCAGCCCAGGACAGGAACACGGGAGTCTCTCTTACGCAGCTGCTGTCATTTTAGGCTTAAAAGTTTACAATTAATACGAAAATGTAGCCCAGTTTATTTCTTTCTGAGAACATTTTGATGTGATTCTGCAATTTCATTCTAGCATGATTTGTAAATAGCTGCAGAGAATTCAAGTGGATTTTTGGGTATGGCAACACATTCGGGACAAAAAGCAGAAAATAAAGACGAAAATTTTTGAACTTTTGGAAATTAGTTTCAGAAGTTAGAAATTTTCACTGAGACATTTTGAGTTTTTTCAACAACAAAAATTAGATTAATCTAAATATTTCCAGGATTTTTTTTCTCTAAAGTTTTAACTTTTCAAACCTCAAAATTTTCATGTCCTTCCTAAAAAACAGTTTTGTGATTTATCTAAAAAAATCTACATTTCTTCTGGTTCAATTTTCACTTTTCAAACCAAGATATTTCCACCTGCTTTTACAAGAAAATGTCTGACATGAATCTCAAAATGTAAAAATTTTTTGCAAATTTTTGACTTTTCAAATTTTCTAATACATTCTAATATTGATAAGATGATTATGGAATTTCAATTTAGCATGATTTGTGAATAAATGCAGAAAATCTAAGTGGTTATTTGAGTATGGCAACACTTTAGTGACACAAATAAATTAGGTGTGACTTTCTGCCCAAAAACTAAAAGCTTTTAGATTAATTTCAGAAATTTTCTGAAAATTGAAAATTTTAAACTTTTGGAAATTTTCTGAGTTTCAAAAGCCAGATCTATTTTTTTTTCTAGAAAATTATTTAGATTAATCTTAAAATGTGTGAGTTCTGGTTTTCAAACCCCAAATTTCTGAGCTGTTTTTTTTTTTTTTTTTTTTTTTGACAAAATCTGAGATTTTGTAGTGGAAATTTATTCTTTTTCTGTCTACAGTGGCTTCAAAAAGCCGTCACGCTAACAAGGTGATAGCGTTATAGAATGATTTGTAAATAAATACAGAGAATTCAAGTTTGTTTTTTAGTGTGCACAGTAGGGACAAAAATAAATAATGAGTAAATTTCCCCAGGAAAATTAAAACATTTTGAGGTTAATTTTCTAAAAAAACATGAAAATGTTTGAGTTTCAAAATTCAAAATTCAGACATTTCTGGGTATGTAAAGTTGAAAACATTTGCCTTTTTGACAAAATTTTCAGTTCAAACAGTTGGAAATTTGCTAGAAAAAATGTGAAATTTTAAAATTAATTTCAAAATTTACTAGATAAAAACCCTGGAAATTTCTGGGTTTGAAAAGTTGAAATGTTTGAGAAAAAAAAACTATGAAATTCTGAGATTATCTCAAATAAATGTTTGAAAAAAAGTGAAATATTTTAGCTCCATAATATTTTTAAGCACTTTGGTTATTTTTAGAAGAAGCAGAAACTCAAATGAAAGTAAAAAATAAACGTGAGAATAAAGGAAATAAAAAAAATTTTCCAGCTTCATTTTCAGATGAAGCGTCTTCTCATTAAAAACAAGATGCAGGTTGTGTCTCTTCCCACAGTGAATTCTGTGTTTTGTGGTTTTCTGTCAGTATTGGTTCCTCATTTCGTGCCTCGTTTCCTCGGATCAGTTTGAACTCCTGCTGGGCGAAAGCCCAACTTTCACTTTGATGGACTGAATTTGATGAGAACATCGGCGCTGCTCAAAAAGATTCCTTTGACCCTTCAGGTCAATTTATGCACAACAAATCTTCAATCCCATAAGAGAATTGTTTTCTCGTATATAGTGGGGTTTTTTTCTACTCTTTTGTTAGGACTTTCTGCAGATTCTGCAATAAATTGCGGCGCTTTAAAGTTTGCAAACAGGAGGGAAAAGGAAACATGGAAACACGATGTAAACCGACTTTGCTGACACATCAATAAAGTGATGATAATCAACAATCTGCTGCTTAGATTTATTATTACAATCTTATAATAGACTTCTTTCTGTCTTTGCTGTTCTCAGAGGAGTATTCTTTATTAAAGTGGTAAATTAAATATGTTCGCCGGCTACCTGTTGAGGCTTTAGAGACACATTTAAAAGATGCAACAATTGGTTTTGTTGCATATATCACAACATTCATTCTTCTTCAGTTCACATCTTCTTGCTGCTCCAGGTGGATCTTTTGTTGTTTTGACTAAATTTGCAGAGTTTAAAAAGAATAACTGGCTAATCAACCACAGCTGTGTCAGCTTAGCTACTAGCAGCTAATCTATCACAGCGAGCACTTATTGATAATCGCAAAAATAAACATCGCGCCTGGATGTACTGCTGGTGGAAATGATAAAGATGACGACAGGAAATGGTAGGAAAATGTTTTTTAATGACTTACTGTGCTACCAAACTTATGTTTGATTTAAAATCAAGAAAATTGCTGACAATTCTGATCATCCTCTTCATAAAACATAAAACAGAGTCTTCAGTCAGAGGCTTCTTCAAAATCACTGTAACACACACTGCTACAGGTCAGTCACCACTATCTAAATTAACTTTTTGAAGCATTTGAATGAATCAATTTGAGTTACAACATTTTATTTAATTTCCCTTTGGGGTCAATAAAGTATTTTTGATTTGGAATTGCGTTTCTTTTTTAAACCTCACTACCTGGCTGTAGTGAGGTTTAAACAAAGTTTTGTGCACATTTTGTAAAGGAATCACATTTACTTCCAACTCTTTAGTTTCTTTTTTAGTTTGAGGTTAAAACAAAACACAAATTTTATCTTGAAAATTAAAACAGACGATATTTCTGCAACCATTATTGAAAAGTCTGGGATAAATAAAACAAACACAGAGTCAGCAGAAGACCAGGCAAAGTAAATGTTTTAAAGCTGATTTTTACTCTTAAAATATTTGTGGCAATCATTTAAATTATGCATGTTGGAAAAAAGCTTTAATTTCAGGTTTTACTGCAAACTGAACTCAAAGAAACATTTTCCAAAGCCCAACAGATTTTGCTGCAGTTGTAGCAGATTTTATTTCTGTAATGTTTTTCTGATTTGTTTTTGTTGCATTCTTTGCTTTTGCCACACACACAAACCGGACGGCGTTAAAGTTTCAGCACAGATGAATCTGCTTGTCCCATCTCAGCCCTGAACAATACATGAGGGTTATTTGGCCCTCGGTTCGCAGCTACAGGCATCACGCTTTAGCAAACACAGTCAAATATAGCAGCACAAAGCCGCTGCTGTTCTGTATAATGATTGGCGTGTTGGTGTTCAGGGCCTCCCAACAACAGAAAGAGGAAAATGAACTGATTAGAAGCTCTTTAAAGTTAAACATTCTCACCTGGCCCGGATCCCTGAACCTGGTTCTGTTTTTGTTCTGCTTCCTGAAACGTTTCTTGCCCACAGAGGTGGTAAACATTGTCCCGTTTGAAATAAAATCGGCATTTTAGAACAAGAAGCAGTGAGAAAAAATTACAGAGTAAAAGTCTGAAATTATTTAAAATGCTACTGAGAAGCTCCAGAATCATAAAACAGGAACTTTTCAAAGTGAATGTTTGTTGGAGTTGCCATTGATGGCGTTTTAGGGGCTTTTTATGGACAAAAAGAATAAATAAATGAATAAAGGAGTAAATTTCTGCCAAGAAACTCAGAAATTTTCTAGAAGAAACACCTTACTTTGTTTCTACTTTATTCTTCTTAATGTAAGACTTTAATCTTGCAACAGCACGACTTTATTCTCGTAATCTGTTTCATTAATGTTTTATTAGTCTGAACACTCTGCAGTCCTACATCTGATTGGTTTCTGACTAACTGGATTTGGTAAAATAATAATGGCTTTTCTGGATAACATTTGTTTTCATTTGTCTTCGTGAAAACAATCCTAATGAAAATTAAATAAACAATAATCAGATTCCCATTTTTTCCTCTCAGCTTCAGCATTTAATCTGTTTCAACCAGCAAGCTGTCGCTGCAGTTTTCATGAATTTCTAAACGGCTGTATTTCAGATTTTCCTTGGTCTTCGTTAAGCTGGGCTGCAATTAGAGCAATCACAGCCAATCTTTACCTTAAGTCGACATTAATGCACCCAAAGATTCAAGCACTGTTGGATTTATCGGAAAGAAAAGTTCCTAACGAGCTTCCTGCTAAAGCATGGACCGTTTCTTTTTATTTGCTCTTTCTTGTGCATTTTCTCAAAACTACAGTGAGCTTCTGTTCTCCTTAGTTTGCCCCAGGATAATGCTGTTTCCACATGACTCACCTGTCTAATGCAGTTAGGAATGAAGGGTCCGCTTTGCCATTTGCTCATTCCTGCACTGCACACACACACCTGCAGCACAAACACATGAAACGCTACAGTTAGGCTTCAAGCCAGCCATGGCTGCAGCTCCTTGCTGCTGCGTTGTGTGGTGGAAACGATGGAATCAGCTTGAGCTCATTAATCCTGACTCTACACTGGAATCTCCTGAATTTCGCTGCTCGGATCTAATCCCAACACGCAGAGCAGCCTTTAAACGCGACAGAGGATTGGCCGAGTTAAGGGTCAGAGCTGGAATGACGGAGCCAACAGGAGACACCCAACGTTTCTGTGGAAACAACGTTGTCTCAGAAAAAAGAGAGAATTTAACTTTGGGGGGATTTCTGGTTGTAATGCCAGTAGTTCAATTCTCTCAGGAAATTAAATAATCCCCAGAATTGGACTGGTCACTTTGGCTTAAATCCGTTGAATGTGAAAAATATTTGAGTGAATGAATCATTGGTAATCTAGAAGGAATTTTTAAGACTATCATCGAAAAGATCATGTAAACTCCTGTTCAGTTTATTAAAACCTAGACAGTGTGTAGCCTAATGTTGCTTCTATTTAGTTGAGTTTACTGTCAAAACGTCATAAGGAACTGCACAAACAGACAAGAATACTAAGCTAGCTTGTTCAAACTTTTGGAAAATAGCTATCCTGTACGCTATTCAAGCAACCTCAGACAAATTAAACTTTGAATTTTTATGTGGCCCAGTCATAAATGACTTTGTTGT